>VDFB02193867.1:741248872-741466485 GCA_007258455.2 Sequoia sempervirens
ACACTTATTCCTTGACTGACAAAGGATGGGGTTCATCACAGTTGAAACCCCACGAGAAGGAGACGAGAAGAAAAGGTATGCAGTAGTGCTAGAATTTGTTATGTAGATGGAAGAAAATTTTTAGAAGGTATGAAGCATGAGCGTGTGTGTTATGCATTGATTCCTAGAGTGAGTAAGGAGGATAGTGAGAATGTTCTAGAAGAAGTTTATGGGATGTTAGATGAGTTTCAGGATATTGTTTTTGATAATATACTTGAGGGTTTACCACCAATAAAGAAGATTAGTAATCAGATTGACTTGATTCCTGGAGCTAGTTTGCCAAATAAGGCAGCTCATAGAATGACTCGATGAAAATGAGAGTTAGAGCAAGTTCAAGAGTTGTTGAGAAAGGGTTTGATATGAGAGAGTTTGAGTCCATGTGCAGTACCTGCAGTATTAGCACCAAAGAAGGATGGGGAGTGGAGGATGTGTACAAATTCCCAAGCCATAAACAAGATGACAATCAAGTATAGATTTCCCCTGCCAAAGATGGATGACCTGATGGACTATTTGAGTGGAGCTCGGTACTTCACAAGGTGTCCCCGAAGAAGTGGATATCACCAGATCCAGATTTGAGAGGGAGATGAATGGAAGACTGCCTTCAAGACCAAAGAGGGCCTGTACGAGTGGTTAGTCATGCCTTTTGGGCTAACCAATGCACCGAGCACATTCATGAGGCTCATGAACGAGGTACTAAAAGAATTTCTAGGAAGTTTTGTTATTGTCTATTTAGATGATATTTTAATTTTTAGTAAGACATTGGATGAGTATCTGATGCATATTCGAAGAGCCTTTGAGAAGTTAAGAGAAAAGAAACTATTGATTAATCTGAAGTATAGTTTTGTGAAGAGGGAGTTAGTGTACTTAGGGTTTGTTGTCTTAGTAGAAGGTCTCAAAATGGACCCAGAGAAGGTGAAGGCTATCTAGAATGGCCTACCCAAAGAACTGCTACCGAGGTGAGGTCTTTCCATGGTTTGGCTAGTTTTTATAGAAAATTCATTAGAAAATTTAGTAGTATTTGTGGACCCCTAACTAAAACAATGAGAGGGGATAGAAAAGAATTCAAGTGGAGCAGTGGAACGGAAAAAAGTTTTGAACTGTTGAAGCAGAAGGTGACAGAGCAACCTATTCTAGCCCTCCTAGATTTCAACAAGGTGTTTCAAGTGGATTGTGATGCTAGTGGTTGTGCCATTGGAGCAATGTTGAGCCAAGAAGGTAAGCCCATTGCCTATTTTAGTGAAAATTTAAATGATGCCAAGAGAAATTATTATGTATATGATCAGGAATTTTATGCAATAATTTAAGCATTAAAAAAATGGAGACATTATTTGTTGCTGAAGGAATTTGTTCTATATATCGATCATCAGGCCTTGCAGTACCTAAATAGTCAGGGAAAATTAAACTAGAGGCATATGAAATGGGTAGAGTTTTTGCAGAGTTATACCTTTGTTTTGAAACATAGGAGTGGGAAGTCAAATAGGGTTGCAGATGCCTTAAGTAGGAGGCAGACATTGATGACAAAGATGTAGATTGAAGTGGTTGGATTCAATGAACTCAAGACACTATATGCAGAAGATCCTGATTTTGCAGAAGCTTGGAAAGCTTGCAAGGAACCTGTTACAATGGACAGGACAAGGTGACTAGATTTCATAATCTAGGATGGCATGTTATTTAAGGGAAGTCAATTGTGTATCCCAAGGAGTTCCATGAGGGAGAACCTGATAAAGGAGAAGCATAGTGGAGGAATGGCAAGACATTTTGGTCGAGATAAGACCATTTCCATTATCAGTGAGCATTATTATTGGCCTCAGTTGTCACAGGATGTGAAGAAGTTTGTACAAAGCTATAGGGTATGTCAGATGGCTAAAGGAGTGAGCCAAAATATAGGCTTATATCAGCCCTTACCTGTACCAGAGAGGCCATGTGAGGATATAAGTATGGACTTTGTTCTTGGCTTGCCAAGGACACAACGAGGGAATGATTCAGTCTTTGTGGTGGTTGATAGGTTTTCGAAGATGGCACATTTCATTCCATGTCAGAAGACCCATGATGCAGTCCACATTGCTGACTTGTTCTTCAAAGAGGTGGTGAGGCTACATGGTCTGCCAAAGAGTATTGTTTGAGATCGTGACACCAAATTTGTGGGGTACTTTTGGAGGACCTTGTGGAAGAAAACCCAGTTGAAGTTGATTCGCACACCATCAAAAAGATGGGCGGATAGATGTTGATAGCGGGGAGTGCAGGTAACCTAAAGATGTTTGGTAGGAGATAAACCCAAGGATGGGACTTGATCTTGCGAACTGAGGAATTTTCTTACAACAATTTGTCAATAGAAACTAGCGGTAGATCACCATTCAGTGTATGGAGGTAGCTGGAACAGCTCTAGAATTGAGGGAAGATGGACCAAGAGAAGAAAAAAAAAGTGTTAATTTGAATATTTTTTCTTGGGAACATATCAGGATATACATGAAGGTAAGAGAGAACATATTAACAAGATGAATATCTTGATATATAAGGCTAAGGAGAGATCAAAAGAGGAGGTATAAGGAGTTTCAAATTGGTGATGAAGTGATGGTCCACTTGTGGAAAGAAAGGTTTCCAGTGGGAACATATAAAAAATTGAAGATGAAGAAGTTCAGTCCCTGTAAGATTTTGCAGAAGCATGATTCGGGGAATGCATATGAGGCCAGGATTGCCTAGATGGATTCAACATTTCCTTGTGTTCAACATTTTAGATTTGATAGAAATTATCATGAAGGTGTACGGAGGAAGTACCAATGATGGCCACGGTGTGGAAGTTCCGGCCTACTTCAGAAAAGGAAGAGATTGAAGAGATCCTGGATAGTCATGTGGGAAGGAGTACCAGGAACAGTCAGTATGAAGAATATCTGGTGAAATGGAAAGGAAGGCCTATTGAAGATTCATCCTTGTTGCCTAAGGTAGAGGTCAACCATTTGGGTTTTTCTCCACCATCTGAGATGTGATGGGGTGACTTCTCAAATTACCCTAGGTGTCTAATGTAGGAGCATCTAGTGGTGTAAGGGTAATCTTGCATCACCCAAAATAGTTAAATTTCAAGTTTCTCAATTTTTAGATGTTTTTACATTTTGGATACCCTTTTTGTCATAATAGAAATTCCCAATTTATGGATTTTTATTTTCTATTCTTAGGTGGAAAGATATTGTAGTTTTAATTATCCTAGATTTTACTTTTGAAATCTTCGAGTTAGATTTAGGGGCACTTAGAGTTCGGATCGGCCACGAACTTTCGAAATGCGGCATAGAAATTTCAAGTCGTTATTGACTTCAAGACCTTTCCAACGGTTCAAACGGTTCGTGAATCAGAGTCCCGGATCAAAAGTTATGGCCCCGAGAAGTTGGCGCACTTTCTAGAAGATACAATTGCAAATGTTCTTTTGAAATTTGAACTTCAAGTTGTAATTTTTTGGCACCAAACCACCTAAACTCAAATTTTAATGTTGTTTTGGCTCCAAACTGAAGAGGATCTCTATTTATGGGCGGGTTTCTAATTTTTGGGTAAATTTTTTGGGACAAGCTCACATATTGCGAAAGGGTGATTCTATAACTTTCTGTAACTTGCATGTGTTGTAGAACTTGGGGATTTGAGATCCTCTGCATGTAAGAAGTTCCATTTTTTTAATAATAAATTATCCTCTTGTTTGTGGGTTATTTTTCTAAGTCTCGGGTTGCGCATTCATCATACCCCCATCGTCGCCCCCATGGGAAGGCCACTGTGGAGGCAGCATCGTTGCCTTCACAGGCAGCTGCGCTGCCCACCACAACGCACCCCACCAAAAGGGAGGCTGTGTGGCAGCCCCCCACAGTAGGCTTCAACCCTGCGTCCCCTTCCTGGGCGTATGCATTCGTTTTAAAATGTTTTTTTATAAAATTATATATATATATATATATATAATATATTTAATATATATTATATAATATATATATATATATAATTGTATATACATAAAGTATATAATTATATATATATGTTTAATATATATTTATATTTAAATATAATTTTTTTAAGATTGTTTTATTATAAAAGTTGCAAATATTTATTTTATAATAAAATGATTTTATAAAATTAAAAAAAATGATTTTTATCATTAGATGTGATTGAGAAACTTGAAGAAAAAACAACCAACTTTAATTTCTTATTTCTTATTGTAAATGGAGTTATAAATTAATTGATTAATTTTATGCAATATGTTATTGCTTTATTTGGATTTAAGAAATCCTAAAGTTAGATTAATATTTTTCCTGAAATTGTTTTAAAGGTTATGATTTCTTTTATGCTGGTTGTTTGGAAAAAATGGGGTCTTTGATTTTGTAAGTCTTCCAGATGTGTTTTCTTGAGATGATGTTGTGTCTCATGTGATTGTTATTGTTTAACTTGGGTAGTGCACGAGATATGTTTCAGTTGGACCTGGTTATGCGAACAGGTTGTGTCATATAATTATTGTTGTGTTGGTAATTGTAATTGGTTATGTGCACCTGGTTTACCCAATGTTAGTGGGATTAGTTCCTTAGGTTGTTAATAGGAGAGTGGCTTTTCATGGGGGCCGACACACAAAGTGGTGTCTCAGTAACTCATGAAGAGTTAGATTAATCAGTGATAACTTAATAAATATGATAGGGGAAAAGGGTAGTTTAAACACTTAACTTGTGTTAATGCCTCACTCATGGAATCAAGGGCTAGTAAAGACTTGGAATGAGACGAGAAGGCATGGAATGGAAAGATCGATATCTTGTCTCTATGAGAGATTATTGATTCCGCAATGGATTGCATGTGGGGCCGGGTTTCATAAGAGGTCACCAGGGTAACCCAAGATGGGGGTCAGAGCCTAGGAAGATTCATTAGGGTAACCCATGCAACTTTGTGATGACACTCCTCCTATGACAATTGTTAGTTAGTTTGTTGTACTGTGTAGTTGATTATTGTTATCTGGAAGCATTGTAACCATTTTGTTAGTATTGTACTTGTATAGTTTAGTATTGTTGTTGCCTATGTCTAGAGGTTGTAGGTTTTTCCTAGGAAGCTCTTTTACTATCTCCTAGCACAGGGGGGTGGGCCTTCAGGTACCACTTGGTTGGGTGGAACGTGCACCTTACACCATTGGGTCCCCAGTTATTGTTCGTGATGGGGGGTACTTTATGATTGGAGAGCTCATATGTACTAGTGGATTTGCAATTCTTTCATGTTCTCACTTGTATCTATTGGATACCTTGTAATTATATTACTCCTCAATTGTATTCGAGGAGAATCCTTGTAATTTGTAATTGTAACACTTTTGTATAAACTATCTCATTTGGAAATGAGAATTGTAATTGTACTATTAAATAAATGCAATGTGTGAATGGATCATTATTGGACTTTATATCTTAAGTGATGTATTTTAATGTTATCAGATGTATGATCTTTAATTCATGAGTAATAAATATAAGTTATATTTTGTAACTTTTGTTAGTAATGGGTATTGTAAGTAAGCATTGTCACGTATCTTAGAGAATGTATGTGTTAGTGTAGTTTACATTACTTGTTTAATTACACCTTTTAAAAAAAATAAAAATTATGCTTCCGTTATGTGTGTCATTCTCTAGGGTTTCATGGCGGGCGTTACAAGATCATAAAGATAAATCTACTAGGGTTGATTTTTCTATTTTTAATTGATTTGAATGTGTCGAGAAGCATATAAGCATTGTTATAATTGCAAAAATGGGTGCATGTATTATCTTTTCCAGCATTCTACACATTTCTCTTCATAAAATAACCTGCTTGATTCATACCTTACACCTGCTAATTGCATTTTGTTGAAAGTTTCTGAAGCCTTCTCAACAAATTCACCTACCCTCCATGCTTAGGTGAAGTCTATACCCCATAAATAATTTATATCCACCTATGTAAAATAATTACTTAAGAGAAGTTGAAAAATTATATTATTGAGAATTACCATAATCATGTGTATCCAAGTATCATTAGTGGTATTAGATTTATCTAAATGAAGAACTCTGAAGTTAATCCATAAATATATATATATTTTTATTGATAATAAGAAAATTATAGATTTTTTTTTTTTAGTTTGAATCAAAAATTTCCATCCTTCTCTGACAAAAAAAAAAAGAAAAATATTTGTTATAGATAATAAGTTATTATTTAGCTATGTTAATATGTCAAGTAACCAAGCTCTTTGTGATATTCAATATAATAAGTGTAGCAATTCAAGTGTAGTATTCAAGGTAATTAGGGTAAATTTATCTAAGGTAGGATTGTTTTATTAACATGTCAATAGGTTATCTTTTTTTTTACTACATACAAGATTCCCTTTGATGTTAATTATGATTAGATAATTTAGACATCATTTTATTCTTTGACTGTAGATTAAAATTTTCATTTAAATTTTTATGGATCAATAAGAAATAAAATAAAGATTAAAATTTTCATTTAAATTTTTTATGGATCAATAAGAAATAAAATAAACCTTGGATAATTTATTATTCATCCCTATCAGGTAATGATAAAGTTATATTCCTGTTTTCATAAAACTATTTTAATCATGTTTTCACAAGGTTATTTCATCCTTATTTTTCTTATCAAAATTGAAATATTTAATATTTACATTTGTCCAAGGCTATGTTTTAATTTGTGAACTCCCATGTACCCAGGTTATTACATCTTTTTTTAGCCATATTGTCGAGGTGTTGTAATGTGTTCTCCTATGTATACTTCTCCTATCTAATAGTTAAGGATTTGTAATGTGATAAGGATTTTTATGTAATCAAAAATTTATTCTTAAGTATATTTAAAATTAGATTAATTTTATATTAGATTTATTTTTTAATGTATTTAAAACTAGATTTATTTTCAAGTATATATTTTAAAGTTAGATTTATTTTCAAGTATATTTAAAATTAGATTTATTTTAAATTAATTTTATTCTCAAGTGCATAAAAAAAAATTGGGTTTAATTACAAGTTTATTTAAAGTTAAATTTATTTACAAATTCTTTTAATACTAAAATTGTGATTTGCAGATTATTAATATAATAATAAAATAATTTATTTTTTTAATGCCGAAATGTCGTCGCTATCAAAATTTGCAGATCCAGTGTGGCCATCGGAGCTCAAGGTTGCTTACGGGGCTTCCACTAGCAATCTAAAGGACTGCAGGGCTTCCTCTTATCCCCTAGTCAAATGCATAGAGGGGGGTGCACTGGGCACACCCGCGCAGGATGGAACTCCTCCTCCTCTGTGCCCTATGTTGGCTGCCATGGTGCTCGGGCTATGGTTGGGGTGGGCTCCCATAAGACTGGTGGATCTATTCAACCCACCAAGAATCCCAACAAACTACATTATGGTGTTTCCTCCTTAAATGCCTCATTTTTAGACATCGTCAAACATGGTCAGGGCTATGATGCACACTCTATGATTGCCCCTATTTATGGTGACTCCTTGGAAAATTCTAGATCTGGGTCTGGTGCACCTCTTGCCTCTTTGAATTCTTGCCACTCAGTAAACCGAGGGAATTTCTTTGCAGAGGTGGCTGGTGGGTTGTTTGTGGCAACACAAAAGAGAAAAAATGTACAAAGGTTCGTTGGTTCGCTACTTGTTGTGGATGGTTGGGGTTCACATGGAAGCGAGTGTAGGTAGAAGAATAGTTATGGTCTGTGGCCTTCTTCTGGAAACAACATAAGGGCGATGAAGCCCAAGGTGGGAATCAATGGACACTTAGACACAGTTACCACATCACATTTGAGGGTAATACCTCTCAAATGTTCCAGTTGCACTCCCACGATGAACTTGGGGGGAGACGTTGCACAAGAAATTGCAAAAAATGAGGATTTCTTCATGAAAAATGGCTTGATCGGGAGATTCAGAGGGTTGTGTCCTAGCTTACTTGAGCTACATGATTGGATCTTATGGCAGCATGGATGCCCATTTTGGAAGGAAACCTTTAGATTTACCCTTGTGCTCGAGGATTCTTTGTAGTGGTTTTTGAAAGAGTTCAAGAGCGTAACAGAATTCTATACAATTATCATTGGAGCTATATGGAGCACATGCTTATGGTGAAACCTTGGTATCCTGCATTTAACCCTACTTCTGAAATTTTTGCAACTGCTCCAATCTGGGTAAGACTTCCAAATCTTCCACTTCATTTTTGGTTTGATTCTTGTTTTGAGGCCTTGGGCAATTCGTTGGGGAAATTCCTTGCTGCTGATATGAGGTCTACAAACTTCCTGCACACAACCTATGCCCGAATCTTGGTGGAGATTGATACGACTCAGGATCTCCCTGTTGATATCCTTCTCAAAATTTTCGACGGGAGTTGGAACCAAATGTTAGATTATGAGGGACTTCCTTTCCATTGTCGTAGATGCTTCAGTACAAGCCACATGGCTGCCCAGTGTGCCAATAAGAAAATGGATGGGAAAACCACTTGGTGGAAAGAGGTCTCTCTCTACCACTACTCAGTAGAGAAAGATGATTCCACCTCTTGTCAGGAAATTACTGCACAGACCACCAATGAGAAAATAGATGGGGTCAAATGCCCAAAGGATTCACATATTTCAGACAAAGCAAGGGTGGGGGAAGTTCTTCCTTCATCAGGGAAGGATAATGTAAAGCTTGCAAAGGATCACTATCAGATTGGGGGTGCGGATAATCAAACTGAAGCCTCAGAGTTTGTACCCCCTGAAGGGAGAAAATTGCACACAGAACCTTCAAATGAGGGATTTCCTGAAGGGATTGAAGAAGACCGTTGGACTTTGGTGTAGAGGAAAAGAAAGAAAAATGAACTAACACTCAACATGCAACTTTGTTCCCAAACAAAATGTGGTGTCAAAGCTAATGGGTGTGTGGAATCTCATCTTTGAGTTTTCCAATTCTAGTGTTGTTCTGAGGGCATGGATTTTGGGCTTTAATGCTCTCTGCTTTTTGCAATGTAAATGGGCGCTATCCCCTTTGATAGCACTTACCTATATAAATAAATAAATTGTGATTTGCAAATAAATCGTTTATGTTAGATTTTAATTAAATTTATTTAGCTTATAATAATCAAAGCTATATATTGCATTTTAATTAAATCGATTATATTGAAGTAAAAAATGTATAGACTAAGAATTTTCAATTTTATGGTATACCTACTGTAGGTTTTCTCAAGTTCTTTAATTAATTAAATAATTTCAATATAGTAGTGTAAATAAAATAAAATATGCGATTTTTGATGGTCTGGAGTTACCAAGAGAGATTCGATTTATTTGTGTGTTATAATTAAAGAAGTGAACATTGAAGTTAGATTATAAACAAATGAATAATCCTTTCATGTTCTTATTAAGATAGTTTATTTATCAATTGAATAGGAATGTTTAAACAAGTGGAGTATGGAATATGTTTTTTAAGTTTCATTACATGGAATGGTGTTGAGAGGTGAAAGTTTTATTTCTTGTGTTCTCTTGATTGATTGAATTCTACATTGATTTATTTTTTCGTTTGACAAGTTTTTAAGCCAAGTCTTGATGTGAGTTCTTTGGGAACCCTAGTATTTGTGTACCCTTCAGTTGGGAGTATATGAAAGTTGGTGTTATAGGCTTCTTGAGGCATTGGGTAACGGGTTTATGTTGGATTTCTTTGATTTGATATTGAAATTTTTTGATTTAATTATTAGTTTTTGAATTCTGTTGGATGTTACCTTATTTGGTAGTTGCCTCTTGTTATGGTTGTTTGGCGAGATGGTCCATGCCTCGCATTTATACTCGGACTAATAAAGTTTGGTGTTTTATGTTTGGTACACCCCTGATTGTTGCAAAGTCTTGTATTAGGACCATGTGAAGACACTGTCCAATAGTATCACCTACTTTTCCTTCATATGCCTTTGGAAGTAGTCACCTTGTAAGTGGTCATTGAGATTGTTGTACATGTTATGTTTTGGTTGACCTTGTGGTTTGGTCTTGTGATCGTTATGCTTGTATGTCTTGGTCGTGGGTCCTTTCTTGTTATCTCCTAGCATGAGGGGTGGGCCTTCGGGTCCACATGGTCAGGTGGAACGTGCTATGGTCATTGAGATTGTTGTACATGTTATGTTTTGGTTGACCTTGTGGTTTGGTCTTGTGATCGTTATGCTTGTATGTCTTGGTCGTGGGTCCTTTCTTGTTATCTCCTAGCATGAGGGGTGGGCCTTTGGGTCCACATGGTTGGGTGGAACGTGTTATGCACCCCATTGGGTTCCCAAGTCATGTTCGTGATGCGAAAGCAAATGAAGAGTTTCTAGAGCTTCACGTTGTGGAAGACTATTCCTCACTTTGTACCTTATTCTCCATTAATGTATTATCCTTGTACTTGGTGTACTCTTCTCGTTGATATAAGGGAAGCATAATGTAATGTACTATTATATCTCTGATGTGTTGTATTTGTGGAAATATGCTCCACAATTGTATCATGGAAAAATGAATTGAATTGTAATAAAATGATGAATTTCATTTCCTCTCTTTGATCATTAATGGTTGTATGTCATCATTATGTAATCTTGGTTTTAGTCACTTTCATTGATAAAAGTTTAGGATTCGTAATGACCATTCCATGTACCCCAGAGGACGCAAATGACTTTGTAAATTATGTATAATTTCTTTTCATGTAATGAATGTACAAATTAATATTATACAATGTTTTCTTTCAAAAAAAAATTGTGTGGTTTGTTGTCCTTTGGGGTTCACGCGCCGGGGCATTACAACAAATCATCAAGGGTTGATTTGAGTTCTTCCATATCATCTTCACAATATTCTTCAGTAAACCCTTGAGGGATAATCTCTTCCGAAGGAATAGGCTACTTCCTTCTATCCATGTGTTCAACCTCCAAGATCTACCTCAGGGATCAAGCCAATTAAACGAACCAAGCTTTGATACCAATTGTTGAACACCCAAAATACTGAGAGGGGGGGTTGAATAAGTATTCACTGAAATTCATTAACTTCATAAACTTAAAAAATTTATTCAATGCATCATATTAAACTTGGAGTAATGGAAAGGAACATAGAAAGCATGCATCACATCAAATCTAACACAAGAACACCAGACTTACATGGAAAATCCAAAAAGGAAACACCACAATGAGGATTAGCTCACAATATAAATTATAATCATTTACAATATATTACAAAATGGCTCACTTCTAGGTGGAATCACTATCTGGAGAACTCACTATTCAAAGAATAAAAGAAATGGCTCACTACCAGAATAGAAAAGAGGGTGGCTCACTTCCAGAGATTGAACTGATTATAATGCATCTACAACATGTTGAAGACATGATGCAAGAGCATCCGACGATGTAGGGCAATCTTGCATCATCCAAAAAAAAAGAATTCTTTATTTTCTTCAGTTGTTTTGAGTCCCATGATGGCACTTAAGGGGTGTAAGACAGTCAGGCATCAAAAATAGTGAAAAATGGGCACTTATATTTTTAGTAAGTTGGACTAAACGGCTTGGTATGGACCTAAAAATTTACCCCAAGGAGCATAACTGAAAAAATTTCTGGTCACAAAAGAATCACCTCAATACCCTACATGGTTTGGGAGAAATTAAAGTTTTTGCCCCGAGAAATTTCTCCAATGCAGCTTCAAATTTAGATATAAAACTTTAGAGGTCCTGAAACAACTCAAAAGGTGGTCGAACCGATCTACAGTGGGTTCATGTGTTGTAGACCTCATCGAGATATTTCCAACGATATGCAATAATATCAAATCAGACACCCAGATCAAAAGTTATGGCCCCACAAAGTTGGTTCTTTAAAAAGTGAATTTCATTAAAAATTTCTTCCTAAGCTAGAAATCAAACGACGAGACTTTTGGTGCCAAAACAAAAGGGAAAATTTGAAATTTCTAGAACATTCTAGGGTGGTTATTGGGGAAAATAAAAAGGGTTAAGTAGGGGTTGTAGAAGGTGGCCCTTATAGTGAAAATTGTGGCTCTGAATAGTAGATTTTATTTTTAGAGTTGATTTTGTTGTAATGAATCAAGCCCATGAGGCTATAGCATGTAAGCTTTGAATCTGTAATTTCATTTTTGAAAATAATTGTAAGTGAGTCATTTTTTTGTCTCATATCTTCTATGTTGGTATTTGTTGTTGTGATTTCTATGGGTTTTTGGGTGGTGTGGCCCTCATCAAGACAATTCTAATTAGGCTCAGAAAATTGACTTAACACACTTCATACTTCACCACAACTATAATTTGCACTTCTCTGCACCAGATCTCTCTCACACACACACACACACACTACACACTCTATCTAACACACTTGCACATTGAATCAACCTTACATGTATACCACAACAACCCATAAAATCAATTAGTTTCGACCTAATTAGATGTATTGTAAACCACATAACCCCTCAGCCCAAAATTTTACACCCCAACTTATTGCTAATGAGTTACTTTTACCTTCATGGGTAAATAGAATGATGAATGTAAATCATGATTTCAATACGTGTTTGATAAATGAATACAATAATGAAATAGGTATTAAGATGTTATCATTTTGGAAGGAGTAATTATGTTTTATTGATGAGGTACAATGAAATGAATTTGTATTATAGTTTGAATTATAGTGCTTTGTCGATGCAAATATTTTATGATGCATTTGTGGATTTCATGTGAACGTTTAAATACAATTGCAAATGTGCCAAGTTGGATGCAGGTATAGGGTCACACCTCCAGAAGGGAGGGGAAGTATTGTTCTCAAGAGAAGGTTTTGGTCCATAAACCCTTAATAAGCCAATACTGAGTTTTCACACACTCACTAATAGAATAGTCAAGTCAATAGTTTCAAGAAAAGGTCAGATACCTTGAATTGATTTCTAGGAAAGGTTTTGTTTGTTTGTGAAGCCATTCTTGAAATAAGTGTTTGAATTTATCTGTGTTTTGAGTACTTATGAGTACTTTCAATGAGATATATACATATGATGTATAAATACATACATATACGCATGTCTATGCTGAACTAATGCACATGAGTAATCATGTACTTAAGCATATGTAGGTAGATGTATCTATGCATGCCTATGGGCAAGTTACCCATATGCACTTGAACATCAAATGGTTAAAGTGACATGTATATGTATATGTATATGTATATATATATGTCAATCGATATTATTGATTTGTGTTTGAAGGTAATGTTATATATATGTATATATATTGATATACATGTATGTATTGACATGAAGGTAACGTCCATACAAGTACATTAATATATATATATAAATATACATATGTATACATGAATATATATATATACATGTGTGATATTAGTTTGAATATTAAATGGATATGTGTTAATACATTTGAATATCAAATAAAGTATATCAATAATCATGAGTTGATATATATATATATGTATATATGTATATATGTAAAATAGAATATATGCAATGCACATATATGCATATATATATTATTGTTATTGTTAATATATTTTAATGATTGATAACTTAGCACTGTTTAAATAAAACACTGATATTATTGTAAACCATGTGCATACTATGTAACCATGGTATATTATACATTTCACTAGTGAATGGTGCAACCATATAGCATCCATATATGCAGTGCTAATAATAAGTATAATGATTTATAATTCTTGCAAATAGAATGTAGTGTAAGAAGGAAGGAAAGTAGGATTATATGAGACTTGGTCAAAATGTATTAAAAGCTAATGCAAACATTTAAAAGATTTGACTCTGTCAAAATACTACAAAACACAAAAATAATGGAAAGAGGTAAATGTGGCACCAAACTATGAATATCTTCGTTGCAATAGAAGTCTATTTGAGAAGCTCTGTACAATGATAGAAACCCAAGTAAATGGGAGAATAAGTCATGAGAATGTTGGCATGAAATAAGTCAACCTGTTTAACCTGTTACCTTGCATTTTAGATGCATTCTTCTTGTCTTTTAGAGAAACAAGTTGTTGTGTTAATTTGTTGAGTAATATTTTTTAAGTTTTCCACCTTTTGTTTGTGAAGTTGAGTCAAACTAGGCAAATTGAGAAGTGTTGATCCATCCACCATGTTTCTAGCCTTTGGAAGCTGATTTTTGTGTATAAATAGAGGCATTTTTTACCTTAAAGGGATGTATATTTTTCACTTTGCCATTATATTTGTGAGAGCTGCTTTGTTTTTATTGAGTTTTGTGAGAGAGTTTGGGAGTGAGTTGCAAGAGTTTTATTATGAGAATTTGTGGGGTAATTTGGGGAAGTATAGAAGTGATTTGTTTCCAAGTAGCAAGCTGATTTGAGGAGGCTAGGATTGGAAGCCAACTAGATCAATTGGAGCTTAATACTTATAGGCATGATATATCTTACTCCCTATGCTTTGTTTGACTTTGGAATGTTTCTGTGATGCTTTAATGTTCTTGTATATTACTTGCTTGTTGGAACCTATCTATTAGGTTGATGATTTTATATACCCTTATAAGTTTTCATAAGATTTATTTCTAATTAGACTTTACATAGATAGTCCATACTATACATAGATTGAAATGAGAGAAATGGATTACATCAATATCATGGGGGAGAAAATGCAATAATGTGTTAGCTTAAATGCTAGAAAAACCTTGGAAATGATAAGGCTAGCAACACAATGATAGTGATGGTTTGAAAGAGGCGTCATCATTGATAGGATGTGACATCACATATACCTTATTGTTAGTCTATGCTAGAATGATCATTAGATTGTTGCTTCACTTGAATATTGGTTGAAAATCTAGGATGAGAATAACCTATTGGGCTGAGTTGTTTATTTGACCCTTGTTTGAAGAACGTAGGTTGAGAATAACCTACATGGTTGGACTGATCATTGAATAATAGTATTATCTTAGAATTAAGGTAAACTAAGGATGGGGTTAACCTATGTGATTAGGTTGATCACTTGAATTTATGAATTACTAAATTTGGTTGGAGCCACAGGTGGTTACCCTACTAAGTTGGTTGTTTTATACTCTTGACATGAAGTCATTTTATTGATGTGAATCTACTTTCTGAATAGCCTTTTTTATTGATGAAATTGTACTCTTGAATTAAGAGTCCTTTATTGCTAAGACTATATACTTCTAATTGAGTCATTTATTGATATGATTATTCTTTTGTTTGAGGCCATACCTTTGAACTAGGGTAGTTTATTGACAAGGATATACTTTTGAATCATTTATTGATGTGATATATTCCTAATTGGTTCGTTTAATGATGATTTTTTATTCTATGATAAAATGAAGCTCAAGTAGCTATACTTTAGATTATGAAGTTATTTATTACGAAGATATTCGTAAGTAGGAACCATGAGAAGTTCATAGGTTAAACCTAGGGTTAGGTTGACCCAATGAAGGGAATATCTTATATATAGTATTAACTACTTCAATAGAGTGGAGTCTAAAAAACTAAAGCTAGATTTGATTTGGAAGGTTACATATGGAAACACCTGTTTTACCTATTAGATGAGTCATAATGAACTTAGTGTATATAGGTTGTTCTTGGGATTAAGGATTACCCAATAGAGGGAATTGCCTATGCATAGAGTATGAATAGTCTTAACAAATCAAGCTAGAATGGTGGAAGAGTGTGTGACTTCCATTTTGAAATAGGGGTGATGAATACTTTGGCCAAAGTGGTGTGATTTTCCATTGGTTACACTATCAGTTCAATGTGTTACCTTACTCATTCATGCTAGTCTGATATTTTCATACACATAGAACATAGATGAGTGTATGGTTAAGTTCTAGTTATGCAAGACACAACACCAGCTTAGGGTTGGCTATTATTTTGAGATTTTCAGACCAAATTATTCATCAAAGGGTAAGTCCATCTTACCATATGTGGTAGATGTATGGGGGACCACAATTAGTCCATGGATGGTGGAAAAGTGCTTGAGTAATGCTTCTCCTCCCAGTTGACAAGCCAATATTTGAAAGGGGATTTCTTGTATCATTTATATTTCTAGTGTCAATGGAGCTTAGATGAGCTAGGTATGTAACTTGTATCTATTTCTATCAAAAGATGGAAAATGTATTTGCATATAGATTATGAAATCATTTCTTTGGAAAGGTTGTAACATTTTGTTGATTGAAATGAGAAAGATGAATTATTGCTATATAGCAATGTAATGCAATGGAAGTTTGGAATAGTGCTGATTTCAAATGTACATGACATCTTAGTTTTTAAGAGAAAATTTGTATTGCTATGTGATGGAATTGTGAATTATTTCACTTGTGGTTAAAATGTTGAAAATTCTTGGAGTAGAACAATGGGCATGTTACAAAAAACATCAACAGGAATGCCTTGCAAAAAGAACCAAAACATATGTAACATATTAAAATAGGTTGGCATGACCTATAGTTGCTCCTATGAATCTGCTCCTTACACAACTCAACTCTACACGACCCCAAAATACTCAAGTCCGTACCAAATAGAGAAATAGGTGAAGTAATATTAGAATGAACCAACTATTCACTCACAACTTGACACACGAACCACCAAAACACTTGCCACTTGGAGCATACACACTAATGAAATCCACAAATACTTCCTCAAGTCCACAAAATAAAATATTCATCTGTAGTGGAATGTGGAGCATTCCAACATACACTTTGTCATGAAAACTCTATCAACAATATCTTTGACTATGGAAGACATCAAGTCATGAAACTTTGGATTTAGCTGCTTCCAACATGCACCAACATTACCTTAAAACTGCATAGCCATATTATTCATAGAAGAGCTATACGAACCACAAAACTAGTTCACTGAATACTAAAAATTGTACTCTATGACTTAGGAAAATCTACAACACATTTGGTCTTCTCTAGGCCAACACTTTTGCATCTCTATCATGGGTTTCCATCAATGAAAACACCATATACTATCATGCTTATCAATACTCATCAATCTTCCCACTCAACAACAAACTCTTCACATCATCATGCTCATGTTTCCAACAATCTCCTCAATGACAAACAAAATTCCAACATTATTATAGGTTTTCTCTATACCATATCCTAATATCGATCATAACATGTTCTCATATTATAGAAATACATGTAGATATATTAATCATGCACCAGATTCCATCCTTTTCATCGATTTCTTTTTGCTAAGCATCTCATGCAGGGTCAATGGTTCTTCATGTTAGGAAGAACTCACTGGGGGAGTGTAAGCTTCATGGTTGGGAAAAAAAAGTGCCTAGACAATGTTCTCATCCCTTTGATTATGAATTATTATTGGATTGGAATTTTGAAGATTTCAATGATGTTTGTGTACATTACTTGTGCTTTTATTGTATTATAATGACTATTTGGTGATGGACTCCCTAAGTCAACTATTGTATCACATTATCTAATGTACTTATGATTCATGTATGGACAATATGATATATGATGACATGACATGTATGGATTTATTTCTCATGTATTAATGTATTTGTAAGTGTAGACATCTAAATTTGACCACTTCCATATGGTCAAATGCGTCTCCTTAATCATCCCTTTGCTCATTCAATTCATCCTCTTTGCCAGTATTAATTAAATCATTCATTTAATTAATAATTTTTGTCCTACATAAGGTTTCCAAAGTATTTAATTTAATAAATACTTTTCCCCTCTTTCCTCTCTAAATTAAATAAATATACCACTTTATTTAATTTAGTCATATTATCTCTTGGAATTTTAAATTTATTTTTTAATTCCTCATTTTCTCTCTCATTGTCACATCCTCCAACTTTTGCAAGTTGGTCCCTAATCCCTCTTAACAATTTAACCCTCTTTCTTAATCATAATTAACTTATGATTAAGATGTGCACACTCCTAATCATCATTAGGGTCACATCCTCCCATCCCACTTGCCTCTAATCTGTCATTAATTTATCTAATCAAGTACTTGTGCAACCTTAATCACCTAATTAGGTCAACCTAATCCCCATATCATTTATGGAATGTGTCCTAAGTCAACCCTATTAAATGGTTTCTCTTTTTGGAGAAGGCACCCCTTTCCCCATGTGAATTTTTAATTCACATTTAATCCCCCAATGCATTTCAAGGAATTTCTAAGTCTTTCTTTCATTCCCATGTGGATATTTGAAGAATTTTTAATTCATCACATGTCCTCTCACCCACATGGGGACAAGGACCTCCTTTATGAGGAGATCTTGTCCAATCCCAAGGTACTATGTTCTACCTCCATGTCATGTACTCTCCTTCCAACTCATGTACACATCATCTCTTACAAGCCACTTCACATGCCACATGTCAAGATGTGAGGGCTTGTGAGTTCTCAACTCACTTTAGCCCTACATCTTGATCTTGGTGGATCAATCTCAACCATCCATTTCCCTAGAGAGTCCAAAATTCTCTATAAATACCCCTATTTTCTCTCATTTTGGGGAGATCATTTATGCTAGCCAAACTCTTACAAAATTTTATCTTGAGCCATACTTATCCAAATTATCATACGTGCATCCATTTTCACTCATTTTCCATCCTCATCTCATCTCATAGCTTGCATCTTTTGCCACCAAAGGAGCATACAACATCGAAGATCGAAGGGCCAACTAAAGGACAACTCAACAAGGTGAAACCTTTCATTTTGCTTAGTTAAGTTAATCATTAGGCCAATCTTGAGGTGTAGGGTGTTTGTAGTTGTTATTTGCACTCTTTTGTTTGTTGTTCATTTTCTAACAAGTATTTTCGCCCTATCACATTTCTGGCACACCCGATGGGACCCACAAATGAGTCTCTTTTTCTTTCACATTTGTTGTTTTTTTACTTTTTGCAGGTGCAGGTTCATAGGGGGGCAGACCCAACCTGCAGACAAGTGGACTCAACCATCTAGGGGTAGACCTAACCTCTGCATAGGTGGATCTGACCTCCATAGGCAGACTTGACCTTGCCCAGGGGCGGTCCTGCCCTCCACAAGCTCCAAAAAGTGTTTTTTTGCAATTTTTTCATAGAGGGGAAGACCTAACGTACAGACAGGCAGATCTGACTTGTAGACAGGTGGACCTACCATTTGGATAGGTGGACCTACCCTCCAGACAGTCGGACCTGCCCTCTAGACAGACGGATTTTCCCTAGATAGCTTTTTCCAGAAGGTGAAAGTTAATCTTTTTAACACTTTTTTTGGTTATTTTAAGTGTTTCTAACCCTCTAATGTGCTTTGTTTTATTTTTTGCAAGAATCTAATTGGCATTTGGTGAGGAAAAAGCACAAGAATCACTAACGATTTTCCTTGCAAGGATAGTTATTAATCAATTTCCGGTTGATGTCTTGCATAACTTAGGGACATAGTTTAATTAGGGGTGTCAATTAACCATGTTTGCAGTGATTGTTGGTAAGCTATTTGATGTATCCAATCCCATTCCACCATTTGGCGATCCTGGGTGATGATAAATCGTACCTTACCAAGTCCTTTGAGTCATCTTTTTTTCCTTTTCTTAGCGGGACTTGCTTTGGGATTTCATCACCCCAAGGGATGATTCCAACTACGCGTACCAACAGTGTATATAAAGGAGGGAGAGTGAAATTTGTACCTCAATCCAACCACATTGTAATTGGCGAAGTGTCTAGATGACATGAAGAGTTGGTCCAATCCTTTAGTATCTTGCTAAGGTTCCCGACTCACGCTTGTAACGGGTTGGTGTTCACGGTTTGGGCCTCATGTACTGGGTGTATATCGAGGACTTCTTAGCAACCATGTTCATCCTAGAATAGAAGACTTTTTTAGCCATACCCTTTCTACTAGACTAAGGATTGTGCTGTCTAAATTGTCTTCTTTGTGCGAAACCAATGATTGTCTGATTAATTGACTTAGCCATATCCTTTTCATTGATGTTTGATGTGTTTTGAGTCTTTTTCCTTAGTTATCTTTTCAAAAGTCAAGTTTAAACCTCCTGGTAGGCAGACCTACCCTCCTGATAGGTAGACCTGCCCTCCAGGGGTAGACCTAACCCATCCAGGGGTGGACCTGACCTATAAACCAGTTCTTTGGAGCCTGTTTTAACCATTTTTAACAAACTTTTGCTCCATAGGTGGACTTGCCCTCTTGACAAGTGGACCTGACCTTTGGACAAGTGAACCTGACCTCTAGAGGTGGACCTAACCCATCTAGGGGTGGACTTGACCTTTGACCTAGCCCCTTTAGGCTTGTTTTGACCAAATTTGATCATCTTTTGTTCCTTAGGCAGACCTGCCCTCCACATGGGCTGACCTAACCCTTGACCGATTAGCTTTTTCATCCATTTCATCATTTGGGACCCTCGTTTCACAAATTCGATCACTTGTCTTGCCGTTCCAAATGCCCATGCACTCGTTTCGACAGTCCATTCTCCATCCTAAACGTTCATCCCCTTAGTGTGCGCATTTGTTTTCCCCTTAAGGGTCCCTGTTCACTCAACCGTTCTCCATGTTTCAGATACCATTTCTTCATTTTGGATCACCGTTATTCCATTGAAACCTTGTTAGAGCAGTTATCTAAATTGACCTAGGTGTTCATCTCTAATCGTCATCCATCACAACCGACTTAGAACTTTCATCTGTCCTAAGTCGGTCATCCTTGTCGGCCCAATCAATCCACTTCAATCTCAAGTTAGATTTAGTGTCATTATGATACATCCACCCTTTAGTCGATTAATAAAAACCTAGTGTTACCAAGGGTTACTCTCAAACTCAGTTTCAGATTCTAGTCATTACCATTTATCCTAGTCGATCATCAATCCAAATCAAATCCTTATATCATCAAATCCAGGTTGACCAGTTGTCTACCAATTAGCCCAATCTGATCTCCTCAAAAAAATCCACTTCGGTCAAATCAATCATCCAAATCAATTCTATTGAGCCACATCCTTGTTGGCTAATCAATCATCGAATCAAATCAATCCTTTCATCACCAAGGTCATCCTAGCATCTTAATTTTTCCTATCATCTTGCATGCCCATTTAGACTCGGTCACAGACAAGGAAAATGGACGAACAACAAGCCCAAGATTCCTAGCCAAACATCCCTCAAGATCCAAACAACGCAGCTAATGCCTCACAAGACCCCCATAACGGTGCGAACATCCCTCGGGATCCGCATAATGGTACATCTTCACAATCCAATATTGATGGTCAAAACACATCACCACCTGGGGATGAGAACATAGTCAACCAACCCGATCTTACATTTGAGGAACACTTTAGTAACCCTACCAATGTGCAAATGACTGACCGCCTGTTCGAAAGACATGGGGAAGAAATCTTGGTGCATCTCATTTAAAAAGGTTTCAAAATTCCACCAGGTGTTGACTTATCTAATTATAGTGGTTCCACATCTAACGTACCCCAAGGTTCACAAAATGCACCAGGTAGTTCATACGTCCCCAATTTTCCTCCAGTGGAAGGTTGGCATCAACCTAAATTTGGCAATGCCATGATGTATCCCATTAACAATCCCCCACACCCCGTAATCTCAGTCATGGGAGCTCCTAAAGTAGCTGATCCCAACGATCCTTTTTCCTTTGGCATGCCACAAAACGTTTCACAACCACTACCACTAATGCTAACAACACCACCCCTTTCAAATCCACCTCCTATCAGTGCTTGGGGTAGCCCTTTTACTGCATTGCCCCCACCTCCTGGGGCCATAAACCTACAATCACCTTCATACACATCTCCACAACCTCCCCAATCTAACCTACCACCTCCATTACTACCACAAGGTACATCCCAACCAAATGTTCCCTTTGGTACCCAACAACCTCCTTTGCAAAACACCCCTACGTTATCTCAACTTCCCCAATAACAACAACCGCCATATAACCCTTTGTTCTCCTCACAAAAACCACCACACTAATCGCAAAGCAATCCATCCTAACCTCCCGCTCAAACCATATCTCTGTTCCTCCCATCCATTCTACGTCTGCGAACTCAAACACAATACAACATCCCATCTCGGCCCATGCAACATCTCACATCACATCAACAACCACCCCAACATCATTATTACCATAACCAACAATAGTCCCAGCAGCAACCACCCTATGTGACCACCCAATAGTTGCAACAATACCCTTAGTATTAGCATGTCAATCTGCAACATCACATCCAAGCTCCTTAGCAACCTACCTCAAATTTTAATCAAACAAATCTATACTATACCTCACAATAACAACCCCTGTATGAACAAAATCCCTCCGCATACCAAGGGATGTCATCATCTCACTACCAAAATCCATACCTCAACATTCCTACACTCTCTCAGTAGGATCCTGCATCGTCCTACCAACCCACCTTTGGCTCTTATGCCACCAGTCAACTCAGATCTATTAGAAATCAAAGCCGCTCTGAAAGATCTTCAAGCTAGGACTGGCAAACAATCATTCAAATTTGAAGACATATGTCCCTATCCATTTATTCCCTCCATCTCATTGATCCCCTTCCCTAAACATTTCGAGTTACCAAAATTTGACAAATACAAGGGAAACAAATATCCTAAGGCCCACTTGCAAGAGTATTACTCCCAGTGTCAGGAAGTTATGCACACTGACAACTATCTCTTGTGTCTATTCCCACAGAGCCTGACAGGTAATTCCCTAGAATGGCTCATGGGTCTAGAACGAGGGTCCATAAAATCCTTCGCAGATCTTTCAGAAAAATTTGTCTCCTACTTCTCCTTCAATTTGGAGGACACTGATACATTGGATCTCCTTAAAGAGAAACAATGGGAAGGTGAAACCTTTGCTATCTACCTGCAGAGGTGGTGTGCACTAGCAAGCCAAATGAAAACCCCTCTCAAAGAGAAAGATATGGTCAACCTCTTCGTGGAGAACTCTCATCCTGACATGGCTCATAATTTTAGGTTACACTATGTCACTACATTCGTTGAGATAGTGGAAAAGGAACCCATCCTTGAACGTGCCCTTATTGCCAAAGGGAACATCAAGATACACCACTATGACAGTGAAAGGCCATCTAGTGATAAGTCTCGCTTTTGGAACAAGAACAAAAATGCAGTGAATGATGGTGTCACTGACACTAAACATGTGGCCAATACATCCCAAAGACAACAACCATATGTACCTAATACCATATCTATACCACAGGGGGCATCTCATCCTCCTCAACAGTCAAACCAAAATAGTCAAGGGAATGACAAATGCCAATATGCTCAATTAGGAGAACCCTTGAGTGTCATCTTCAATAAGTTGTTATAGATCAACTATCCAATCACCTACCCTATCACCAAACCACTTGATGAAACCAAGCCTAAACCTACCTGGTTTAGAGAGAACGAATACTGTTAATTTCATAAAATCAAAGGACACACTCTAAATAAGTGTCAAGGTCTCAAAAAATATGTCCAATATCTTATCGATCAAGGAGATATCAAAGTTGACACCAATCAGGCTTCGTCCTCCAATGCTTAGTTGCAGATATACCAAAACTCCTTCCCGAACCATAATCAAGGCGCAAGCACTTCCAACAACAATCCCCAAGACAACAACACAAATAATATAAGCTATAAAAATGTACCCCTCAATTATGATTGTATTGTCCATTACATTGAGTAGGTAGAACCCCGTGTGTCTATGATACATGTTAAAGCTAAAGATCCTCAATGTATTGTTACTACACGAAGTTCCCACATTACTATCTTGACAGCCCCCACATCCGCTCAATCAACTCCTGTAAACTCTCAGTAGAACATTCTTGATCACTTAGGAAAGACCCCCACTCATATCTCCATCTTGGATTTGCTTAAGTCTTCTCCTGTACATCAAGAAATTCTCAATAGAGCCTTACAGTAAATCCATGTACCTAATGACATTGATCCCACATGAATCCAAGCCCTAGTGGGACACCTGGCTTTGTCTTACCAGCTACACTTCAGCCAGAACGATATGCCAAATATTGATGCCAATCACAACAATCCATTGCACATTGAAGTCCTAGTTTCCCGACATAGAATAAAAAGGGTCCTAGTAGATAATGGCTCTGCCCTCAATCTATGCACTCTGAAATTCATAAAATCGGTGGGGTATACACAAGCAAATTTGAGTAACCAAATCATCACAATAAAGGCTTATGATAATGCAGAAATAAATTCTGAAGGGATTATCAGTCTTCCTATTCAGGTTGGACCGGTAGTTTAGTACACTACTTGTCATGTCCTTGATCTGGACTTACCGTGCAATTTCCTCCTCGACCGCCCATGGATCCATGCCATGCAAGCCATCCCCTCCACGTACCATCAGTGCCTGAAATTACCAGTTAATGGACAAGAGATCACCATTTATGCCGACCCCCAACCATTTGAATATTTTCCCGCTCTAGAAGCATCATTTCCCCATTTACATTATTGTCCTAAGGTTGAAATGGGGGCATCCCAATCATCATCCGCTAATCCACCCTCCACTATGACATCCACTCCATCCTCCACCACCAATCCTTCAGTCACCAAAGTCCAGATCATTGAGAAAGGGTGGGGTGAATATGAAATGCATACAACCATAAATGTGGCAACCATGCCACCATCACCGCACATGTACGACCAACCTTTGCAGGCTACTCCAAAAGAAGATAAGACTGTCACCTTTAGTGTTAAAAACATCCCTACCAACACTTTTCGGTCTCCTAGTATAAAGACAGATGCACCAGAAGAAGACATCAGTCAGTGGGTATACCGTGAAGAACCCCAACCGGATCCACCCCTAAAAGAATACATCCAAGAAGTATACCCTTCGTTAGCTAAGTTTGTAGAAAAGTATAACTACTAAGGCAATGGCCTAGGTAAAGAAGAACAGGGGCGGTTGCAACCTATTGATACATCAAAGCTACCAAAGAATATAGGCCTCGGATATGAGAAAAAGGAGAAAGGCCCTACAACATCGTCTAATACTTCCAATAGTGTTACTGTGGATGATGGCTCATTGGAAGACATACCCGAGGAGGAATCCATCATACGCGCATACAATGACATTGATCACACAGACTTGTCATCCATGTTTGAATGCCTATCCGTTTGTACCATTATCCTATCCCTTCGTCATCCTGAGCTTATTGATTGGAACCTACATAATAGCGAACCTATCAATGTCCCCTTGCATACATATGTCAACCTCATGGGATTGGGGGAGCATGAACACTCCAGTCGCAAAAATAAGAACAAGAAAAATAAAAAACAGTCATGTAGTGAAAACCTCCCTAAGGCACTTCCTAACCTGGGAAAAGTAAAAATAAAGGACGCATCCAACAGTGAAAACCTCGAAGAGGTGCTAGAAGATGGAGATGTGATCTTCCCCTTATGGGAACTCAGTTATCTACTCGATCATCCATCCTAATCAAAGAGACTCAAGAAGTTAATCTAGGTACTGCTAAAAATCCCAAGATCACCTATGTAGCCAAGTCACTCTCAGAGCAAGAGTATCCAGTCACCATGTAGCTACTCCAAGAGGGTATCTAGTGCAGGAGCACCTGGCAAGGTTTATGCTTTATTGAAGTTTTTGGGTGAAGTTTAATTTTGTTGTGTTATGTAAGTTCTTGTGGACCACCTTCTTTGTGGTTGAGAACCTTTGCTTCTTAGGTTAGAGTTGAATAAGTTTTGGAAGCATGTGTTTGGTTGTTTTCTTAACCATAGTCCAAAGTGGCAAAACACATTGTGTTTTACAACACTCTTATTTTGGATGTTCCTAGGCTCGAAAAAGGAAACCTAACTATTTCCAAGCATTTTAAAAGGGAGCTCTCGACCTGTTTGAGAGGTTGGAAGAATTAGGAACATTTGAAGTTATATGAGAATAATAAAAAGACAGTGATTTTGGTGAAATTTCTGGTTTTCTTGTTCTTGTTCTTAGAACAGCAGATAGATGGTTTGCGAAAACATTTTTGTTGGATTGAATAGTATTTAGTGAGCATTTATCTAGTTTAGTAGTTAGTAATTCCATTGCTTTCAGTTGTCTTGTAAATTCTGTGTTGTTTCTTGTTGTTGTTTTGACTAGTAATTGTGATAAAAATGGAGTTTTAGCCCACACTCCCACCATACCAAGAAGTATGGAGATATTGGGAAGGTGGCTAAACTCCATTAGTGTACATAATTTAGGGGTAGGAGTTAGTAGAAGTTCAGATAGCATGCTAAAAGACTTTTCCTAGGTGAGCTTGTGATGCTCGGTTTGGAAAAGATAGTTGAAATAAGACCCTAACATTGCAGGGGTGCTAATACTTTTGAAACTGGGGTGTGTGGTGTTTGCAGGAATCTTTGAGAAGGTTTGGGAAGAAGGATAGGGTCTTTATCAAAGCATTTGTAGCTGGAGGAAGCAAACAGTCCAAGAAATGATCAAAGAAAGCCCTAAATCTTGCAAAATTTGGGTTGTACCTGTGTACGAACAGAAAAGGTCCCAAACCCCAAAAATATTTTAGAGCTTGGAATTTGAGCCAAGGTGTCAAAAGGAAGTTTGGCACAAAATTTTGAGAGAGAGGAGTTTTGAACTGTTTCTTTGAGTTGAGAGGGCTAAAAGGGGCTCAAGGCTAGTAGCCTTCCCAAACCCTAGAATAGGGTTATATGCTAGCAATGGAGAATTGAGGTTTGTAGGTCAACCAAGGACCTTTGACAGATGATTTTGAAGCCATGTAAGTTAACACACACCCTTGCAACAAGGTTAGGAAGCATTGGAGGTTAGTTAGTCTTTAAGTGTATTAAGGGCTAGTTGGTGAATGTGAGGAAAAGCACCAAGAATTACTTGGTTAAGGCATTGTAAATGATAGTAGGGTTGGTCAGAAGTTCCAGGGGTACCTAATCAGCATTGGGGACCTATAGGTAGTGTGGTGGAAAGATTGACACCAAGGGGTTATCAAAGGTGAAACTTGGAGCATTGAGTTAGTGATTGACTCAATCCAACCCTATCCCTATTAGATTGGTATCAGAGGAAGTTAAAGATTTGGGAAAGAAATCTTGCATGTTAGACATTGAGTCAAGTGATTCTTCTACCATGGTGACCAATGCAAAACTGGCTAAGATGGTTGAAGAGCAAGAAGAAGACAATAAGTAATTGAGGGAAAGAATAGCCCAACTTGAAGCAGCAGTGAGGAGTGCACAGTTTGAGGGAAGAATTCCAAAAGAAGAAGAGATAGCAGAGGAGGATAAGACCCCTGTACCTGACCCTATTTTGAAGGAGGGTCCTTTCTTGAAGGCATTGAAAGCCTTGAGTGGAAAAGCACTTGAAGGTATACCACTTTTCAGTGGAAAGATGGAACCTGATTTGGTCATGGACTGGATAGAAGGCATGGAGAATCACTTTGAGTGTGATGGAGTCACTGAAGCTCAGAAGGTAAAGGTTGCTAAGTCAAGATTGAGAGGATCAGCCTTGACATGGTGGAAGTTCATTCAGACTGAAAGGGAGAAAGAAGGAAAACAACCCATAGCAACTTGGAAAGGAATGGTTGCTAAAGTGAAAGAAGCCTACATGCCTGATGATTATGAGATTCAACTACACAAGAAGAGGCAAAGCCTAAGGCAGAAATACCAAGATGTAAACACTTACACTGAGGAGTTTCAAAAGCTTTGCATGAGGTCTAATATGACAGAGGATGAGAGCCTCATGGTGGCTAGGTATCTCAATGGTTTAAAGTGGAATATCCAAGAGGAAATGGCTTTATTAAGTCCCAAGACAGTCCACCAATGCTATCAGTTGGCCATAAATATTGAAGAGAGCACTAAGATGAAGCAAGATCAGGCTTCTAGGGGTAGGGGCAAAGGCAGAGATCCAAGAGATCAAAGAGGACAGCGTGGTGGTTACCAAGGAAGAGGTAGTGACCAAAGAAACCAAGGAGAATCAAAACTCACTGAGCATGGAGGTGAAACATCTACAAGAGGAGGATTTAATAGAGGAAGAGGACCTCAAGGAGGTTCAAATAGAGGAAGAGGAGCAGGTAGGAGCAACTCTTATTTTGCAAGTATGACGTGTTACCATTGCAACCAACTAGGTCACCCTGCTTATAGGTGCCCGGAGAAAGCTTCTTCATCAAGCAATGAAAAGAGAGTGGCCTATGCACAAGAGGACACCATGAGTTCTAAGGCAACTGAGATCAGTCATATAGAATCTGAAATTGGAGAGAGTTTGATGTTTAACAGAGTGTTGATCAGACAACCAGTCAAGAAGGAACCTAAGCAAAGAAGAGCTCTTTTTAGAGTAAGGTGCAAAATACTTGGTAAAGTATGCAAGGTCATTGTAGATTCTAGTTCTACAGATAATATAATCTTAGAGGAGGCAGTAACTAAGCTGAAATTGCAGAAGGTACCTCATACCAACCCCTACAAGGTCACATGGCTAAATAAAGGGCAAAGTGTTTTGGTTAATGAGCAAGTAATAGTGGAATTTTCAATTGGAGGCTATAAAGACAAGCTGGTTTGTGATGTATTACCCATGGATGCATGCCATCTACTACTGGGAAAACCATGGCAATATGACAGAAGTGCCATTTATGATGGGAAGGAGAACACCATTTCATTCAAGAAGGATGGAAGAACCTTCAATTGCAGTCATTGACAGAGGAAGATGAAGAGCAGTCCAAGGTACTAAACATCATGTTGAGCAGTGGTAAAGATTTTATCAGCAATCTACATCAAGGAGGTGAAGGATATGTGATCATGATGTAGCCCAAAGAAGAAGAAAAGGTTGAAAGGACAGTCTTACCAGAAGCAGTCCAAAAGTTGCTTGATAAGTACAAGAGCATAGTTAGTGATGGTACACTAGCAACTTTACCACCAAAGAGAGCAATAAGTCATCAAATTGACTTCATACCTAGAGCCTCATTACCTAACAAATCAGCATACAAACTCACACTAGATCAGAACCTAGAGGTAGCTAGGCAAGTGGAAGAATTGTTGAATCAAGGATTGATTCAAAAGAGCATAAGCCCATGTGCAGTGCCAGTGGTTTTGGCAACAAAGAAAGGAGGTAAGTGGAGACTTTGTACTAATTATAGAGCAATGAATAGGATCACCATTAGGTATAGATTCCCAATTCCTAGAATAGAAGACCTGATGGATTGCCTTGGAGGAGCACAGTATTACACCAAGTTGGATCTCAAGAGTGGCTACCATCAGATCAGGGTTAAGGATGGTGATGAGTGGAAGATAACTTTTAAGACAAATGATGGGTTATATGAGTGGAAAGTGATGAAATTTGGCCTCTCAAATGCCCCTAGCACATTCATGAGACTAATGAATGAAGTGCTTAAGGATTTCACAGGGATTTTTGTGGTAGTATATCTTGATGACATACTGATTTTCAGTAAGACAACAGAAGAACACTTGAAGCATGTGGAGATGGTTCTTAAAAGATTGCAAGAGGAGAAGTTGGAAATCAACCTTGAGAAGTGTGAGTTCTTCAAGCAAGAACTTGTGTATCTAGGCTTTGTAGTATCCAAAGGAACCCTAAAGATGGATCCAAGCAAGGTGGAAGCCATCCTAAACTAGCCTACACCAACCACAGCAACAGAGGTAAGAAGTTTTCATGGTTTAGCTCAATTCTATAGAAAATTCATAAGGAATTTTAGTGGCATATGTGCACTAGTCCTAGATACTATCAAAGGTGGTATGAAAACAAAGTTTAAGTGGACTCAAGAGGCTGATAAAGGGTTTGAAAAACTGAAACAAGAAGTGGAAACTCAACCCATTATGTTATTGCCTAGTTTTGATAAGTTGTTCACAATCGAGTGTGATGCAAGTGGAGTAGTAGTAGGAGGAGTACTTAGTCAAGAAGATAGGCTTGTAGCCTTCTTTATTGAAAAGATCAATGAAGCCAAGAAAAAGTATTCTACCTACGATCTTGAGTTATATGCTTTAGTGCAGTCCCTTAGGAAGTGGAGACATTACCTGTTGCCCAAAGAGTTTGTGGTTTTCACTAATAACCAGGCACTTAGTTACATTGACACCCAAGAGAAGCTAAGCAATAGACATTTGAAATGGATGGAATACATCCAAGCTTTCACATTCACTATCAAGCACAAAAAGGGACAAATGAATAAGGTGGCAGATGCATTAAGTAGAAGAATGTTGATAGTGCAGGAGATATGGCTGAAAAGAATTGGTTTAGAGAGTTTCAAAGACCTCTATGGTGAAGATGAAGACTTCTTAGAAGCTTATAAGGTATGCTCTGATTTTGAGAATCATTTTCATAGTCAATATGCTGAGAATACACTGCAAAATGGACTATTATTTAAGGGCAGTCAGTTATGTGTTCCAAGAGGATCCATGAGGGAAAATTTGATTCAATAAAAGCATAATGGCAGTCTTAGTGGGCATTTTGGTATTAATAAAACTTTAGAGCTTGTTCAACGGTTCTATTACTGGCCAAAGTTAGCAAGAGATGTCAGAAAATATGTGGAACAGTGTGTTGTATGCATGAAAGCTAAAGGAGGAGCTAGCAATGCTGGTTTGTATCAACCCCTGCCCATTCCAAACAGACCATGGGAGTGTGTGAACATGGATTTTGTTGTAGGTCTTCCTAAGACCAAGACTGGTTTTGATAGTGTTTATGTTGTGGTAGACAGATTTAGTAAGATGAGTCACTTTATTCCCTACAAAACTACTCATGATGCAAGCTACATAGCACACCTTTTCTTCAGGGAGGTTGTAAGGATCCATGGCTTACCTTTAAGCATTGTTTTTGACAGAGATGTGAAGTTCATGAGTCATTTTTGGAAGACTCTATGGAGTAGATTGGGAACAAATTTGTCATTTGGATCAACCTACCATCCTCAGATCGATGGTCAAATAGAGGTGGTTAACAGAGTGTTGGGAAACCTTTTAAGGTGCTTAACTAAAGAATATGGAAAAACACGGGATATGGTGATCTTACAAGCTGAATATGCCTATAATGACAGTGTCAATAGAACTATAGGGAAAAGTCCTTTTGAGGTTGTGTATGGGATGCACCCAAGAGGAATTTGTGAACTCAGAGATCTTGGATCTATGGAGAATAGGAGTGGACATGTAGAGGAATTCACTCAGACCATGAAGGAGATTCATGAGTAGGTCAAGAACACAGTTACAGCAGCCACCCACAAGTTGAAGGAAAAAGTTGATTTGTCAAAGAGAGAGGTGCAATTTGCAATTGGGGACTATGTTATGGTCCACCTCAACAAATCCAGATTGCAGAAAGGAATGGCAACCAAGTTACAGATGAAAAGAGTGGGTCCATGCAAGGTGTTGGCCAAATATGGCAAGAATGCATATAAGGTGGAATTACCAACAGATTTGGGCATCTCTCCAGTTTTCAATGTTGCTGATTTGATCAAGTACAAGGGATCAGTCCAAGATGAGGAACAAAACAGCAAGGAAATCTTCAAGGACATCAGTAATGTGAAATTTCCTCAACAAGATAAGCTTCAGGCAGAGCAGATCTTGGAGTCAAGAGTGCAAAAATCTACAAGGAACAAAGTGCACATGGAGCACCTTATCAAGTGGAAGAACAAACCTGACTTAGAGGCTACATGGGTACAAGAAGATCAATTTAAAAAGCTTGGAATTGAATTATCATTTCTCTCTCCTTCCTTTCCTTAGTGTTTGAGCTGAGAGGGGGAGAATGGTGTAGGAGCACCTGACAAGGTTTATGCTTTATTGAAGTTTTTCAGTGAAGTTTAATTTTGTTGTGTTATGTAAGGTCTTGTGGACCACCTTCTTTGTGGTTGAGGACCTTTGCTTCTTAGGTTAGAGTTGAATAAGTTTTGGAAGCATGTGTTTGGTTGTTTTCTTAACCATAGTCCAAAGTGGCAAAACACATTGTGTTTTACAACACTCTTCTTTTTGACGTACCTAGGCTCGAAAAAGGAAACCTAACTATTTCCAATCATTTTAAAAGGGAGCTCTCAACCTGTTTGAGAGGTTGGAAGAATTAGGAACATTTGAAGTTATATGAGAATAATAAAAAGACAGTGATTTTGGTGAAATTTCTAGTTTTCTTATTCTTGTTCTTGGAACAGTAGATAGATGGTTTGAGAAAATATTTTTGTTGGATTGAATAGTATGTAGTGAAGCTTTTTGAAGCATTTATCTAGTTCAATAGTTAGTAATTCCATCGCTTTCAGTTGTCTTGTAAATTCTGTGTTGTTTCTTGTTGCTGTTTTGACTGGTAATTGTGATAAAAATGGAGTTTTAGCCCGCACTCCCACCGTACCAAGAAGTATGGAGATATTGGGAAGGTGGATAAACTCCATTAGTGTACATAATTTATGGGTAGGCGTCAGTAGAAGTTCAAAAATCATGCTAAAAGACTTTTCCTAGGCGAGCTTGTGATGCCCGGCTTGGAAAAGACAGTTGAAATCAGACCCTAACATTGCAGGGGTGCTAATACTTTTGAAACTAAGGTGTATGGTGTTTGCAGGAAGCTTTAAGAAGGTTTGGGAAGAAGGAAAGGGTCTTTATCAAAGCATTTGTAGCTGGAGGAAGCAAACAGTCCAAGAAATGATCAAAGAAAGCCCTAAATCTTGGAAAATCTGGGTTGTACCTGTGTACATACAGAAAAGGTCCCAAACCCCAAAAATATTTTAGAGCTTGGAATTTGAGCCAAGGTGTCAGAAGGAAGTTTGGCACAAAATTTTGAGAGAGAGGAGTTTTGAACTGTTTCTTTGAGTTGAGAGGGCTAAAAGGGGCTGAAGGCTAGTAGCCTTTCCAAACCCTAGAATAGGGTTATATGCTAGCGATGGAGAATTGAGGTTTGTAGGTCAACCAAGGACCTTTGACAGATGATTTTGAAGCCATGTAAGTTAACACACACCCCTGCAACAAGGTTAGGAAGCATTGGAGGTTAGTTAGTCTTTAAGTGTATTAAGGGCTAGTTGGTGAATGTGAGGAAATGCACCAAGAATTGCTTGGTTAAGGCATTGTAAATGATAGCAGGGTTGGTTAGAAGTACCAGGGGTACCTAATCAGCATTGGGGACCTATAGGTAGTGTGGTGGAGAGATTGACACCAAGGGGTTATCAAAGGTGAAACCTGAAGCATTGAGTCAGTGATTGACTCAATCCAACCCTGTCCCTATTAGTATCATAAACTTTTCTTGGTCATATTCAGACATGCCAAGCTTAGACCCCACTTTAGTGGTTCATCATCTAGATGTTTGCCCTGATGCCAAGCCTGTCAAATAGAAGCTCCAAAAAATGCATCTACATGTAGCATTATTAGTCAAGAAGGAATTGGAGAAGTTGCTAGATGCATGTTTTATCAGACCAATTGACTACTCTAATTGGATCTCCAATATAGTACCTGTTGCCAAACAAAATGGAGACATTCAAATTTGTACAGACTTCCGGGATCTTAACAAGGCCTGTCCAAAGGACGACTTCCCTCTACCCAATATTGACATGTTGGTCGACCTTATTGCAGGACATGAGATGTTATCCCTCATGGATGGTTTCTCTAGTTATAATCAGATCCGGATTGCACCTGAAGACCAACACAAGACCACATTTATGAAACCTTGGGGTACTTTCTGTTACAATGTTATGCCCTTTGTTCTCAAGAATGCAGAGGCAACATTTCAGAGGGAAATGACTGTCATCTCCCATGACCTCATCCATATTATCATGGAGGATTATGTTGATGACTTGCTAGGAAAATCCAAAAACTGAGCAGAGCACCCTATCATCTTGAAAAAGATCTTTGATTGATTAGAACATTACAAGCTGCGGCTAAATCCACAAAAGTGTGTCTTTGGTGTTGCATCAGAAAAAATATTGGGTTTCATAGTCACTCGAAGGGGTATTAAGGTTGATCCTGCCAAGGTGAAAGCTATTTTGGACATACCACCCCTACACAATCTGAAATAGTTAAGAATTCTCCAAGGGAAGATGCAATCAATCCGTTGGTTCATAGCCCAGCTTGCGGATAAGTGTCAGTCATTCACCCATATTCTAAAAAAAAGACTCCACCTTCCGATGGAACCAATAGTGTCAAGTAGGTTTCGATAAAATCAAGGAATTTACTTAGCTCATCAACCGATCTTGACATCAGTATGTGATCCCACAATAATGGGTTACAATTTTTGGCCAAACATGACATTAAAATAAAGATTTTTCACTAGACATTCATGTTCTTACACCTATAGTAGCTAAACCATTAAGGTTTTGAAGGTGAATCAAACTATTTATTTGTTAGATATTTTGTGTAGATTCTAATTATATTTAAAAAAAAAATTAAAAAAAAAATTGTGAATCATTTTATGTAATTTTTAATAACTTATATTTTCTACTAATCAACATTTTTAAAAAGTGATGTTTACTTCACCCACGTAACTTTTTTTATAGATAGGATACAATTCTAATTTTTAAAATACAAATTTTTCACACCAATATCTAGGGGATGGATATTTTTTCATAATTTTTTGTTTCATATTTTTTTTTTAATTAATTTTTTAAGTCAGCATAATTATAATTTGGACAGAGGTGTACTTCGGCACGCATAACTCTTTTTGTATTCATTTGAATTAATAAATTCTTTTTTGTTGGAATAAGGACATCAATACCTAGTGGGCATGTATTTTTTAGAATTTTTTTTGCTCTATTTTTCTATTTTTTCATATGTGTGAAATAAAGAACTTGATGTTCATTGAAAATCCTACATTCACAAGAAATAAAAAATAAATATAATAATCAAATTAAACATATTTAAAATTATACTTTTTGGGAAGCTTATAATAAGGGCTATAGGCTTACAAAAAATTAATTTTAAATGAATTCATTTGATCACCCAAAAGGTAAATCTAACAAGGTTCTATCCAAGGGGGTTTGATCTAAGGGGGTTTGATCAATCCCTCTTTAATTAAAATAATTTAAATGGAACCTTTAAAGTCATAAATCATTGTATTTTCTAAAAATATGTGATTTTCAGGCAAAAATCAGGATGTCCCAAAAAGTGTAACCCATTATTGTGGCCCACCTATTCCAGCGAAGCCCCTCCTACTTTACATCTCCGCTACTTTAGTCGCACTGGGGGAATTGTTGGCATAACATGATGAATCATCAAAAGAAAGAGCAATCTACTACATCATTTGAACACTGGTTGGCTATGAATTAAACTACTCTCCCATGGAAAAAGCCTTCCTTGCGGTTTTCTTCAGCATACAAAAACTCTGACATTACATGCTCAGCCATCCAATCAAATTAACAGTAAAAATTGATCCCCTAAAGTATCTATTGTCCAAAACCACTCTTACTGGTTTCATGGCTAAGTAGGTCATTCTCCTAAGCAAATTTGACATAGAGTATGTGGATCGCAAAGCCATAAAGGGACAATTCATAGCTGATCAGTTGGTTGAGGCACCATTAGTGGATGCTTACCCTCTACTCACCAAATTCCCAGATGAAGAAGTTTTCACAATTACAGAAGCACCTATTTGGATATTGTATTTTGACGGCTCATATACTCATAATGGGTCAAGCATGGGAATTTTGTTGGTTACCCCTCAAGGTGACTACATTCCAAAATCAATCAGGATAGCATTCCCATGTACAAATAACATAGTTGAGTATGAAGCCCTCCTCACGGGCCTCTGAATTGCAAAGTAATGGCACATAACTCACGTGAGGGTCAAATGCGTTTCCTTAATCATCCCTTTGCTCATTTAATTCATCCTCTTTGTTGGTATTAATTAAATCATTCATTTAATTAATAATTTGTGTCCAACATAAGGTTTCCAAAGTATTTAATTTTATAAATAATTTCCCCCTCTTTCCTCTCTAAATTAAATAAATATACCACTTTATTTAATTTAGTCATATTATCTCTTGGAATTTTAAATTTATTTTTTAATTCCTCACTTTCTCTCTCATTGTCACATCCTCCAACTTTTGCAAGTTGGTCCCTAATCCCTCTTAACAATTTAACCCTCTTTCTTAATCATAATTAACTTATGATTAAGATGTGCACACTCCTAATCATCATTAGGGTCACATCCTCCATCATTTCCCACTTGCCTCTAATCTGTCATTAATTTATCTAATCAAGTACTTGCACAACCTTAATCACCTAATTAGGTCAACCTAATCCCCATATCATTTATGGAATGTGTCCTAAGTCAACCCTATTAAATGGTTTCTCTTTTTGGAGAAGGCACCCCTTTCCCTATGTGAATTTTTAATTCACATTTAATCCGCCAATGCATTTCAAGGAATTTTTAATTCTTTCTCTCATTCCCATGTGGATATTTGAGGAATTTTTAATTCATCACATGTCCTCTCACCCACATGGGGACAAGGACCTCCTTTATGAGGAGATCTTGTCCAATCCCAAGGTACTATGTACTACCTCCATGTCATGTACTCTCCTTCCAACTCATGTACACATCATCTCTTACAAGCCACTTCACATGCCACATGTCAAGATGTGAGGGCTTGTGAGTTCTCAACTCACCTTAGCCCTACATCTTGCTCTTGGTGGCTCAATCTCAACCATCCATTTCCCTAGAGAGTCCAAAATTCTCTATAAATACCCCTATTTTCTCTCATTTTGGGGAGATTATTTATGCTAGCCAAACTCTTACAAAATTTTATCTTGAGCCATACTTAGCCAAATTCTCATACTTGCATCCACTTTCACTCATTTTCCATCCTCATCTCATCTCATAGCTTGCATCTTTTGCCACCAAAGGAGCATACAACATCGAAGATCGAAGGGCCAACTAAAGGACAACTCAACAAGGTGAAACCTTTCATTTTGCTTAGTTAAGTTAATCATTAGGCCAATCTTGAGGTGTAGGGTGTTTGTAGTTGTTATTTGCACTCTTTTGTTTGATGTTCATTTTCTAACAAGTATTTTCGCCCTATCACATTTCTAGCACGCCCGATGGGACCCACAAATGGGTCTCTTTCTTTCATGTTTGATTTTTTTAACTTTTTGCAGATGCAAGTTCATAGAGGGGTAGACCTGACCTATAGACAGGCAAACCCGACCATCTAGGGGTGGACTCGACCTTGCCCAGGGGCGGACCTGCCCTCCACAGGCTCTAGAAAGTGTTTTTTTACAAATTTTTCATAGAGGGGTGGACCTGACCTATAGACAGGAAGATCTGTCCTACAGACAGGTGGACCTGCCCTTTGGAAAAGTGGACCTTCCCTCCAGACAAGTGGATTTTCCCTAGACAACTTTTTCCAAAAGGTGAAAGTTAATCTTTTTAGCATTTTTTTGGTTATTTTAAGTGTTTCTAACCCCCTAACGTGCTTTGATTGAGTTTGTTCAAGCATCTAATTAGAATTTGGTGAGGAACAAGGATGAGACTCACTAACGATTTTCCTTGTAAGGTTAGTTATTTATCAATTTATGCTTGATGTCTTGCATAACTTAGGCACATAGTTTAATTAGGGGTGTCAATTAACCTTGTTTGCGGTGATTTTTGGTAAGCTATTTGATGTATCCAATCCCCTTGCACCATTTGGCCATCTTGGGTGACGATAAAACGTAGCTTACCAAGTCCTTTGAATCATCCTCTTTTGGTTTTCTTAGCGGGACCTACTTGGGGATTTCATCACCCCAAGGGACGATTCCAAGCATGTGTACCAGAGGGGTATATAAAGGAGGGAGAGTGAAATTTGTACCTCAATCCAACCATGTTGTAATTCGTGAAGAGTCGGGATGATGTGAAGAGTTGGTCTGAGCCTTTTATATCTTGCTAAGGTTCTCGACTCACATTTGTAACGGGTTGGTGTTCACGGTTTGGGCCTCACGTACTGGGTGTATATCAAGGACTCCTTAGCAACCATGTTCATCCTAGAATAGAAGACTTTTTCGGCCATGCCCTTTATACTAGACTTAGGATTGTGTTGTCTGAATTGTCTTCTTTGTGTGAAACCAATGATTATCTAATTAATTGACTTAGCCATATCCTTTTCATTGATGTTTGTTGTGTTTTGAGTCCTTTGCCTTAGTCATCTTTTCAAAATTCAAGTTTAAACCTCCCGGTAGGTGGACCTACCCTCTCAATAGGCGGACCTACCTCCAGGGGCATACCTGACCCATCCAGGGGTGGACTTGACCTATAAACTAGTTCTTTGGAGCCTATTTTAGCCATTTTTAACCAAATTTTGCTCCATATGCAGACCTGCCCTCCTGACAGGCGGACCTGACCTCTAGACAGGCGAACCTGACCTCTAGGGGTGGACCTGACCCATCTAGGGGCAGACCTGACCTTTGACCTAGCCCTTTCAGACTTATTTTGACCAAATTTGATCATCTTTTGTTCCTCGGATGGACCTTCCCTCCACAGGGGCAGACTTGACCCTTGATCGATCAACTTTTTCATCTGTTTCATCATTCAGGACCCTCGTTTCATAGTTTCGATCACTCGTCTCCCCATTCCAAACACCCATGCACCCGTTTCAACAGTCCATTCGCCATCCTAAAGTTTCATCCCCTTAGTGCATGCATCCGTTCACCTCTTCAGGGTCCCCGTTCACTCAATCGTTCTCCACATTTCAGATACCATTTCTCCATTTTGGATCACCGTTATTCCATTAGAACCTTGTTAGAGCAGTTATCCGAATTGACCTAGGTGTTCATCTCTAATCGTCATCCATCACAACCAACTTAGGATTGTCATCTATCCTAAGTCAGTCATCCTCGTTGGCCCAATCAATCCACTTCAATCTCAAGTTAGATTCAGTGTCGTTATCATACATCCACCCTTTAGTCGATTAATCAACCCCTAGCGTTACCAAGGGTCACTCTCGAACTCGGTTTTGGATTCCAGTCATTACCATTTATCCTAGTTGATCATCAATCCAAATCAAATCCTCGTATCATTGAATCTAGGTTGACCAATTGTCTACCAATTAGCCCAATCTGATCTCCTCAAACAAATCCACTTCGGTCGAATCAATCATCCAAATCAATTCTATTGAGCCACATCCTTGTCGGCTAATCAATCATCGAATCAAATCAATGCTTTCATCACCAAGGTCATTCTAGCATCTTAATATGTCCTATCATCTTGCATGCCAAACAAGAGCTCATAAGGATTGAAAATCACAATTCTCTATTGATTCCTAACCCAACAAATGTGACCTTGTGAAAATTTTCCACCAAATGCACTCCTAATCAACAAATCAATTTTTCACCCAAAAGAGGGTTTTTGTCTCTAAAATTTTCTTCCCAAAATAAAACATTGCATAATGAAAATAAAACCCTTTTTTCCTATTTACCCTTTTTCACTTACCAACAATCACCGCAAACAAGGTTAATTCCCAATTTTGTCAAATCCAAATCAACACATCAATCAATTTCTACATAACATATATCATTTAAATTCATGATCTAAAACCATATAGTATATTAACATTTAAATTTATAGAATTCATAATTTAAACAAGACATTTAAATCAAACATAACCTGCATTTTTTTTGTAATTTAAATTAAACAATAGCTTAATTTTGTTTCTACTTTCATTTTATTTTCCTTTTTCTTGAAACACAAATATATTTTAATAACCGATATAATAATTATTTAAATTCATAATATTTCATTTGTGGAAAACATGGAATTTGAACCATTAATTAAATTAGAAATTCACTAGTCATTCACAACACAGGTGTACCAAAATAATTTCAAACTCAGATCAAGTTTCACATGTACGATCAAATATGACAAATACCATACTTGGTTTGAGTATGATTAGGAAATGGATAGGGAGGTCCAATGTAACATCTTTGAATTAACCACTATTGGGGAATAACTCATACTTGTGTAGGTAGGTTGAGAAATAACCTTGTACCTAAAACCATTCAATGCACATCAAGGGTACTTACTTAATGTATATATAGTTGAAACAACATAATCACTCAATGATGTACAATATCATAAAACATAAAAAATAACATCTATTATATAATTCATTATATAATCATTCATTTTTATACATCAATAATCAGGATCACATTTAATTATAGCATGTAAATAATGCATATAATTGAATTAAAGCATAATGATAAACCAAGCATGTAAACATACAAAATGCCAACAATCGACATGTTGAGGAACCTCATCTTGAACATGTAGTGGTTCATACACACCACTCAGAGCCATAAAATAATCACCACAATCATCACAAGGAAACAATGAAGTTGAAACACCAATCTCACAATAAAAAGGATGCGAATGGGAGGAGCACTATAAAACTAAAAATAAATTCAATTAATAATCAACATACATTAAAACCCACAAAAATAAACCTTAAAAATAAGAAAAATATGGGCTTTCATAGAGAAAACATTATGGGTTTTACAGACAAACAATATGACTTTTCTCAACACAAAAAAAAGGATTTTGTTACCTAGACAATTGGATTTGATTTTGGCATCAATTTTGGAACAAACCTGTAGACATGTAAAATTGACTTAACACTTATCACAAATTCAGAATATCTCGAAACAACTCATAATCAACCCAAAATGACTTGGAACGACTTTGAATCAACTCAGAACGACTCTGAATCAACTAGGAACGATTTTGAATCAACATGGAATGACTCTAAATCAACCTAGAACAACTTGAAATGAATCTGAATCAACCCAGAACAACTTAGAATGACTTTGAATCAACTCAGAACGACTCTGAATCAACCCAGAACAACTTGGAATGACTCTGAATCAACTTGGAATGTAATGCCCCATCATAATAACCTAAGGAATGTTGCAATTGTGTATAATAGTGAAATAATTTTTTTTTAAAGTAATAATATTAAGTTAATTAGTTGCATACATTTATTAAGTTACGTGACGTTACACTACTTGAGTTTCCATAGATGACTTTAGTATTTCACATTGCTTATAATTAATTAACTTAAACATTAAAGAGTAATCATTGCATAACATTTGAAATTCCATTCAAGATAGTATAAAGTAAAAACATGATTCTTACATTGCATTTGATAAGATATTACAATAGTCATTCATCTGATGAGGTAGATCAAATAATAGTTACAATTTACTTTTACATAAGTTCACCTCATAAACAATTGAGGTATGTTTTACAATACAAGTTTTACAATAATGCAATAAAGAAAGTACATCTATATCCAAGTATGAGCTCTCAATCCATGAAGCTCTTGATGCCATGATCATAAACTGGGGACCCAACGGAGTAAGGTGCACGTTCCACCCAACCATGTGGTACCCGTAGGTCCACCCCCCGTGCTAGGAGATAGTAATATGGTTACCTAGACATATTCTACTAACCATAGACACAAGTACATAACTAACTGATGGTTACATTGCTTCCAAATTTAAGACAATTGAATAAACTATGTTCACAAGGTAAATTGTTACTTTAGGTGGAGTGTCATCACAATATTGCGAAGGTTACCCTGGTGTTTCTTCCTAGGTTCCGGCCCCCAACTTGGGTTACCCTGGTAACCTCTTACAAAACTCGACCCCATTTGCAAGCTATTGTGGAATCGAATGTCTTTTGAAGAAACAATACATCGATTTGCCATTCTAGGCCTTCTCATCTTATACTCAAGACTGAACTAGCTCAAGAGTCATTAAGTGAGGCATAACATCTTGTTAAAGATTTTAATTCTAACTACTATGTTGTTTAGTTATCACTAACTTACTAACTCTTTGTAAGTTACCCTGACACCACTTTGTGTGTCGGCCCTCACACAGAGCCACTCCCCTAATCATAACATAGGAATTTTAAGTTCTCTATCTAGGGTAGACAAAGTGCACAAAATTCAACATATAATACTAGATAAATCACAATGAACATCACAATCTATTCACAAAAATCAAGTGCACTACCCTAGTTTGTTCAAACACATAAAACCATAGTAAAATTTACTCCCTTGAAGAAACTACAACTGGAAGACTTGAAATCACATAAAAATAACCCCCATTTTCCCAATAAAAATTTAAAGCAACTTACAGCAAATTTACGTCTATCATTTGGATTTACTAAATCCAGTCATTCAAATATAATTTACATAAAAATAATTCTATTTGATCAAAATTCATTATCAAATAAGCTAAATTATTATTTTCTCAATTTCAAATTTTGAAATAATCATCAATTTATCAAATGTAAATATCACATTTAAATAAATCAAATTTTAACCACACAAATATTATCTTTCATAAAAATAAATAAATTATTAAAATAACCATTTAAATGATTTAATTTAAATAATTATTTTATCATATTAAATATTTTTTTAATATTTTAACTAAACAAAATTACTTAATCATTATATTAAATATATATAATATATTATAAATATATTATATATAAAATATATATTAAACATATATTATATAAAATAAAAAAAGAAATAAAAATTATAACTTTAAATTTGCGCAATTTAATAAATCGCATTCAAGTTTAACCCGCAGCCCCTGGCTAGTGTAACTTTGGTGGCTGTCGCCCATGGTGGCCACCCCTTATCCAGGGGCCCCCCCAATATATATATATATATATATATATATATATATATATATATATATATATATATATATATATATATATATATATATATATATATATATATATATTCAAAGAATCCCATGAAATTCCCTTATTTTTTAAAAAATTCTTTCTGGTTTAAAATAATTTAGCCTGTATGGGCAATTTCCAGAATTACTATTTTTTTTAATAACATTTTCACAATCAAATTTATATATGAAGAAAATTATATATATATAAATATATATTAAAATCATACAGGGTTTTATCAACAGAGAATAAAAATAAATTTCTACAGGTATCAATGGGGTAATTGGGGAAACTGTGAAATTTTTAATAGGGTACGCACAGTATTTCCGTTCAAATCCTAATTTACCCCAGAGGTTTCATTTTCTTTTCAATTTCTTTTTCCCATAATCAATAATTTCCCTTCACACAAACTTATTTTTCCAGAAAGAAAATCTACAGAAGATTTTTAAGAAATCTATAAACCCTTACAGGAAATAAACAGTAAATGGTTTTCCCATGAAATACAGAGGTTTTAATAACAAGTAACTTTCTTTTCTCAGACATTTATTTTAAATACAAATAAATTATAAACCACAAGAGGAATACCTGTTTTCCTTTACTTCAGAAAACTGTCTGGTGATGAGAGCCTTTATTGCCTCTATTGCCTGTAGCTTCCAAAACTCTTTCCGTACAGCAAATCCCAAACTAGAATACAAACCAAAGAACTTCCACAAGTATTCAATAGAAACAAATAACACAAACCAAAATTTTTACCAAAATTTTTAACAAAGCCTTGATATTTTCTCGTGAAGAAAAGAATAGCCCCTGTGTTTTCCCAGATCCAGAATAATATCTGTGAACAACCTCAACCAAAAATAATAAATGCAACTGGAACATTTGTCAAGAAGAACAAAATATCTTCAACAACTTCTCGGCAATCTTGCCTTTGAAAATTGCATGCATTTTATTTATTTAAAATTTAAAATTTAAAATTTTCAAAATACAAAATTTATTTAATAATTAAAATGTCATTTCCAAATAACATTTAATTTTAAATAAAATCTATTCACACATAATTTCAAACAATTTTAATTTAATTAATTAATTAATTTAATTAAATGAATTTAATCTCTAAGATCAAATTATTTAACCAAACAAACTAATTTATTTATTAAATAACATATAAAACCTTTTTAATATTTAAAAATTAATTTAAATAATAATAAATTAAAGCATAATAAACTAATATTAAAACTGACAAATTTTTCCTTTCAAGCAATTAAATCCAAACAGAACAATACAAGACAAACTATGTCTCAGAACTAAACAGACGATGTACTATGACCGGGTTATAGACTAGACTAGGATGAACCATGCTACTACCTCCCAATCAACATTTATGTTGAGTCTTGACACGCTCAGACCTGAGTAACCAGGTGGAGTCGGTGTCATGTACCTGCAATCCTGCAACCAAGCAATAACATGCATATACATATAATCCATTGTACAGGCACAACGTGCAGAGAAAATCATGGACATCATAGGGCACTCGCAAGCGAGTGATGCAATTTCGTTCTCCACACCAATACATGTCACATCAGACTGATGAATTAAATAACAGTTAGTCCAGTATAAACATATATATAGCAACAATCATCTGAAGGAAATCATCTACACTACATCAAAGCATGTCAGAAATCAAATATCGCAATATAATGTATCATCATGTCACAAAGTGAATCCACTGTCGCTCAAAACCAGTGATCAAAATATCCAAACAAAGTACCATAGTCTAATAGTATGAAAACATGTAACCAGAAAACATAAGCATAAATGGAGGGGTACTACACGGAACAATTCAGAACAATTATGAATCAACTCAAAATGACTCTGAATCAATTTAGAACATCTGTAAATCAACTCAGAACATCTTGGAACATCTCTAAAACATCTTGAATCATCTCGAAATCATCCCACGACATCTCATAACGCATCAAACGACATCGTATGACATCTAAAACCCTATTTCCTCTATTAATTGAATAATACAACATTATTTAATTAATTCACCATTTCATCATTCTCGACAAATTAAATAAATACCATTTATTTAATAAAGTCTTGAAAACCCAAATTTCTCTATTAATTGAATAATACAATGTTATTTGATTAATTCACATTTCATCATTTTGACCAATTAAATAAATTACATTTATTTAATTTCATCCTGATCTTATCTTATTTCGTCCTAATTAGTCAAATAACACCAATTATTTGATTACGTTACTAATTCACCTTATTCCTCAAAATTAATTGAATTATTAAATCATAATAATTTAATTATCATACTTTCCCTCCAAAATTTGAATAACTAAATTAAACTATTCAAATTATCAAAAAATCAAAATAAAAAACAAAATGGAATTAATTAAATTAATTAATATCCCTCACCACTTTTTGATTGAGAAAATCATGGATTGCTAACTAAGCAATCTATTTTGCTAACTAAGCAATATGATTTTTCTAACTCAACCATCTAATTCCTAACTCAACCCTAACTGATCAATCAATTTTTAACTAAGCAATCAATATTCTAACTAGCCAATCTATTCTTCAATCACCCTAATTGTGCAATCAACTTTGCACAATCTCCTCATGTCGAAATCCTCTCAACTCATTTTGACCATTGATCTGGATATTCTCCAATGAGATCTTGACCGTTGATTCAAAATTGATTTTCCTATATAACAAGCCTTTCTCTTCACAAATATAGATTAAAATTTCAACTTACCTTATGCAATGAAGTGTTGTCGCAATCATCATTAATAGAGCTTCAACCTTTTTGATCAACCAAGCATCGTTCATCAAGCTTTTGCATGTATGCAATGGAGGCTTTGCAGTGATACGAACAATGCAACATCATGCAAATACACTCCAACATGGGATGGTAATCTCTTCCTTTGTTTTTTGAATTAGTTTTGAATATCTTAGGATATCATTTCATTCAAATAGCTTAGATTTGCACATTTCATAAGTGATGGAATAGGATAGATTAAGTGTTTTGCATTAGATAGTTTTATGATTTCAATCTTGCATTTGATCTTGCTTTCATATCATTTTCCTGATGGATTCCTTCCCCCCCACACAAAACCCAATTTAACATTGTTTAAAAAAGGGTTGAGTGACCCATTGGTATAGCAATTCAAAGTCAAAACAATGTTATCTATTATGTTATTTAGTGTCAAAAGCACACTCTAATGATATTGGCTAGGAATGGTGAGCAATGACATGTCGTAGATGAAATGGTAACCCAAATCAAAGTTCTAAAATAACAAAGGACAATCTTAAGAAAAAATGAACAATAATATGTTAAGTGTCGATACATGTTGTTAAGTGTCATTTCTATATGACAATGGTTAGAATTGTCATTAGTAATTAATGTTGTTTATTTGAAGTTACAACAAATTCCCTCAATTATAAATGGTGACATCTATTTGATAAAAGAAAAGATGATGAAACTATTGTGAACTTATCCATAAAATTGATAGAGGCCACTACCATAGAGAATCAAAAAAGTTCACAACAGTTTCAACTAGAATAAAGGTCATTGTCAACACTAATTATATTAAAGCAAGCATTTGTACTTTGTAACTTAATGACTCATAATTATCAATAAAGAAAAGTGACATATAATTATCAATAGAGAAAACTTACTGAAGTTTGTTGTATATAATAAACTTGCCAAGTAAACCATTTATATCAATAAGAATGGGTTCATATTAGAACCACTAATCATGACATAAGCAGAATTGTAGATTTACTCGAAACGTTGCGGCCTAATCCAACAAAATCATCACATTAAACTAGTATTTGATAGCTGGAATTCAATATTTAACAATGAGAATGATTCTATTTAGCACCGAGTCGATTAAACTCTGTTCCCAGTAAAAGTAATCATACCGCAAGGATAGAGAAGATTCTAATGCTTTTTCTCTGGGTCATTTAAATTGAACTTAGGAATTAATTCTTCGAATCAAACATAGACTACAATAATTTCCACATAAAGTTCATAAAAATTCCCCCGATCATCATAAAGGTGGTCTTCTTCAAGCAGGTTTGGTAGTTGCTTGGGACTCTGCCAGTCTTTTCCCACGTTCACTACGGCTGTTCTCTGCAAATTTCATGGGAGCAGTGTGAAGTCCCATTTCCTTCTCCTTTTGGGACCATTCAGAGGCATAATACTTTTCCTCACTGCTATCACGGGCAGGTCCACTAAACATACCTCCCCACTGAGGAAAATACACCATCCAAACAGGCAGAGTACAACACACTATCATAACTCCCATCAAGCTGATTCCCATTTCTTTTGTATATTTAGAGCTTGTGAAAAACAGAAGCTGAGTCAACATTGCTCCAACATTGCCCCCGCCTCCTGTCATCCCAGAGATTATTCCTAACGACCTGCACAAACCCACATTCTTATTCTTATTGAAATTTTCACAAATAAACAGGCATGTTGGGTTTAGTTTAAACAACATTCTCTAAGTTTTCATTTGTTTAAATGACTCATTTAAAATTACACTTGTGTCTTCAATAGCACCCACTTATAAGCTTGATTTCAATTGAACACCTAAACAAATTAAAGCTTAAAATGTACTGCTTAAACCTGAGGCACATGTTGTATTCAAGTGCCTGTCATTTAAGTGGAACCCAGCTCGCCTACTAAAAATTGACACATTGAACACAACGTACTGTTTCTGCAAGTCCTTCTGAGAAGAGGCCTTTACCTGCGAGAGATAAATGGTATAATTCCAAATGTGGCCCCGCACGCTGCTTGCACAAAAATGGAGAAGAGAATCATCACAGCAATCGAAAGGCTTAGATTTCCTGCTCTGCCCAGCCAAATACAGAGGAGACCTCCAGCTGTTTGCAGGATCCAAAGTACCCACAACCGGCCTCTCATTCCAAACTTGTGAGCGGTCATATCGGATAGAATTCCTCCTAAAGGACGAGATACTACGTTGGCCAAGCCAAATGCGGAAGCTATTATACCAGCTGTGTGGAGCTTCAGATCGAACTTGTCGTAGAAATATTCTGCAATTATGTTGTCTATGGTTAACTCCACGCCGAAGCAGTACCCGTATGTGATGGCAAACACCCATGTCCTATAATTAGTCACAGCGTGCCATACTACCTGGATTTCAGAAGCAGCACTGTAAATTAATTAAGAAGCCTGTTAAATCTAACCTATAATCTTAAAAAGAATATATATATATATATATATATATATATATATATATATATATATATATATATATATATATATAAAATATTTGGAGTCTTTCGTCTTTGTGAACATCACATAAACATAATGAATGTTCAGTGGATCATTGTCTTCACCAGAGATGGGTTCTTCACAAGAACCACTACTCATAAAAATAGAGTCAATGAATTTGACTTAAAAACTATACAATTGAATCCTCATATTAATATCATAACTTGATACACAGCCCAAAGTACCTCCTACTTATCAATGAAAATAAAGTTAATACTTAGTATTTTGAAATTAAAAAACCATTGCTAGTAAAAACTCAGCACACTAAAATTTCCACTACTGCAAAAAGTCAAACACACTCCTACAATAATAAATCATAGACACAACATAGAATATCTGTAATATTGCTATCAAGATTCAACTATGTAGTTTTACGGGTCAAACTCATTGACCCATGTTTCATGAGTAGTGTTTCACAAGAACTAATGAAGGCCCACTAAGCACTCGTTGCATCTAGTGTGATGCTCACAGAGGTGAAACACTGGGCCTTTCTGGAAAGTCACCCATCCCAATACTATGCCAGTTCAAATGCACTTAATCACTTAACTTGCAACCCCATTTACAAACTTCTGTAATTCAACTTAAGAATGCTGTTATTTTATAAAACTAAAGAATAAAAAAAAACTTAACCTTGGAAAAGTCGTCCTTAGCTTTTGCTCCAGAGTTACTGAGAAGAGCATAGTTACCATCAGGCAGGTCCTGGCCGAGGCAGAGAACCAGAAGACCCATCAGTACATGCACACACCCGGGCACAAAGAACGCAAGTCGCCAGGCGGTGAAAGGAGTAAACCCAACATTTTCATGTATGATATAAAAAATCAAAGGCATAATAAGCTGAGTTGCACCGCCACCAAGGTTGCCCCACCCAGCAGCAGTCCCATTGGCAAGACCCACAATCTTGCTATTAAACATGGAGCTCATCCAGAACTGGCAGGACACAAATGTGGCAAGCGAAAAACCGATAAAAAATCTAACTAGAATGAATCCCAGAGCCGAATTAACAACCGCCATAGAAAAAACAGCAGGCGCGGAGAGCATTATAAGGAAGGCGCAGCCATAGCGAGGGCCAAATATATCACAGACGGCACCCATGCAAAGTCTTGAGAATATCGAGCCCGACACGGAGGCAATCGCTGCATTGCCAATGTCCGTCTTGGTCAAGTTCAGATTGTCTCGTATCACAGGAATGAGCGGCGCCGCTGCAAATGTTGAAAGAAAGCAGGTGAAAAAGGACAGCCATGAGAGGTGAAAGGCTCTCATGTGGGGCTTCGCTAAGGAATTTAGCTTCAGTTTCTTTGCCTTGTGCTCTGAATCTACTGGAAGACAAAACTTTGTCTCTGAAGTGCCCAAGCGGCCATTAGTCTCTGGCGCTCCATTGGTCTCTAAGTCTGCCATAGCTTGCAAGTTCTTGCGTATTGGAGACTCTTTTATTATGGGGTCTCTACTTGGTCATTAAATAAGTTGGTGAAAGGAGGGTCTATGGACAGTTTTAATTTCCACCGTTCATCTGGTCTTGTTGGCTAAGTTTAAACCCAAGAGGCACGCTCGTTACCAACGATGGCCATTAAACATTTTTGTCAGCTTCAAAACGTACAACTGTAACCTTCCAAAGTCAAGTCGTCCTGAGTTCTCAGCCCAGCCATCAATTAATTTCATGTGATTCCTTACAAGGTTCCCATTCATGCACCCGATTTGATGGACTGTTCCCAACCAAGAACTTGACTCACTTGTCACTGGTAATTCATTGTTTGCGCCCCGTGCGAAGCATCCAATGGTTTATACAGTAGTTTGGTTGTTTCCAACCAAATTGCTTTCAAACGCTAGGGAGTTTGAACGGTTAATCTCTAAAGAGAAAGGTCGCACCATAATTGATTTAACAGATTTCTCTACCGTTGATGTTAAATAGGGGAAAGGACCACTTACCATATTTGATCCATTAGAAAATTTTATTTAATCTAATAGAAAGTTGCAAAAGTATCAATACATGTTTACAAGTCAATGTGTAGTTGACCAATGTAGTAGTCAACTACACATACATTTGCATTTACAATGCAAGTCTAATTGCCCACAAAAAAACTCATTTACAATTTATAAAAAAAACTTTTATTATTACAAATACCTCCACTTGCAAAAGGTGTCACCCTCAATACATATTATATTAATAAATACATATGCACACTTAATGGTGCTTCAAATGACATAATGACAAATTCCTATCAACTCTATGGGATGTCAAATGCACATTCTTCAACACTCTCTCTATCGGCTACATGTATTAACTTCGTTCTCTGTAGGTACTTGCACAAATAAATACTGGTGTAAGACTCCCCCAATAAACATCAAATCCAAATACAATGCAAAATTCAATCAATTCACCATAAAAACCTACGTAATTGGTAGCTACAAATTCAAATGATCGGATTCTCCCCCTAAAAAACAAATTTGAAACACAACAACCAAATTGAATTATTTCCCATGGTTTTTTGGGGTAAAATGATTATTTCATACTCTCCATGTTTTACCGTGCTCTCACGGTCTGGTAAACCATCCATGGTTTCATGATTTTGTCTAATAAAATGATGAGGCATCTCATGGGTTTGACCACATGTCTATAGAAAATAATGTATTTGTCTGCTTAGACCTTTTTCTTAATAACCCATGTGCATGTATATGTATATTGGTATATGTATGTATGTATATATAAGTACGCATCTATACTGAACACTGAAGAATATAGTTCAAGTTTGTCCACTTTGTATGAATGTGTTAGGTTGGGGTTGCTAACGGGATACAGTAGAATATATATAAGTAGACCACATATTTCTAGGTACATGATACTCATAATTTTTTTAATAATACAAATTATCTAGATTATGGTGCTATTCCATGTTGAGGCATATAGTTACAAGGTAATTCATTCATTTGATTATCTCTAACAAGATGATATAATAGCCAAGAAATGTTCAAATATAATATATCCCTTAAGTTTTGATATAAGAGGATCCTACCATATCAAATTTGTTTTAGAGACCACATCCAAAATTATGGTAATTCTTTGTATATCACTATATATTTTTCTTGAATTACATAGTTAAGATGACAATATACGATCTTGATTTAAAATCTCAATTACCTCCTTAGCAATCATAAGGCATTTAGTTTTTCCATATATGAGAATTGACAATATCTCCACATATAAATCAAATGAGTTAGATACCTCAACAAATATTGTTAAAGTAATGTATTAATACATTCTATATATTTAGATGCTCAATTAGAATCTTTTAATTAAATATTGTTTAGAATATTTTTAAAAATAATTAATCATTAGATTCACATATAAATTTATTATAGTTTAAATATAATCTAGGATTTATAAGAACCCAAACATGAAAGGATTTATCCTATAGAAACAAGTAACTAACTAGAATAGGAAACATGAATGCATTAGGTCTAGCCTTGTTGGAAGATTTATATTGTGGATATAACATGTTTTTGACTAATGAGCATGAAAGTGTCACTTTGAAAAAAATTAATAGGGATGATTGGGTCCATAAACCACTTTAGCTATAAAAAATTTATATCCTTGGATGTGTGGAACAAATGAGTTAGAATCTACAACTAAGTTGGGTCTTGAAGCACATGGGATATTAGACATGGTTAATTTTAAATTTGAAACACTATCATCTCAAGTTTGAAACACTCACTAAAATTAAATTTCTAAATAATAAATTTGAAAGTGGGTGAATCAAAGTATTAAATGAGAATGCTAGGCAAGTCATTCTAGATAGATCATAATTAAACATGTGGATAGCAAACATAGGAACACATGAATAGAAAAAATACTTAAGGTTGACATGGAAGTCAAGCAAAACATGAACCATAAGAGATGAAATAAAAACTATCTTCTTTCATTAGATCAAATAAAATTCTCAATTTGGGTATCACTAAGCTCTTTGAACAAATTTACTATGAAAGGTGGTAGGGTATATATAGAGCCAAAAAATAATTCAAGATATTAAATTCAATGGTCTTGTGTTAAAATTAGACTTGGGTATGTTTTGGGATGCCAATAGGAGGTTTCCACCATATCATGTATCTTACCTTTTTTCTTCCTTCTTCACATTCTATTATTTTTTTATTATTCAAATTATGAATTTACCGAATACATGTTTGTAGAATAAACATACTATATGTCTAATAAGGGCCCATATAAAGAAGCACACAACCACAAAGAACATGGTTCATCTAAACTATCATCCTCAAGGATTCCCTTTAGATAAATGCTTCATAATGTGCATGTATACTAGGGTTTATTAAACAACCAAAATGAAACTCAGTATATTACCTCAATATTAGGGGTTCAAGATAATGCTTAATTCAGGTTTGGGTTTCCAACTGAATACATTAGAATACATCTTCGTTTTGGAGGTACTCTTCATATATATATATATATATATATATATATATATATATATATATATATGTATCCATACATGTAAATATGTTCACTATTTGAATGTTTGAAGTTTCAATTGGCAATAACGACATAAAAGAATACATTTGAACACTGAATATTGATGATATACATACATACATATATGTGTTGTTGGAAATTGAGAGGTTGTCATTGATGTCAATAGACAATGAAATTTTGATGTCTTTCAGTATTCAACTGCTTTGGTAATGGAAGTTTGTTGATCCGAATTATCCTATTTTTGTAAGATATTCTTAGAAGTTGATAATATGTTCTATCTTGACATCTCCTGCATCCACTAGCATGGTTTTAGCTGGCTAGGTTGTATGGTTGGAAAGGTACAGTTACCAGTTGTTTGGGAAATAGTTGCATACCTATACACTAGCTCTATACATTGATTTTTTGGTCCAGATTCTATCTCAAAAGAAGATATCACTATAGGACTTTGTACATAGGTTTGAGACTACAAGATGCATTATACATTGGAGTCTCATGATGATATGTGAAGGCATTTGGAAGATATGAATGATAATATTTTGATCTATAGACTACAGTGAGTTTTCATACAATACACTGATATGGGAGATTCTATATTTTCTCATATTTGATCATCATACCATGCAGTGTTGAAGATAATTAGTTCAATGTTGTCTAAAGGATAATTCAATGTGTTAACAATTTTTTGTGTTACACGTTGATGGATTGCATATATGTTTTGAGTTTTGGTCTAACTCTAGCCAACCTAATTATATATTAATATTGAGATGTGCTACGAATGATAAAGGGATCTATCTTAGGTCCATGTTGACTATTTATATACGAAGATGAATGTGTTTTAAGGACAGTGTCGACAAAGTTAGTTTTGATTTGAAATAAGGTTTCTCTAATTAGGGTGACCTAATTAGTGAACATGGATATATATATATATATATGTATATGTATATATATGTATATATATATATATGTATATGTATATATATGTATATGTGTATATATATATATATATATATATATATATATATATATATATATGTATGTATATATGTATATATATATATATGTATATGTGTATATATATATATATATATATATATATATATATATATATGACAACCTTCAAGGAAGAGAGTGTGAGAGTGTGAAGAGAAAAGGAAGCAAGTAAAAGATACATGAAGACATAGAAGAGAGTGTGAAAAATTGTATAAGATGAGTAGATAGGTGTGTTATTTATGTATTGTGTTTCATTAGAACTAAACTCCAACACAAGGAAGGTGCATCCTTTATCAATTCATACTTTTGGCAGTGAGCTCTTTAAGGATAACGAGTCTTGGCAGTGAGCCATTGTAATATTCTATATCTAGATATATTATATTGTGAGCTAATCATCATTGTGGTTTTTCCCATTTTGGGATTTCCAAATAAAAATACTAGTGTTCATGTGTGTTGATACATTGTCTTGATATAATGTCTTCTCTTGTTGTTTCATTAAGAATTGTAATGTTATTTAGATGAATTTTGTGTGAATGGTTTTATGGAATATTGATTCACCCCCCTCTTAGTATTTTGGATGTTCAACATGTGTATGTATGCATATGTATTTTAAAATATAAATGTAAATGCAATGACTAGATGCTCTCCTAGAACAATAAATACAACATATCAATAAAGAAATTTATATGTATGTATATAAAAGTGTATTTGTAAATACAAGTGTGAATGTAAAGAGCATATGGTTTCGTAGTGTTATAGACACAACAAATCCATAAATTAATTTAATTGAAATTCTAAATTCTTCAACACATATAATATGAAATTGATCAAACTATTAAACTACACGAGTAATAAATGAAAATAATAAATGTATATGTATGTGTATTTGTAAATTTAAGTGTAAAATAAATAAGAATAATGAACATTATAAAAGAAAACAATGTCTACAAGTTCATTTACAAGGTAAAGTCTTGAAATACTTTACCTGAAATGTTAGCTTACAATTTGACCTACTCTACAAATCTCCCATCCATTTCAAATGACTGCCACAACAAAAATATATAATTGAATAAACATACATGAACAATAGTTAATAAAAGAACTAAAATGACATATTACTTACTAAAGGAACTAGTGCATTATTAAATTGAATGTTAGAGCCATATGAATAAAATATCCCAAATTATGTGGTGTGTTAACAAACACATTGATTGAATTGCCTGCCATGAACATTGTAGTACTGCCTCTTGTTGTTCTCTTTTGCCTACAAGAAAAAAATTACAACCAAGGGTAGTAACGAATAAACATCAAAGGACCTTTGCAAAAATGCATGTACAACAACACATAATTAAATAAGTTCAACATCTTAATATTTCCAGATGAAAAAAATATATATGTAAATCAACAGACAAACACACACACACACATATATATGAAAAGATATATGTGTGTGTACGTTGATTTATGAATTCTATATATATATGTGTGTGTTTGTATACACACACACACACACACACACAAATATATAGATGGCATTGTATACCAGGATATATTCAAGTTATATATTCAAAAAATTTCATCACCCTTGGATATATGAGGAATTTGCAAAGGATGCAAATCAATGCTATGTAGTATGGAGAGGATATTAGCAGAGGAGAATAATTGTGAATGTCGCTAGCTCTACTTTCCCTCTTATTTAGTAATTCGAATATGACAATTCAATGCATTCAATTTGGTTGTTGTTTTTCAAATTTGAATTTGTTTGGAGATGATCTGAACATTTGAATTTGTAGTTTCCATTTATGTAGGTTTTTTATGTTTAAATGAGTGAATTTTGCATTATATTTGATTTGATGTTTATTAGGGGAGCCTTATATAATTAACTTTTTTTTTCATGTTCATATACAAAATAGTGTTAATAGCTAACTTCACACACCGTTAACTCACGAAGAGTAATACAATATTAATATGTATTCTTATGTGTTCAACTACCAACCCAAACTTTAGCCTAAGTGACATTAGTAAACATATTCATATACAAAGAGACAAGCAGACATGCATACATTCATAGAAACATATAAATACATATACAAGGGAACATAAACATACATACATATACTTCACAAAACATAAAAGACCCAATAGCCTTTTGCTATAACCACCAATTAATATCTAAAAAAAATCCTAATTGTGTCAATATTAGGGTGCAATTATAATAATTTTATTATTCATATACATTAAAAAGTGAATGGGTCGAATTCACATGTTAAAATTGGAGGTTTAGGTTAGTGGTCATAACAATCCACACCTACACGTTATTTTCCAAGCCTTAACACTGGACAACACTACACATTCACTCCAATTAATTGTCATGTCAGGTTTGATGGCGGATTATTTCCCACACTTTGTGGGGGGTAAAATGATAGTATATGGATATGTATGTATAGATACATACATGCTTACATAAATGTATATATATATATATATGTATGTATGCACATGTGTATAGATACATACATACATATTTGTATATGTGAATCATTTTTTTCTTAATCTTCTTTTGTTTTTTAGATTTTATACTTTTTGGATTCAAGTTGTATTTGTGCTTAAAGTAAAACTTGTTTTGAAAGGAATACGATTCACCATGTGGTGGTTGCGCGACTTTTTTCTATCGTCTTCCTTTCAAGAGAAAGCTAGGGCATGTGTCAACTTGGTGGGGATTTTATCTAAGTCTATTTTCATAAATCTGAGATTCCTCATCTACTTGACACATCATCACTTCTCTTTGGGAAAGTTGTGCTTTTAAGGAGTGATCTCTTTTGGGAGTCTGTCAAAGCATGCTGGGTCTTTCTTGTTTTTAGGTTGGAACCTCTGAGGTGGCACCATCAATCTATGTGATTGGTCAAATCAGATTCTGCCAGGTTGTTTTCTAGGATCCAATTCTTTTTAGGTGGAAATCTTTGCTAAATAGCTAAATGACATAAATGAAGCACTTGGGAATTACTAAACAAGGATTTCCACGATCTAATCAAAGATCTACAATCAGATTGTGAGCCATTAGACGCTGGCATCTAGCAATATTTACTTCTTGAATGTCAATGGTGTTTCCAACTATAAATAGGAGGTGACAATGAAAATAAGTTGTCCCCTTTTTTGGAAGAAATTCTTTTAGTTTTCTTTAATTATAGAAGTAATTTCAGAAGTTTAAAGTTGGCAGAACACTACTTTTCTTTGGCATGTTATATTGTTTTAACTCAAACTATTATTGGATTGGCATCTGACCTTTTTTCTTAAGTTCACTTGATATTTAAGTATGATCTATTTGGAAGAAATATTTGAAATTGTGCATGTTATTGCCTTTGTTAGGTTCCTTCTTTATGTTTCGTCCATAATAAAACACTGTGTTAAGCTTAATTCAATAGTTTGATTAGTTGATTTCCATGTTGTAGGCTTATATGATATAATAATAACTTGCAAAAATTGGATTATGTCTGTTGAACTTCTCCATTTTCTTGAAGGGTTGATTTTTCATATTATGTTGTAAAAAAAGGAAGGGTTTATGCAACTTCTAAAGGTTTTTCTATTAACTTTTGGAACTTTTATGCTTGATCAGACCTTAATGAGCACTTCCTGCAGGGAGATTTGAAAGACTGCATTGTGCTTGTACTTAGCCTTTGTTAATCGTTCTCTTCCCAACAATGAAGGATTGTGGCATTTTGTGTCTAATATATCATGTCTAGAAAAGAATTGGGTTTGAAATGTTGTAAAATCTTTGGCGCATTTCCATTTTCATATTTTATGTTTACATTTCATTCTACCTTTTTCTCCAAACTCAAAGAAGAGCCAACTTTCTATAAAAATCCCTTACGTATTCAGTGAGGCACAGATTGGTCTGTCACTCGCTAAATTTCCCATAAAGCTGTTAGAGAGGTGCAAGCTTTGATGATCAATAGTATGTATGAATACATATGAAGGGTAATAAAAATATAAGATGTATTATTTTGTGTTTAGTTACCAATTGGAACTTCATATATTCGTAAATAATGGACAAATTCATAGACATATGTATAGAGACATACATACATACATACACACACACACATATGTATGTATATATGTATACATACATATATATTAATATGAAGATGAAATCTTACCCATGTTAAAGGTATTGAAGTATTCAAAGCTTAAGACTGATAATATGCCCTTTGAGGCAAAGAGGAAGCTTTGTGGATCTTATGATATGTTGATGGATGATTGATCTATGATTGCATTATTGCCTATGCATTTTGGGGAGACCTTTTTCAAGAAGAATAAGAATCCTATTATAGTGGATTTGAGTCACAAGCAATGGAGGAAGCTAATTGAGCTATCTTGCAACTATGCTTTGGTTTACCTTTAAGGGACTACATGTGTATTGAAGGAAGGGAAGGTTTCTCAAGAGATGGATGAAATTATGGATAATGTTTGTGTTCTGATTGATGGGCTTGTAGAGGTGATACAGAAGAATTGGAAACTTTTTAGGTCTTTTCATTTGAAGATGTTGGGAGTGCATGGAAGAAATAACAAAATGTCAAGTATTATTTTTTTGTTCAGTTGCCAATTGAAACTTTAGATATTCATAGACAGTGGACAGATTCATATACATATGTATAAAGACATACATACATATATATATGTATATATGCATGTATGTATAGATACATAATGCATATATATTTATATGTGGTAATACATATGAAGATGAAAGCTTATGGTCCACTTCAAAGGTATTGAAGTATTCAAATCTTAAGATTGATTATATGCCCTTTGAGGCCAAGAGGAAGCTTTGTGGGTCTTATGATATGTTGATGAATGATCGATCAGTGATTCCATTATTGCATACACATTTGGGGAAGACCCTTTCTTAAGAAGAAGAAGCATCCTATTATGGTGGATTTGAGCCACAAGTAATGGAGAAAGTTGATTGAGCTAGCTTGTAGCTATGCTTTAGTTTACCTTTGAGGGTGTACATGGTGAGTGGTGAAGGTTTCTTAGGAGATGGATGAAGTTTTGGATAATGTTTATGATGTGATTGATGGGATTGTAGAGATGATACCAAAGAATTGGCAGAATGTTAAGTCTTTGCATTTGAAGACGTCGGGAGTGTGTGACATTGCCAATTATCAGGTTGTTTTAGAGAGGCCACTAAAAAATTGAGGGTGTGGGAAGTGGTCAATCCATAATGTGTGGTCCATGTACAGTCATATGTTGGGGGACATGTTTAATGATCTTTTCAGAAAAATAATGAGGGTCTATTACATGTATTACTCTTTAATAAAAAGTAGGCTTCTATTCATTAACCAAAAGGAATGAGAAAAAAAGAGCCTCATCTACTTATAACATTTAAATAGACACTTCATGAATATAACTGTTAAACTCACACTTCATGGAAGAAAATTTCAAAGACTGTACGAGATAGAGTTTATAAATTCTATGACCACCCATTCAAAATACATACATACAAACATATATACATACATATATATATAGACACATATGTATCTATATATACATATATACACACACACATATATATACATATATGCATATATACCTATGTATGTATGTATGTATGTAAGAAATATATATCTATATATATATATATAGATATAGATATATAGATATATCTTTCTTACATACATACATACATACATATATGCATATGTATGTATGTATTTGTGTGTGTACATACATATATAATTAAAATACCAATTTAAGTATACACTTTTATGAATTTAAAGGAGGCTTCTATGAATTAACCAAGATATATAAAATGGAGGCTTCCATCAATTAACCAAGAAATATACCCAGTTACATGGATAGAGTGATATATATCTTCACGTAAATATCTAAAAGTACAATGAAAATGTGAGCTATTAAGTAAAAAATAAGGATACAAATTTCAAATAGTACAATGAAAATGTAAGTTGATATATGTATGGTGCTTTATTGTATGTGTAGTGGAAAGCAGACAATTACTAACACATTTTACAGTAAATGAATGCTACTGTGTTGTATGATGAAATCAATAAAAAAAGGTAGTGATTAATAAACAAACAAACAAGAAACCCTTCATGGGTCCACAAAAATATTGAATAATCATATTCAAAAGTACCATTGTTTACATTTTCAAAGGAGAAATGATGGTCAACATTACCTTAGACCGTGGAGAGCAGCCAACAACAAATCATCAAGGGTTTACATATATGTTTAGATTTATATATATATATATACATATATATACTTAAATATATGTATATATGTGTGTAATTATATAAATACATACATACATACATACATACATACATACATGTGTGTGTATATATATGTAGACACATAAAAATAACCTAGGCCTTAAGGCTCTATTTTACCACTTTCGTCCTAGCATAATTATGACATTTAATTGTGTCTTTGGTCCACATTCGACTATTGATTAAATAATTCATAATTATTCAATTAATTCATATACATTTATTCTTCATGATTATCAAATAAATAAATCTTATTTATTTATTAAATACATCATTAATTATCTAAGTCTTCCCTTAGTTAAATAAATTTTTAAATTTATTTAATTACCCTTCTTCAGTCATTTCTTCTTGATTATTAAATAAATAAGTTTTATTTATTTGTTTAATATGTCACTAATTGTTATAATTAAATGAATTGATTAATTTATTTAGTTATTGATCATATCTGCTAAATTAAATAATTATCTTTAAATATTTAAATTGACAAAATTAATATTCCTCTCATTTTAAATAAATGAAATTATTTAAAATGTCATCACAATCTTAACTGATAGTCCATTTTGGTAACTAATCTAAAAAAGATTATTTATTTGTCTCACAAAATCCATATTTTGAGTTGATTTAATTCAAATTGGTAGCTTTCTTCCAAAAATCAAATAAAGCAAGCAGGTTCTTGATTTTATCAAAATTGATTTTCAGTCCATCTTTTATCTAATTTTTCAAATCTCCCAAAGCAAACTATCTTTATCTTCTTAATTTTGAAAATCTTTATTTTTGAAATTAATTATCTCATCTTTTCTCCACCACCGATCTAATTTTCTCAGATAACATCTTGACCACTCATTTAAGGATTTTACCCTAACCCTGATTAGGGATTATTAGATTGAATCTCATCCTCTGATTTTAGGTTTCTGTTAAAGGTTGATCTCATCCGTCCATTCAAAATTGTGTTTTCTATAAAATGACAATTTTTTTCATAATTTAGGAACCACTTCATTATTATAGGCATTATAGTCATTTATCATTCAGTCATTTATCATTTATCATAGGCATAGGCATAATTTTACTTAAATCCTTCAAAACTTGCATAGGACAATGTCATAGTCAAATTGCTCACACTCAATTTGAGGGCATCAAATCATACACTGCAAGCTAGGAGGTGCTATGGAGGTGATTCATGGGAGCTTCGCAAATCTGGTATAATTGTTTCATTATTATTTGCTTCCATTTTGTTTCATAACTTCTTTGGGTTTATTATTGATTTAATCATTTGCTAACCGCAAACCTTATGAAATTTACCCATTGATACATTTAGTGAACCTGACGTGAATCCTTTCATCTAGCTTTCCTTTTGCAGGTTTTATTAACATTTTGTTGCAGATCTGCCAGTTTTTGGACAAAATCGTAGGTTTTACCAATTTCTTCATATATTCTACACAGCTGTGAATTTTTCTACAATATTTTTATAGAATCTTGTGCATCATCTCAAGAGGCTACAGTAAAACAATCAAGGGCTAATCATCATTTTTGTGGTAGTTATTGTGATTTTATGTTTTTCATAAAATGTTTATGAAATTTTTACATTTTTGGAAAGATATTTAAATTCTAATGGGGGTCTATGTTTTACAAATTTAATTTGGAGATCAAAGATATTGCGAAAAAATCTGATCTTCATTTTTTGTATGGTTTTCACAAATCCACATTTTTAGGTGCAAAACAAGGAATTTTTTCAACTTCTTTATATTTCTAGAAAGCTCCCAGAAAATTAGTAGGGATATCTTCTTTGAGTTTTTTTTTTTTAAATAAATAAAATCATCAAATAATAAAATATAATTCGGCTATGTCAAAAACATGTATCTGAGATTGCAATTTTCTGATGAGCTTATTTTTTTTCTTTGGCTGCATTATAATATATATTTTTTTTATCTTGTAGGTGATCATAAGGAGCTATAGTGGCAGCAATATTAGTCATATATAACAGATTGGAAAGAAAAAACTTTTGAGTTTGCATAAACATATGTTTGTCGAAGACTAAAATCAAAGAAACTCCTAACTTGTGGTTTGCAGGTTCGAGTGTCAAAAACTGAAAACTAAACATTGTGCTTGTCTTTTTTTTAGATTAGTACACACTTCGTTTGGTGCATTAAAATGAATGTGTTTTTGATTCTGTTTGATTATGCTTGAAGGTGGTAGGTGATTATGCTCTCACCTTGTGAAAACTAGGTGATCAGAAAACCAGATCCACCTTTTTTTTGTGTCACCCTCACGATTTGGTAATTCAAGTATCGTCTCCCCTTGCACTTTTGAGCGATCCTGGGTGTAAGAGAAATAGCTACAGACTCTAGAAATTGGGCCTGTTCTGGTGGGAAAAAGTACTCACCCCAGGATGACTCAAACTGGTAGCACCTTGACACTGAGGGACTTCCAGCCAGTATATAAAAGTGGATTCTTGGGGAAAGCCCAAGAATCACGTGTGTGGTTCCGATGAGATGGATCCAAAAGGGGACTCTCACTGTATGGATCATGCTCCATGAATGGAATTCCCGTATTAAATTTTTTTTGTCTTAGTGTCCAACCATTCTATTGGCTGTTGCTTGATATCGTGTAGGGTATAGTATCATGCCCGAAGACACTCACTACTGATCCCCTTGAGTAGAGATAACAATTCTTGGGATGTCATTACCGAAAGAATCTGAATTTGGTGTGCTCAAATGACATTAATGAGCCATGGAGGGGAGCCAATGCCACCAAAATTCTAAGCTATCCACTCTCGAGAAGGAAAGGTGTTTATCACCAATCCAAGGTATATCGGTGGGCTATATCAAGTATACAAACCCTTGGCCTATTGGCCTTTTAGGATTGTACTTGTCTTATGTATGCTTGCTTACACCCAAAACATTTTTCTTGTCAAGTGCTTGCTAGATTACTCAAACATTATACACAACATTCACAAATCTAGACACAAATAATCAACCTTAGACAACTCAGACTTTTCAGCAAAACATAAAAAAAAAAAAACAATCTTAGTCCTCATTTTGAACTTAGACTTTGCATTGTTCATCTTAGTCATCATTTTGAACCTAGACCTTGCATTTATAATAGTAAGTCCTTAGTCAAAAATCATCATCTTAGTCCTCAGTCGACATTTTGGCTTTGATCACCTTGTCATCTTACATCAATAATTTCCTTAGACAAACGTTATCATCACCTAGTCATCCTAGTTGACATTTTAGGAAACATAGTCTTGCATTTTCATCCTTATCAAAAATCCAAAAAAATATGTTGTCATCATCCTCACATTTAGTTGTCATTCTCGTCATCCTTATCTGAGTAATCCCTTTTTATTATTGAGACTAGGCTTTAAAGACAGAGAGGACAAATGGAAAACTTTGGACAAGATTTCAATCCCAACATCAATAATAACACTTATGACACAAACCAACATTGGAATTTTTCTGACTCATTTCAAAACATGAACATTCCATCTTCCATGAACATGCCATCTTCATCACGGAACCCTTCTAAACCATTCATAGAAAGAGACCAAAATGGACAAGTATATGAAAAAGACTTAGAAGCTGCAACGCAAAATCCTGATATAGTCTTCTTTGTAGAAAACTCAATCTTATGCGACCCTCAAAGGTATCTAGCCATGCTTTTGGACCAAGGGGCTAAGTTACCATGAGGCTTTGACATAAATACTTTTCCACCTCCATCTATCTACCCTCACCATCAACAGTCACTTGACATAAATCCTACTAGTAATTCACAACACATGTCTAGTTATCACCCTTATCCTAACTTTGACAAGGGAAACCATCTATCCACTAGTCCATACCAAGTCTCCACATCATATGCTAGTCCTTCACCTATTAATCCCATCCAAGTCTATATCCCTTATCAACCATCTACCAACTCATGTCAAATCCCTACATCATACCATACCGATCTGGTCCAAGTCTCCATGTCCTATTTCAATCAACCTTACACCAATCCAATCGAAGTCTCCATGTCATATCCTTGTCCTTCAACAATTAATCTAGTCCAAGACTCCATGTCGTATCCTTGTCCCTCACATGCTAGTCCAGTCCAAGTCCCCATGTCCTATCCTAGTTCTTCATATACTAGTCCAGTCCAAGTTCCCACATCCTATCCTAGTCCTTTGTTCATTAATCCTTTTCAAGTCACCCCCTCATAAGCCACATCTAGTCATGAAAATTCTATCATAGTCCAAAGTCAAATCCTAGTTAATAGACTTGAGGATAAATGTCAAAATGAAATTCCAAAGCATGACCTTATAATGTCACTCTCATGTCAAGAACAAGGTAATTGTCCATCCCATGACCCTATCTTTCAGTCCATCCAAGAAGTTCTCCAAGATGATCATGACATCCAAAATACCCCAATCCTTGATAAAGACTTCAATCCTAAGTACATCACCCATGACAACCCCATCTTTGACCAAGACCCTACCATTGACCAAGAAATCCAAGATGATCCACTCGACCTTTACGCCATTCATGATCAAACACTTTCTGACCTTATAAAGGCCTTGACTATTGACACTTCCCATGATGAGACACATAGATGATATTCCTCCAGAACAAGAATCTTCCACTAGGGAAATGCTTGCATATGATCAAGTTATAGCTAAAATCATTGAACTCTATGACACTAAACATAATGATGGCTTCAACATTGCCTTGGAAGCACCAACAGAATCATCTGAACTTGACATGTCACAAGATCAGACCAAAGATATCAGTCAAGAATATGTCTAACATGACAATGAAGCTAAGACACTTTATCAACTAGTGTCATCTATCTTTGTTCGAGCAAGTTTTTTTGCAGACGAAAATATTACAAGTGACAGTATCCACATACCTAATGATGGGTTAGCATATTGCTTTCAAAACAATAAATACCCCATCACAAATAGAATCTGTCAAAGCATGCAATATCAAGGCAAAGGACTAGGCCTACACGAGCAAGGCATTCTGGAACCAATACAACTTCAGGAAAATTATAGACATCAAGGTCTTGGCTATTCCCCAGTTAGTAAATCAAATGATGTTAGTGGTACCTCCTCGATACTGGGAGAAACTTTGTCAAATACAAACGTCAAAATGGAATCCAGGAGAAATCCTTGTCATAAGATTGTTGCCAATACCCCCTCCACCCACACCATGAACCGTCATTCCATCATAAATAAACCTTCCCTTTGGAACCAACAAAAACAAAAGTCTTACAAGTCAAAAGATCAAAATCAAATGTCAAAGGCCATTGAATCAAACAAAAGGACAAGTGGACAAATGAAATTAAAATAGATCCCAAAGAAAGATGGATCAAACAAAGACACCAAGTCAAATACAAAATTCAATCACAATGTGGAGCCACAAGACAAGAGGACTCCCACATATAACACATGTCCACCTCCTTCAAAATGGTCAGCAATCAAGGCATATAAAAGTGTTGGTTCCAAACACCATCCCTCCAAAATCGGTCATCCACCATTCCAAGTTTGGAAAATAAAAAGTCATCCATCCAAATGTCCAAACAATCTTTCCACGTCTACCATCATTCGTCATAACTCTACATCTTGTCTAAAGTCCAATGATCCCACATCATAAATCTGTCACATCTTGGCAGCAACTCTTTATTGCAAGGACTCTCATGGCACTCTATCATAATGTGTGTATTCTGATAAGGTCAACTCTAGTATCAGAAAGGACCACAATGACATCGATCAGTTGTATACAAGCGCTACAATCCTGAAAAGACAACTACTTCAGACAGGACATTATTGGCATATCATGGAACCCGTCTCTACATTGGCACCGTCAATGGATTCAGAAGAGTCAATGGTCATCTAAAGCATCCAGACAATCCACTAAATCATAAATACAAAAAAATAGAAAAATGTAAAAAATCGTCACCCTGATGAAAACCTGGCAAACAGGCGTCTTGGTGACACCAAAAAAAACAAAAAGTCAAGAAAATAGTAAAGAGAAAAATTTCATCCAATGGTGAAAACCTGGCAAACAGGCACCCTAGATAAGCACCATGATGAAAACCTGGCAAATAGGCATCATGTGTAAAATAAATCGTCTATGTGGAATTTTATACTTGGGGGCAAGTCCTCTCATTTTCCCATGCCTTCCTCATGACATTGATGTCCATCTAAGCCCTATCATTTCCATGCATTTTTCCCACTTACCTCGGTCTTGACATAAAACTGGCACATATAAATCATGTTTGGAAAAACTCTTGACATGTCTATCCTCCGGTCATACACGATTCACGAAACATCATGTCATTGACCATCATAGTCTTATTGTCCTTATATGACATAGTCCTTGAAAATCATATGACAATTCCCTTAGTCTAATGTCTCTCGTCCTTTACTAAGGCCACCTCTTATCCTTTCATGTATGTCACCTATCTTGGCTTTCCCTCGTCAAACAGTCTAAGGATAATCATCATCCCATCTAGTCCTAACCAAGTCATTCCAAAAGCAACGAGTCTAATCCATACAAGCACATTATCCAAAATTTTACTTGACTACATTCCTGGCCCAGCTATAGACCTCCATACTTTCATCACATTATCATCATCATCCTCACGTTGTTTCGGGATGCATCCTTCCCACGTCAAACAACATTGTCATCACCTATCAATTGGTATTTAACTTGACTAGGGGCACAATCATGTTTGTCCTTGGATTCTCATGTGTAGGCATCAGTCATATGCATTTTTCATGATCCTCTTAAACGTCAAAATCCAAAAAAATCATAAAATGACAAAAAGACAAAAACATCATAAAATGTCTTGAAGAAAGACCTAAAAATCATAAAACGTCATGAAGAAAAACACAAAAACATCCAAATCAATGTCAAAATCTTAAAAATGGAGTCAAATTCAGTCATGTTCGTCAGTCCATGTCATTGTTGAACTACATTGTCTCTACACATTTGCTACGTAGGCAAGGCCATCAGTCGATGAGTCCCTGAGACATTAGGTCAGTCCTTTTAGGTTGGTCCAAATAAAATCATGGCATTTGTCACAATCGTCACATCGGTCAAATAAGTTAGACGCCATCAAACTTAGACACAAGACAGTCATTCAAAACTTCAATGTCAAAATTGGTCAAAATCAGACAGCACAGTCCAACCAATTGTACAATCAACATCAAACAACTTGCCAAAACATATTAGTCAAAACAATGCTAGTCTCATCACTCTTTGGTCCTCTTCAAGATGTGTCCTTATCGGATTTAGACCTCATCAAAATGTCCTTTTCCTTTTTTAGGATGTGTCCTTCCTGACAATAGGCCTTGTCAAACTGTCAACACCATCAAATTGGAAAAACTCTTAAATGGTCAAAACTATCAAACTGACAAGAAATCAATCTTTAGCAAACAAACATTGGCAAACAAAATTAAATGTCTATTAATTTTTCTGGTCTATCTTGTCTTATATTTTGACTATTTTATCTATTTTTGTCTTCTTTTTTCACTGTCTTTTTGTGGTCATGTTACTAGCTACCTCGAAGATGTCCCATGAAGGATTTAGAGGTGTGATAACGTCTCCTAGCCTATTTTATTTTCTTTGACTGATGTCTGTGGATTGTCTTGACAAAAAGGTTGGGGCAACATGACCCTTAGTATGAGTTAGGACATTCCTTGTTTGTGATTGTCGTTTTTCAAGTGGATGACCTTGCACACCTTTCTGTCATATCATGGTGTTTGTTGTCCATTTGTGTCATTTTTACCACCCAATGATGATTAAGAGCAATAAATATTAAAGTCCTACTACAAGTTTTGAAGGATTCTTTCATCTAGTCTGCATCTTCATCATCCATATCTTTTGCACTAACATTTTTTTGTCTCTTCATATTCTAGTCTTCTCGTCCATTTCAAGAGCACACCCATGTTCTTGGAACCTGTCTCTCCTCTCGAGGGGGCATACCGTAACCCTCCTCGTCATTCTTCCTCATCTTATTTTGCATTGGGGCATATTTTTGACTTATTTTCTTTATCACAATGCGACATGCTACATTACAAAAAAAGAGGGGAAAAATGCAGACACATAAAAATGACCTAGGCCTACAAGCTCTATTTTACCACTTTCATCCTAGCATAATTATGGCATTTAATTATTTCTTTGGTCCACATTCGACTATTGATTAAATAATTCATAATTATTTAATTAATTCATGTCCATTTATTCTTCATGATTATCAAATAAATAAATCTTATTTATTTATTAAATATATCATTAATTATCTAAGTCTTCCCTTAGTTAAATAAATTTCTAAATTTATTTAATTACCCTTCTTCAATCATTTCTTCTTGATTATTAAATAAATAAGTTTTATTCATTTATTTAATATGTCACTAATTGTCATAATTAAATGAATTGATTAATTTATTTAATTATTGATCATATCTGCTAAATTAAATAATTATCTTTAAATATTTAAATTGACAAAATTAATATTCCTCTCATTTTAAATAAATAAAATTATTTAAAATGTCATCACAATCTTAACTGACAGTCCATTTTGGTAAATAATCTAAAAAAGATTATTTATTTGTCTCACAAAATCAATATTTTGGGTTGATTTAATTCAAATTGGTAGCTTTCTTCCAAAAATCAAATAAAGCAAGCAGGTTCTTGATTTTATCAAAATTGATTTTTAGTCCATCTTTTATCCGATTTTTCAAATCTCACAAAGTAGGCTATCTTTATCTTCTTAATTTTGAAAATCTTTATTTTTGAAATCAATTCTCATCTTTTCTCCACCGCCGATCTAATTTTCTCAGATAACATCTTGACAACTCATTTAAGGATTTTACCCTAACCATAATTAGGGATTACCAGATTGAATCTCGTCCTCTGATTTTAGGTTTCTGTCAAAGGCTAATCTCATCCATCCATTCAAAATTGTGTTTTCTATAAAATGACAATTTTGTTCATAATTTAGGGACCACTTCATTATTATAGGCATTATAGTCATTTATCATTCATAGTCATTTATCATTTATCATAGGCATAGGCATAGGCATAATTTTACTTAAATCCTTCAAAACTTGCATAGGACAATGTCATAGTCAAATTGCTCACACACTCGATCTGAGGGCATCAAATCATACGCTGCAAGCTAGGAGGTCCTATGGAGGTGATTCATGGGAGCTTCGCGAATCTGGTATAATCATTTCGTTATTATTTGCTTCCATTGTGCTTCATAACTTTTTTGGGTTTATTATTGATTTAATCATTTGCTAACCTCAAATCTTATGAAATTTACCCATTGATACAATATATATATATATAGTTGCAAGCATGAAGGTGTTGTCATTGATATCAACAAGCTTGTGTTGTCAAATTGATGATAGTAGTACAGTGGTTGAGAAGAGATTGTTGATTTGATTAGTTGCATTATGTTGTCATCAGTTAAGATGTTGATGTTAAACTCTAGTGTTGCTTTGAAAAGTTTGTAATTATGGTTCAGATGTTGAGGATACTTAAAAAAATGATAAAATAAGGAAACAAGGTGTTGCAAAGGTGTTTTTGTTTTGCTTCGCATTTCTTCTAGGTTGAAGATCTGCTTGTGTGATTTGGATATGTTGGTTAGAGGTGTTCAAAGTTTCTATATCAAGAATTTTGGCTTTTGGATCAAAGATCACAAGAAGTTATGTTCACCAATGTGTGAACTTGTTTTGCAGTATTGCTTATAGAGGTTTCTAGAAGAAATTTATTCGCTCCACATTTCTCTACAATTGTTCTTCAGGTCTTGTGATTCTAAAGGTATATTTATGATGTTGATCTCTTACTTGCGTCAAGAGGATTTGTGGTTTGGTACTCTAGAAGTTAGATTGTAGAGTTATAGTGTTTGGTAGTGTAGTTTGAGTGTACTGGGAGTGCACATTTTGAAGGTGTGAGTTGTTGCAAAGGAGTTTAATGGATTTCAATAGGATAGTGGAATATTCTAGATCATTTTGAAGCATGTTATGTGGTTCACAAGTTTTCCTTTGGTTTTATGAAGTGTGTAATTCAAAGTTTAATGGTGTTTGCATGGGTAATGACTGACTTTGTTTTTACACTACATTTGAAGGTGTTTAAGCATTAATGAAGGTGTAGCATGGCATGTGATATTTGATTTGGGTCCTAGCTAAGTTTTTTATTGGTCCACTTTCACTCCTATCCACTGCGAGAATGCTTAGTGTTGACCTAATTTGAATTTATGAAGTGCAAGAAGAGTGTAGTTGACTTGAAGATTTTTTTCAAGTTGTGGATAGTACAAATGCAAGGTGAATTGATGAAAGATGAGGTGTGGAATAAAGTTGATTATGGTGATGCAAAATTGAGTGCATAAGTGTGAATTTTAATGTAAGCTATAATGCAAGATTGTTGAATGTAGTGAGTTGAAGTATCTTGATCTCTTGAAGTCTGCTAGTGTTGATTGGAGCTATTTTGGTGGAATATCTATTGCATTGAGATTGTATTCTTTGTGTAACATTCTATCTTCTTTCTCCTTTCTATTTCAGCAGTGAGGCTAGGTTGTAAGCCTTTCTGGGTAGTGTGTCCTATTTTGGTAGTGAGCCTCTTTGTATTGGTTCTGTAATTACTTATATTGTGATCTAATCCTCATCATGGTTTTTCCCTCATTGATTTTTCCACATAAATTTGGTGTTCTCTTGTATATGGTGTTGGTTGTTTCAATTTTTCTTATCTACTTTTCATGTTTAAACATTATAACAAATTAAGGGTTAAATGAATTCTTGTGGATTTGATTATCGTTGAGCATTTTGATGTTTTAATTTGGTACAAGTGATTCACCCCCCTCTCAGTTGTCTTGTTCATTCAACAATTGTATTAGAGTAATGTTCCCTAGAGAAAAGCTTGACCACTTGAGGTAGATCCAGATGGAAAACAAGAAAGAGATCCCTATGTTTGATGGCACAGACTATGCATTTTGGAATGTGAAGATGGAAGGCTATCTAATTTATCTTGGATATGAAGTTGCAAAGGTAGTAAAGACTACATACACCATACTTGCAAATGGTACACACACAAGTGATGAATTAGACGGTAAGGCAAGGTTTGTTCTTTTGACCAGTCTTGCACATACTGAGTTAGTGAAAGTTATGGATCTGCAAACTACTAAAGAAGTTTGGGATAAGAAAGAAAGTATCTAAGAAAGATATGGTAAGGTTAAACAAGCTAAGTTACAAAATCTAAAGGAATAATTTGAGACTTTGTGAATTTTTGATGATGAAACAGTCAAAAGTCGCATACAGAGGGTTAATGAACTGGTATGTAGTGCCCCTCCATTCTCACTTGGGATGGGTAGGTAGTCTGGCTAAGGAATCAGAAGAGGAAGATGGGACAAGAGCTTCTAATGGTACTTTTTTGGGTATGATATTACATTATGGTTGCATTTAATTGGTGATGCTTTTATATAGATGCAATATTATGTTGTGATGCACTAGATTAGTAATTGTTTCATGATGATATGATGTGATCTATATATCTTAGTGATGTTATTTTATATTCAATGTTGTAGTTGCTAATGTGGTTTTGGTGAGGGGATGGTGTAGCATCACTCGTTCACGAGCGCCCTGCTATGCTGCGATTCCTTCTCATGAGGTGCTTGTATTTAAATATATATATTGTGCACAACATTGTTTGTATGTAGGATTGTAGGAACTAAGCCTCGATTCCACCTGCTTTCTCAGGATAGGGCGAGCAATATAAAATCCCAAAGGGCATGATGTTGAAATAGAGATGACAAGGAAGTTTCCCCATCCAAGTCTATCATTTCCATTGTTGTGTCTGGCAGTGTTGATCATCTATGACCTTGTCTTTGTTTCGGTATTACTTTGTGTTGGTCATTTATTTTTAATCTTGGTCTATGTGTCATTTTAGTTGATGACTTTGCTTGATGTTTCTTTGGTAGAATATTAATAAATAGTTGGAATAATATTGCTAAATTATTTATTAAATTTAAATTCCTTAGGATGGATAAATTAACTGTGGTTATTTAATTAGACGCAAGTAAATAAATAAACTATGGAAATATTATTGTTATAATTGTAAATAGTCATTTTATAAAATAGAATAATATAATTAAATGATTTAATTGTTAAGTATTAATTTAGTGATTTAATTGTTAAATAGAAAATTTAAAATAAATATTAGAAATAGAGTGTTTTATTATAAATTAAGAGATAATTGTGAGTTTTAAAATTAAATAAGATAAAATGATAAGATTTCAAAAAAGATAGAAAAATTAGAAAAAGAAGGAAAATGAGGAAAGTATGTTCATTTTTCTATTCAGAGACTATGAAAGGAATGGAAACTTGCTACTTAAGTTGCTTTTTGCATTCAAAAACAAGGGAGTTTCTTTTTTTTTGGAAAAAGAAGAGGATTGCTCTGTTGGCTTTTTCTAGGGGGTTTTTGGAACAAAAAAAACTCTCTTTGCAAAAATTTTGCACTCTTTTCCTTTTCCTATAAAAAAAAATTGTACAATAATTAGCTTCAAGAAAAAGTTTGGTAAACATTGCTATGGAAGAAGGAGAAAATTTGGGAAGGGGCATTTCGGAAGGGCGAAGAGGAGATTGTCGCTCATGTCGCTCCAAATCACATAGTGTAGGACTCTAGGTTCTAATTCATAACTCTCATTATAGATGTACAAAAACTTAATATTTTCTTTCTGATTAAAATAGGGTCCATGTTTATAATTGCTTAAGTTCGTTAGAAAATCTATTTCGTTTGGAATTTCTTAGTTTAATGTTCTTTTGAGACTATACTTTCTTCATCACCCTGCCCGTGTGCAATTATTGTTTTCAATTTTACGGAATTGGGATTGTGTTTTATATATTTAGTTTGCTTTATCGAAACAAATTATAGGAAGAAAAGAGTTTTAGATTTATTTCTCTTTTTGTGGCTTTAGTTGTTGTGCAATATCATCATGTTACATTTTCCCAATAGTATTGTAAATGGATTTGAAATTTTGAAATATTGTTTCGTGAATTTTTTTTGCATTTTATTTATTTCCTATGAAGCTAGGCAAAGTAAATTTTAAATTTTAAAATTTATTTTTATCTGCCGGGGAAGATTTCATGTGGACAGGTGAGGGAGGAACGACCTTAGCTGTACCCTCTCCATCTTAACCCCATGCCCCCTTATCTCCCTTGGGCTGCATAGTAGCCATTAGGTGTTTGCTCACAGCAGCCATACGACTATTGTGCACAGTCATAAGAGGCCGTGACCTCCCTTGAGGTCATGCGGCACCCCTTACCTGTTTGGGCCGTAGGTTAATGAGATGAGTTTTTTATTTGACAAATATATATTGTGATAATAATTCTTTCATTTAAAATTGTACTATTTTGTGAGGGCTAAACTTTAAAGAAGAAAATATATATATATATATATATATAATAACAGAATATTAAATAAGTGTAAGAATAAGTTTATTTTAATATATATCTATATAGATGTATATATATTTGTATTAAGGTATATTTTAAAATAATGATAGACTGTAATAATCTAATTCAAGTAGGAGGATTTTTATAACCTTATTATAGAATTGCAATTAGAATAAACTAAAATGTTGATTTAAATAATTGTTAATACTTTATAGAACTTTTTTGCAAACTGAAGGAAATAAATCCTATCTTGTAGGAAACTAATTTGAAACTTAAAATGGATGTATTATGGATGAATTAATAATGTATTTTAGAAGGAATTATTTTGGAAAAAGCTAAATGTGTATTTTATAATTGAAGATTTTAATATTGTGATTCCTTACATTATATTTATTTTTGGGAATGCAAAATTTGTAGTGTTGCTATGGTTTTTAGTTGAATTGTGATTTTGCTTTTATGTACTCATTGTTGTTATTCGTCACTTGAGTAGTGAAAGTTGAGTTGACTTCTTCTTGTGATGATTTGATGTTCAGTTATGAGGAACCCATAGTGCTACATTATCCTCCATTAGGAGTTGAGGTAAATTTGGTCATTAGGCTTCTATAGGCTAGAGTAAGCTTGTTTCAAATTAATTTTTTCATTGATGTGGTTTTGACCAAAAGTATGATCACAATTGTGTTTTTGAGCCTATGTGTGGGTTGTATATGATTCATGAGTATCTATGTATGAGAATATTGGCGAGATGGTTTATGCATTGTGTGTGCTTCAGTTTGAGATTTAGTACTTTGCTCTATTGGTACACCCTTCTATGTTTTGTTGACTATGCAAGCCTCTAGAAGTGGTTTATTGTGGCTTTTGATTATATCTGTATTCTTGTCACTTTTGATTAGTGTTGTGTCTTGTTGTTTTTGATTTGCTTGTTCTTGGTCAAGGATCCTTTCTTGTCTACTCCTAGCACAGGGGTTGGGTCTTCGGACCCACACGGTCTGATGGAACATGCTACACACCCCATTGGGTCCCCTGTTAGAGTCCGTGTTGTGTCAAGTTACCAATAGTAGAGTGTTCCAGAGTTCAATATATTTCTAGATGTATATTCTTTGTATCTATCATACCATGTAATTGATGAATTATTCTCTTGATGTATTGGGAAAGAAATGTTGTAACTTATGTATTTGAACAATGTAATATAATTATTGTAATGTATAGTGTAATGTTGATGTCCTTATGCGATTAATGATCATGGTTATTGTTATTTTATTATGTCATGGGATATACATGTTGAGGGTTCTCATGAATGTAGCATATGTTTATGGTTTTTGAATTGGAGACAATATTATTTTAATAAGTTAACTCTTACGAGTCATTTAATATTGGATTCATTATGAATGTATGGTTTTGGACATCCTAGTGATGCATCTTGTTAATGCAATTGTATCATTGATAGGGTTTCGTCATCATAATGTCTTCATATATGCCCCAAAGGACATAGGGTTGCTAGTTTATATAATCATTTGAATGTCATGTATTGAAACTTAATGTTCATTTCATTTGTGTAATCTTTTAAATAAATAAATAAAAATTGTGTCATAGTTATTGTCCTTTGGGGTTTGCACAGTGGGGCATTACAACTTGGTATCAGAGCTAAGGTTGCACCATTGGGATCTCTGGTTAATTTGGTTGTCATGTTTTGGTTGTGGTGAGTTGTTTTGTGAAAATGGATATAGTTCTAACCCCTTGTTTCATTCAGGTGTAGATGAGCATGTTGAGTCTTAGCTTTTTGTGGGTGAAAGTCATGTTGTTTAGCATTCTCTTGTGGTCCCTTAGCTTCGATTCTGTGTGAGGTCAAGGTGACCTTGGAGTTAGTTATAATGTCTTATCTTTGCACATCTTCTCTTTGAGTGTATGTTTGTTGGCTTGCTTATATGTGTACACCTTTTCCTCATACTACCTCTTTTGATGTATGTGGGTGTTGATTGTATTCTATGTGATTTTAAGTCTGTGCTGAAAATTCATAATGAGTAATGAAGGTTAGAAGTAGAAATGGATAAAATAATGAATTTAGTGTTATCCTAGATGGAGATTGCATGTATTTTTATTGAATTATACTATATAAGTATAAAAGGAATGTAGTATAGTGTAATCATACTGTCAAGTAGTGATTTGTTAAAAGAATTATGATGGTTCCTTTATGGTTGGTGTGAGTGACTTAATCAAGTAATATGTATGAAATATTGTTTAGGGTGAATCTTGAAAACTAATTCAGCAAACTTTATTTAGTGTGTGCCTTGCAAAGAAATCACTTATTTTGTCTCCTTGTGTTCTTGGATGCATAAGTGTAAAAGGAATGTTCTCAGAGTGCATTGGTTATTGTATGCTTATATATGCTAGATAATTTTATGTTTTATGAGATGGATGTTGTGCATGATAAGTTTTAGGAATAAATCAAAGTTTTCAAACTATTTTCATAAGTATAAATTCATAGGTGAAGTTGATAAAATATTATTTGCATTAGTATATAAGGGAAAATCTTATTGCATTGAAGTTCATAGGATGTTAGAAGTGTGGTAAGAATGTTCCATTGTATGAGTATGATTAGGTGTATGGGTTAATACAAAATCTTATGTCTTTCATTGAAGTAGAAATTTAAATATTTTTATTTTATAAAAGTGTTGTATCTGGGATGGTGTGTTAAAGCCTTGTTTGAACAAATGAAATACATTATTATAAGCTAAATTTTTTACATTAGGAAAAAATGTGATGTCGTATGTTCATTTAATAAAAGCTTGAATTAATGCAAAATGGATGTGTTGTGGTGTGTGATTGATTGACAATTCTTCTTAATTGTTATTGAACCTATTATGTAGATAAATGGTAATGTGTTGTGTTGAAAGAAAATGCATTTTGGCATGTATATGACATGTGACTATGTTAAGTGTACTCTCCCTTGTGAATGGAAATGTTATAACTTGGGTACAATGTTGTTTCATGAGATGAAAGTGAAATTTTCTTTGTGAGTGTAATATCATGAATGATGGAAGTAAATATGAATTCTATAATTGAAAGGAATTGATGTTTATCTCTTGTAAAGTGTATGCTGTAGCAAATGGTGTTAAAATAATTTTCACAAATTGAGAAGATTATTATGCTTTGGGATTAGTGTTGTCATCATGTGATGAAAAGAGGTTATGTTTGTCTAGGAGAAAGCAAGTGAGAATTGTTTAGGCTTATGGTATTAATCTTAGCTTTAATGGAGTTGATAAAAGTGAACTTTGAATTAGATGAAGGGGATAATGTTGTTATTTAAGGATTTATAAAAGTGATTAAAGAGCTTGCAATTTTGGAGGAAAATTATGGAGGATGTTGGGAGTACTTGTATCTGATACGTGGCATCAATTGTCTATGGGCATATGAGAATAGATAATTTTTTTTTTCTATGATAATAGGTATGAATGTACTCCTTGTGTTGTGGAAACTAGTATCTGTGTAATGTTTGTGTGTTGTGTTAAACCCGTGCTTGCTTGTGTGCCATGCGATGGTGATACTATGTACCCATCCATGGAGAAACTGTTGTTTTCCTTGGTGTGGAAAGAACCATACCATTCATGTGTTGCATGTGTGTTACTGATTGGGGGCCAACCCACATGTGGTTGATAATTTTGTCACAAGAGTAGCCAAAAGATAGTATTTTTTTATATACTTTTCTTTTGGTTCTCTAAGTCTCCCAATCTGTGGAGGGATAGTAGATGCCATGTCACTCCAAGGGGCAGAGTGTACAACATATGAATAATGGCAGCGCAATGACCTTAGCTCGACTGATCCCTATGGAGCATACCCACTACTTTCCCTCATGATGGGTCAAGCTACTTGATCCATATGTGTTAGCCTATACCCCATATTTTTGAGTACAACAACATCGGTTTGTTAGTGCATGCCTATTCATATGTAGGGATGTTGCGCTGGCATTAGCGAGTCAACCTCATCTATATGAGAGGTGAATCTTGAGTAGCTCCATGTTGATATACTCTTATATACATTATATATACCATATTTGCATGTGTTCTGACATGATGCGATGGATACAATTGCACACCACACTGATGTTTCGACACAATGTTGGTGATGATGTCGTGTTGTTGATGGTAGTGAGCTGGGCTCAAGGACACGATGCCACATGCATAGACACATGAAGGAGCACTATGAGATTATGTTATGATAGCCTACTTGTGTGATGAGTGTAATGGGGCCTCACACACTTGTAGAGGGATACTCATGTTTTCCTTTGATAGTGCTTGGGTCGGTTAGCATATGGGTATGTCCTAGTCATGTATACCTTCGGCTACGATGAGTACCTGTGTGTGCCTACTCCACGAGGTATCGCTATGTAGGGTGTGTCTAGCATTTTCCTACTTCTACAGAGCCACAAACACATTTCCTTGTGACATACGACCAGTGTGTGCCTTCTCTAGTAGGTGTATGACCATGCCGCATTGAGATGCAATGCGGGATGGAGGCCAAGGTGTACATCCCATGTGGGCAGCCAAGGAGTGTGTGGGCCACTTGGTTAGTCCATGCCACGTGACGACGTGATGCAAGGTGTAGCTAAGGAGTACACTCTAAGCCATGTGGATGGCATGTTCATTCTACACCAAATGAGGGCTACTTCGTGATGTTGTTCCCTCCTTCCTCATTTGGTGGCTAGTATCTAGTCACATAGTGTTGTACATTGTAATTTCTAAGATTGTGAACTTTATTTATAATTATTGATGATTTTCTAGTGATTGTGAAGGCCGACACTTTGTTTATATTTGATTGTGACGATTTATACACACATTGTGATCTTATTTTCTCATAGCCCTCATGGTTACATTTGATTTAGTGTTGAAATTGCGCGCATTTCTTGCTTTATTGCTGAAATTGAACCTTTATTTGAAATTTATTATGACTTTGGTGGCTAAACTAGTTTATCCTTATTGTTTTTGATGTCGGTCATGTGTCATATTGTGATTCCTCTCCAAGGACATATGAGAGGGACTTAGTGAGTGTACACGAGGAAGCAGATGTAGGGAACCTTGAAGATGGGGGTACGTGAGGTTGTTATGTAGCTAGGACCCACTACCCACCTATGTGTGATGACCATCTCTCGGAGGCTAACCACCTTATACAACAAGAGATGGGTCATTGTGGTCTTGTTTGGATGGTCTCATCATATGTGTGTGGCCTAACACCATCAAGCCACTGAGTGTGAGGTATGGATTATCTGAAATGGATATTGGCTCTTAGCTCATGGTTTTTGTTCATGGATTAGTATGCTTCTTTTTGGTGTCCAAATGGACCCTTGTGTAGCCTTGTGTTTTGCATTTTCTAGTGATGTGACTCTGTATATATGTGTTAGAAGAATATTTCTTATATTTTGTGTCTATTGATGTAAAAGAGGGATGAACATGCTATCTTAAATGTGAGTGTATTGTGATTCTATGGTATTGAATAAATTGGATATTATTGAACATCATAAATTGTGACTTGAAATATGTTACTGAAACATGATATGGTGTGTATTTTTAAATTTCAAGTAATCATTTGATGTGTTTTCCCTTGTATGAGATTTTGAGATTTTTGTTTTGTGAATGGAAAATTGAGTTAATTGGAGTATTGGCTATATCATTAGTGTTAGAACAAAGTATTTTACTATAAGAGATGTAAGGATTTATAAATAAAAGTGATTAGGAAGATATTATTTTCGAATGTGTAGTCAGCTAGTGATTATAGATTAGAGAAATTTTGAGACTAATGTGTTTATGTTTCCATTTTGAGCCTTGTGACTTCCAAGAGTAATTCAAGTCTTAGGGGGGAGGATGTAGTGCCCCTAGGTTCTCACTTGGGATGTGTAGGTAGTCTAGCTAAGGAATCATGAGAGGAAGATGGGACAAGAGCTTCTAATGGTACTTTTGTGGGTATGATATTACATTATGGTTGCATTTAATTGGTGATGATTTTATATAGATGCAATATTATGTTGTGATGCAGTAGATTAGTAATTGTTTCATGATGATATGACATGATCTGTATATCTTAGTGATGTTATTTTATATTCAATGTTGTAGTTGTTAATGTGGTTTTGGTATGGGGACAGTGTAGCATCACTCGTTTGCGAGCGCCCTGCTACACTCTAATTCCTTCTCATGCGGTGCTTGTATTTAAATATATATATTGTGCACAACATTGTTTGTATGAAAGATTGTAGGAACTAAGCCTTGATTCCACCCGCTTTGTCAAGACAGGGTGAGCATTATAAAATTGCAATACGCATGATGTTGAAACAAAGATGACAAGGAGTTTTCCCCGTCCAAGTCTATCATTTTCATTGTTGTGTCTAGCAGCATTGATCATCTATGACCTCATCTTCATTTCGATATTACTTTGTGTTGGTCATTTATTTTTAATCTTGGTCCATGTGTCATTTTAGTTGATGATTTTGCTTGATGTTTCTCTGGTAGAATATTAATAAATAGTTGGAAGAATATTGCTAAATTATTTATTAAATTTAAATTCCTTAGGATGGATAAACTAAATATGGTTATTTAATTAAAGGCAAGTAAATAAATAAACTATGGAAATATTATTGTTATAATTGTAAATATTCATTTTATAAAATAGAATAATATAATTAAATGATTTAATTGTTAAGTATTAATTTAGTGATTTAATTGTTAAATAGAAAGTTTAAAATAAATATTAGAAATAAAGAGTTTTATTAATAAAATAAGAGATAATTGTGAGTTTTAAAATTAAATAAGATAAAATAATAATATTTCAAAAAAGATAGAAAAAATAGAAAAGAAGGAAAATGAGGAAAGTGTGTTCATTTTTCTATTCAGAGACTATGAAAGGAATGGAAACTTGCTACTTAAGTTGAGTTTTGCATTTGAAAACAAGGGAGTTTCTTTTTTTTTTTTTAATTGGAAAAAGAAGAGGATTGCTCAGTTGGCTTTTCTTGGGGGGGTTTGGAACAAAAAAAACTCTCTGCAAAAATTTTGCACTCTTTTCCTTTTCCTACAAAAAAAAATTGTACAAAAATTAGCTTCAAGAAAAAATTTGGTAAACATTGTTGTGGAAGAAGGAGAAAATTCAGGAAGGGACATTTCAAAAGGGAAAAGAGAAGGTTGGTGTGCACGTCACTTCGAATCAAAGAGCGTAGGATTCTAGGTTCTAATTCATAACTCTCATTATAGATGTACAAAAACTTAAAATTTTCTTTGTGATTGAAATGGGGTCCATGTTTATAACTGCTTAAGTTCGTTAGAAAATCAATGTCATTTGTAATTTCTCATTTTGATGTTCTATTGAGACTATACTTTCTTCATCACCCTTCCTGTGTGCAATTATTGTTTTCAATTTTACGAAATTGGGATCATGTTTTATATATTAAGTTTGCTTTACCGAAACAAATTATAGGAAGAAAAGAGTTTCAGATTTATTTCTCTCTTTTTGTGGCTTTAGTTGTTGTCCAATATCATCATGTTACATTTTCCCAGTAGTATTGTAAATGGCTTTGGAATTTTGAAATATTTCTTTGTGATTTTTTTTTGCATTTTATTTATTTCCTATGAAGCTAGGCAAAGAATTAAATTTTAAAATTTATTTTTATCTGCTGGGGAAGATTTCCATGTGGATAGGTGAGGGAGGAATGACCTTAGCCATACCCTCTCCCTCTTCACCCCCGCACCCCCTTATCTCCCTTGGGATACATAGCAGCCGTAGGGTGGCTACTCACAAGAACCATACGATTGTTGTGCATAGCAGCCCTATGGTTGTTGTGTGCAGTCATAAGAGGTTGTGACCTCCCTTGAGGTCACACAACACCCCTTACCTATTTGGGTCATAGGTTAATGAGATGAGTTTTTTATTTGACAAATATATATATATATATATATATATAGTGATAATAATTCTTTCATTTAAAATTCTACTATTTTGTGATGGCAAAACTTTAAAGAAGAATATATATATATATATATATATATATATATATATATAATATGAAATAAGTGTAAGAATAAGTTTATATTAATATATATCTATATAGATGTATATATATATTTGTATGAAGGTATATTTTAAAATAATGATAGATTGTAATAATCTGATTCAAGTATGAGGCTTTTTATAGCCTTATTATAGAATTGCAATTAGAATAAATTGAAATGTTGATTTAATTAATTGTTAATACTTTATAGAACTTTTTCGCAAAGTAAAGGAAATAAATCCTATCTTGTAGGAAACTGATTTGAAACTTAAAATGGATGTATTATGAATGAATTAATAATGTATTTTAGAATGAATTATTTTGGAAAAAACTAAATGTTTATTTCATAATTGAAGATTTTAATATTGTGATTCCTTACATTATATTTATTTTTGGGAATGCAAAATTTGAAGTGTTGCTATGGTTTTTAGTTGAATTGTGATTTTGGTTTTATGTACTCATTGTAGTTATTCGTCACTTGAGTAGTGAAATTTGAGTTGACTTCTTGTGATGATTTGATGTTTAGTTATGAGGAACCCATAGTGCTACATTATCCTCCATTAGGAGTTGAGGTAAATTTGGTCATTAGGCTTCCAGAGGTGAGAGTAAGCTTGTTTCATATTGATTTCTTCATTGATGTGGTTTTGACCAAATGTATGATCACAATTGTGTTTCTAAGCCTATGTGTGGGTTGTATCTGATTCATGAGTATCTATGTATGAGAATATTGGAAAGATGGTTTATGCCTCATGTGTGCTTCAATTTGAGATTTAGTACTTTGCTATGTTGGTACACCCTTCTATGTTTTGTTGACTATGCAAGCCTCTAGAAGTGGTTTATTGTGGTTTGTGATTATCTCTGTACTCTTGTCACTTTTGATTAGTGTTGTGTCTTTTTGTTTTCAGTTTGATTTTTCTTGGTCAAGGATCCTTTCTTGTCTTCTCCTAGCATGGGGGGTGGGTCTTTGGACCCACATGGTCAGGTGGAATGTTCTACACACCCCATTGGTCCCCTATTAGCATCTGTGTTGTGTCGGGTTACCAGTAGCAGAGTGTTCCAAAGTTCAGTATATTTCCAGATGTATATTCTTTGTATCTATCATACAATGTAAATGATGTATTGGGAAATAAATGTTGTAACTTATGTATTTGGACAATGTAATATAATTATTGTAATGTATAGTGTAATGTTGATTTCCTTATGTGATTGATGATCATGGTTATTGTTATTTTTTTATGTCATGGGATATGCACGTTGGGGGTTCTCATGAATGTAGCATATTTTTATGGTTTTTGAATTGGAGTCAATCTTATTTTAATAAGTTAACTCTTACGAATCATTTAATATTGGATTTTTTATGAATGTCTAGTTTTGGACATCCTAGTGATGCATCTTGTTAATGCAATTGTATCATTGATAGGGTTTAGTCATCGTAATTTCTTCACGTATGCCCCAAAGGAAATAGGTTTGCTAGTGTATATAATCATTTGAATGTCATGTATTGAAACTTAATGTTCATTTCATTTGTGTAATCTTTTAAATAAATAAATTATGCCATAGTTGTTGTACTTTGGAGTTTGTGCAGTGGGGCATTACATGGTAAGTGATATGAGAGGTCTTGGTGCACAAGTCAAAGTAACTAAAGTGGTAAAGAAAATTCTCAAAACTCTTCTTGATACTTATAGTGAAAAAGTTTATGCTATTGAGGAATTTGTAGATTTTAATACACACACTAGAGATAAACTATATGGTACACTCACTACATTTGAAATGAGGAAAATTAGTTTGAAAAATGGTGCAAAAGTGGAGACTACTTTGAAGACCAAAAACTTAGAAAAAGTTGAAAATTCAGATGAAGGTGTTCTTGAGGATGTGGAAACTACCTTTGTAAGAAGGATGAAAAAGGGCACCGATAAGTACAAGGGTAAATTACCTTTCAAGTGCTTTAGTTATGGAAATATAGGTCACTATGCTTCAAGATGTCCAAAAACAACTGTGAAAATAAGAAAAGGGAAAACAAAGGTAACATGATCAAGAAAGGCTACTATGTTAGAGAAAATGTTGGTATTTCTGATGATAAGTTTGATTATGGAGATGTTGATGATATTGAATTCTTTTTTATATGAATCTAGTTCTACTAACTCTGAGAGTTGTATGAAGGAAAATGTCGTGGAGAAAAAAGGATAAAATTGGAGGTACCTTGGTATCTACTTTTAATGTCAGACAAGACAAGAACTATTGGGTTATTGGATGTGGTTGCTCAAATCATATGACAAGAGATAAGAGTAAGTTTGTTAAACTTTAAAAATATGATGGAGGACTTATTAAATTTGGAGATGATTGAAGTGCTAAGATTTGTGGAATAGGTTCAATCAGTTTTGATGGCAGGCATAATACTGAAGATGTTTACTATGTTAAAGGTTTAATACATAACCTCTTGAGTGTTGGATAAATGTGTAGAAAATGATACAATATTATGTTTTAGGATGATGGATGTGCGATCAGAAAAGGGTCCAGAACTATAATTGCTACTAGAAAGAGGATAGATGGAAATATCTATCAGCTCAAGGGTGTTGATGGTCACTATTTTATGACTCAAATTAATGATAGCTGGATATGGCACATGAGAATGCATCACATCAATTTTGATAACCTAGTTAGAATCAGTTTAGTTCAAGCAGTGAGAGATTTGTCTAGGATTACAAAGCCTATCAATGTTGTTTGTAGAGATTGTCAATTTGGAAAACAACCTAGAAGTAGTTTCAAATGAAAAGAACAATCTTCTACTGGATTTTTGGAATTGGTTTATATAGATCTTTGTAGTCTAAAAAGAGTGGGAAGTCTTCAAGGTGATAAGTATTTCATGCTTTTGATGGATGATTATTCTAGAATAACATGGGTTACTTTTCTTAGAGAAAAATTGGAAGCCCTAGATGGATCTAAAGCATTCAAAGCTATGGTTGAAAATGAGATGGATTTGTAGATCAAATGTTTGAGGTATAGCAAATGTGGTGAATTAAATTCCAATGAATTTAAGATATTTTGTGAGAATCATGGCATAGACACTTTTTTGTCCCTAGGACTCCTCAAAAAAATGGAGTGGTTGAAAGGAAAAATATGACTGTTCAAAAGTCACAAGGACTATGATGAGAGAATCTAATCTATCAGAGTTCTATTGGAGAGAAGTAATACATACTACTATTTACATACTTAATATAGTTCAAGCAAGAGCTAACAACATAAAGACTCCCTATGAGTTGTGGTACAGAAGGATTCCTACAATCAAATACTTTAGAGCATTTGGAAGAAAATGCTATATCAGAAGAGATGATGAAAACTTAGGAAATTTTTATGCAAGGTCAAATGAAGGTTTCTTCCTTAGATATTCTACTAATATAAAAGCTTACAAATGTTACAACACAAGACTAATAAATTTTTTTGAAAGTGCAAGTGTCAACGTTGATGAAAATATGTAGAATTTGGTTGTAATACATGGATATGAGTCAGATGAGCCTTCTTGTAGAGAAGAAGAAAAATCTAAGGAAAAAGAAGTGTAGAATGAAGAGGAAGAAGCTTAAGAAAAAACCCATAAGACCCCTAAGTATGTACAAAGAAATCATTTTGAAGAACAAATCATTATAGAAAAAAAAGGTGTGTTGACAAGAAGAAGAGTTGCTAAAGTGGAGGTAAATATGTGCTTACTTTCTAAAATTGAACCAAAGATAGTAAGTGAATCATGCAAAGATGAACATTGGATGAAGGAAATGGAAGAACCTATGTAGATTGAGAAGAATCAAACTTGGGAACTAGTTCCTAGACCTTAAAAAAATATATATTATTGGTACTAATTGGGTATTTAGAAACAAGTTGAATGAGAATGGAGAAGTGGTAAGAAACAAGGAAAGGCTTGTGTGTAAGGGTTATGAACAAGTTGAAGGAATAGACTTTGAGGAGAAATTTTCTCTGATGGCTAGAATTGAAGCAATTAGGATGTTTTTGGCTTTTGCAACACATAAAGATTTTAAAGTTTATCAGATTGATATGAAGTATGCTTTATTGAATGGAGAATTGGAAGAAGAAGTTTACATGGAACAATCAAAAGGATTTTAGTTTGTTATAATTGGCTATGGCTGCAAAAATATTGAAGCCAAATGGAAAGCACAAGAGAGAGAATAGAATGTGACAAGAATAAACTGTATTCTTATCAATATGATTCAATGATATGTTGTGATGTTGTGTACAACATAGTAGAAACCCCTTAGTTATATAGCCAAGGTGAGATACAAGATGTCATAGGATTATGGAAAGTGTCTTAAAATCATATGACATGAGACAACTACTCACACTTACCTAGGTTCACATGTGTTACAAGTCAAAAGATAAGATAACAACTAATGACAACTAACACCTTCTAGAAAGATTCCTTCCTATGACATAAGTAAACTTAACATGTGTAAATAATTCCCCTAGTAATGAATTAACTAGGTACAAACTTTATTTACACCAACATAGCTGTCAGATAAGCCTAATATAGTATGCAAATTGAAAAAGGCATTGTATGGATTGAAGCAAGCTCTTAGAGCTTGGAATGCAAGGTTAGATAGATATTCGATTCAACAAGGATTCAATAAAGGTATTACAAATAGTAATCTTTACTTTAAATTTGAGGAAGATTGAATCTTGATAGTGGTTGTGTATGTTGATGACATAATCTTTGGACACAATGAAGCTATGTGGAGGAAATTTGCAGAAGAGATGTTGAAAGAGTTTGAGATGTCTATGTTTGGGGAGATGAATTTCTTCCTTGGGCTAAAAATCAATCATATAGATAAAGGAATATTCATTTCACAAAAAAAAGTATGTTAAAGAGATGTTGAAGAAGTTTGGAATGAATGACTCCAAACCAGTATGTACTCCTGTGGTTTTTGGTTGCAAATTGAGTAAGGATGATGAATCCCCTATGGATGATCAAAGTAAGTATAGATCTATGATTGGTGGAATACTATATCTAATTACTACTAGACCAGATATCATGCATGTAGTTTTTCTTGTGGCTATATTTGAAGAAGATCCTAAAGAGAAACATGTAGTAGTGAAGAGGATATTCATATATTTGAAGGGAACTCTAGATTATGGCTTGTGGTATCCTAAGGATACTAATTTATCATTGAGTGCTTATACAGATGCAAATTGGGTTGGTTGTGTTGATGAAATAAAAGTACTAGTGGTCATGCATTCTTTATCAAATGTAGATTAGTATCATGGATTATCAATAAAAAAAGATTGTTTCTTTATCTACTGCAAAGGCTGAGTATATTGCAGCAACATCTTGTTGCACACAAGTATTATGGATGAGATATACATTGAAGGATATCATAGCAGTGTATGATGAGCCTATTTTTATCTTTTGTGATAACACAAGTGCAATCAACATTTCAAAAAATCTAGTGCAGCATTCAAGAACAAAGCATATATCAATTAGGTATCACTTTTTGAAAGAGAAGGTCATGGAGAATGAAGTAAAGCTTGAATATATACCTACAAAGGATCAGATTACTAAAATATTTAATAAGGCTCTTCCTAAGGATACTTTTGAGTATCTTCAGGAGAAGTTGGGGTTTATTGCCCCTCCTTTGAACTAGATGCATATGGATATGCATCAACCTAGTGGATCTATGGATTCATTCTTTGTCTAGAATGATGTTAGTGGCTACCTGTCATGGGGAGTAGGTAGTGACATTGTTGTAGTATGAAATTTATTTTTTCATGGTGTAGAGGTTGTTGAGTTGATTGGGGTGTAATCCTAAGGAGGAGTGTTTAAAGCAATTGCAAGTATCTTGGTTCTATTTCAAAGGGGGATAACAATGCAAAATATCTTATCCTTTATCATTGATGTCAAAGGGAGAGAGAAAGAGAAGTCATGTGAAAGAAAGAGAAGTTGTTGGAGAGAAAGAAAATTCATGTGAAAAAGGTAAGTATCAAAGGGAGAGAGTGTGTAATGAGATAATTGTGCAAGGGGGAGAAAAGAGAAAATGATTAAATAATTATGTTTAGAGGTATTGTTCCTCTAATGATTTTTCACATCTTGTGATGCCACCAATGACAAAGGGGGAGATTTTCGCAAGTATGAAGGTGTTGTCATTGATGTTGTAATGCCCCGTCATAATAACCTAAGGAATGTTGCAATTGTATATAAAAGTGAATTTTATTTTTTTTTAAAGTAATAATATTAAGTCAATTAGTTGCATACATTCACTAAGTTACACGACGTTACACTACTTGAGTTTCCATAGACAACTTTAGTATTTAGCATTGCACATATTTAATTAATCATAAACTTAAAAATAAACATTGCATGTATCATTTGAAATTCCATTCAAGATAGTATAAAGAACAAACATGTTTCTTACATTGCATTTGATAAGATATTACAATACTCATTCATCTGATGAGGTAGATCAAATAATAGTTACAATTTACAATTACAAATGTTCACCTCATATACAATTGAGGGATGTTTTACAATACAAGTTTTACAAGAATGCAATAAAGAAAGTACATCTGTATCCAAGTACGAGCTCTCCATCCATGAAGCTCTCGATGCCATGATCATAAACTAGGGACCCAATGGAGTAAGGTGCACGTTCCACCCAACCATGTGGTACCCGTAGGTCCACCCCCTATGCTAGGAGATAGTAATATGGTTACCTAGACATAATCTACTAACCCTAGACACAAATACATAACTAACTGATGGTTACATTGCTTCCATATTTTAGACAATCGAATGTACTAAGTACACTAGGTAAACTGTTATTTTAGGTGGAGTGTCATCACAATAATGCAAAGGTTACCCTGGTGTTTCTTCGTAGGTTCCGGCCCCCAACTTGGGTTACCCTGGTAACCTCTTACGAAACACGGCCCCTATTGCATACTATTGTGGAATCGAATGTCTTTTGAAGAAACAAGACATTGATTTTCCATTTCAGGCCTTCTCATCTTATACTCAAGACTGAACTAGCTCAAGAGTCATTAAGTGAGGCATAAACATCTTGTTAAGAATTTTAATTCTAACTATTGTGTTATTTAGTTATCACTGATTTACTAACTCTTTATAAGTTACCTTGACACCACTTTGTGTGTTGGCCCTCACACAAAGCCACTCCCTTAAACATAACAAGGTATACTAATTTTTCTATCTAGGGTAGACAAAGTGCACAAAATTCAACATATATTACCAGATATACCACAAAGGACATCACAATCTGTTCACAAAATCAGGTGCACTACCCTAGTTTGTTCAAACACATGAAATCAAAGTAAAAATTTTACTCCCTTAAAGAGACTACAACTGGAAGACTTGAAATCACATAAAATAATCCCCATTTGCCCAATAAAAATTTAAAGCCACTTAAACCAAATTCACATCTATCATTTGGATTTACTAAATCCAGTCAACCAAGAATTTGAAGTATGAAATTAATCAACTGATACCTAATTCATCTGCAATTTAATTTGAAAATAAAATCTATAATTATCTTAATTTCATAACATAAATTATAATGAAATTTTTGTTTTCTTTCCTTATTGTATTTCACTATAAAATATTCACCTCTACTTTTCAACATTAAACAACATTTATATTATTCATTTAAATATAAACATATAGACTCTACTTAATTGTATATTTATTTATATATATAAATATATATATATATATATATAAATAAATATTTTAATTTCTAGAATAAAGACTATATTCATTAAACTTAAACACAAATTACAAACTTATTTATTATAACATATATATATTTATATGCATTACATATATTACATATATTAAAATAATACATATAACATATGAACACATATTTTTAAATTATAACTTTATTTTAAAAACTAAATTTAAAAATAAACAATGAAAAGTTAACAAACAAATAACAGGGTAGGGCTCGGCTACCTTTCCACAGCCAAACCCTCCATGGAGGGCACGACTGTGTAGGCAGCGCCGGCACTACCTATGAAGGCAGCGTTGGGCATTGCCCTCACAGTCGGCTCCCCTGTGGGGGTCGGCCATGGGGGTAGCCCCCTACGGCTCCCTCATAACCACAATTTTTTTTCTATAAATTTTATCATTCGTCGTGCGGTGACCACTGTAAATAAAACGCGATTTAATTTTTTTTTTAAATAAAAAAATGATGAATTTCATTAAAATTTAAGCCTGCAGAATTTAATTCCGATATTTTTTAAAAAAATAATCCGAAACACTCAATATGCATATTTGGCGATTTCTAAAATTTTGAAAACAGAAAATAATAACTATGAAAAAGTTCGCATGTACAGTGATTTTGAAAAATATTAATTTCATAATTAAATTTCATAACCATATATATAAATATATATATTTAGATATATTTATATATATAAAAAAAAATAACCATCCAGATTTAAGATATACAGGCAAATTTTTTATTTTTTATTTTGGTAAAACTTTCTACAGGGAATAAAGAAAAATAATTATATTTTGTAGAATCCATTCTTAAATAATAGTTCCTCAACAAGGTTATATTTTTTTTTTAAAACAAAACCCCCATATTTTACTAGATTTAACAAATAATAAATACAAAAATCCTTCCAAGATGATACTATTTTTTATACAATTTTCACAGAAAGAAAACTTAAATTTCTACAAAATTATTTCACAAAAGAAATAGTCTCCAAGAAGAAATAGAGAATTTGCAAAACAAATATTTCTTCACACAATTTTTTAAAAGAAAACGAATTTAAATACCAAGAAAAATACCTGTTCTCCTGTGGTTTGAAGAATTTAATTGTAGAAGAGAGAATCTTTTGCCTATAGACTGCAATCCTCCAAGCTTCTCCAAAATACCAAAACCAAAGGAAAGCTATAACCAATCATAGAGAACTTCCCACCAAAGGGATCTTCCACAAATATACAACTAAATAGAGGTAAGCACAATTTTTTTTTAAAATAATAATTTTAACAGCAAATTACTCTTTCAATTCCCCATGAAGAAAAATTGATAACCCCTCTGTGTTTCCCAGAGTGAATTTCCTTAACCAAAAACAATAAATGCAACTGGCACACTTGTTGAGAAGAACAAAATATCTTTTAACCACTTCTCGGCAATCTTGTCTTTCAAAATTGCATGCATTTTATTTATTTTAAAATTTCAATTTTCAAAAATACAATTTTATTTAATAATTAAAATGCCATTGGTCTAGCGGGAGGGTGGGTGCATCTCCAGGGGATTAGTCTCGCCCCAGCTCGCCTCAGGTACCCAAGATACGGGCTGTTGGGCGCTGGGCTGGGCCGCGGGGATACCCCTGGGTAGTCAAAAAAAATAATAATAATTAAAATGCCATTTCCACAAAAATATTTAATTTAAATAAAATTTATTCACACACAATTTAAAACAATTTTAATTTAATTTATTTATTTATTTAATTAAATAAACTTAATCTCTAAGATCAAATTATTTATCCAAACAAACTAATTAATTTATTAAATAACATGCAAAAATAATTTAAATAACAATAAATTAAAGCATAATAAACTAACATTAAAATTGACAATTTTTTCCTTTCAGACAATTAAATTCAAATAGAGACAAACAAGACAACCAAGACTCAAACTAACTGACAATGTACTGTGACCGAGTTAAAGACTAGATTAGGATGAACCATGCTACTACCTCCCAATCAACATATCCGTTGAGTCTTGACACACTCATACCTGAGTACCCAGGTGGAGTCGGTGTCATGTACCTACAATCCTGCAACCAAGCAAATAACATGCATATATATATAATTCCATTGTACAGGCACACCGTGTGGAGAAAATTATGGACATCACAGGGCACTCACAAGCGAGTGATGCGATTCCATTCTTCACACCAATACATGTCACATCAGACTGATGAATTAAATAACAATTAGTCCATCATAAACATATACATAGCAATAATCATCTGAAGGAAAACATCTACGCTATATCAAAGCATGTTAGAAATCAAATATCACAAAACCATGTATCATCATGTCACAAAATAAATCCACTATCACTCAAAATCAGCAATCCAAATATCCATACAATGTACCAAAGTCTAACAGTATGAAAACATGCAACAGAAAACATAAGCATAATTGGAGGAGTACGACATCCTCCCCCTAGGATCAGGCTTGCTCCTGAAAGCCTGCGAACAGATAGGGATAAATTTCCCTCATGCGTGTTGCATCCTCCCAGGTAGTAGAAGCCTCATGGCTAGGATCCCATTGGACCCTCACCTGATCAACGTCTCAACCCCTGAGACAAAGCGCCCGGTGTTGTAGAATGGCCACGGGCTCCAAAGCCGGCTGCTCGTCCTTTACCTGTAATGCATTCCAATCAAGTACATGAGAAATGTCAGAATGATATGGTCTAAGAACTGATACATGAAAACATCATGAATACGTGACAAACTGGGTGGTAAGGCGAGTCGATACGCCATAGGACCAATTCTCTCTAAAATCTCAAATGGCCCAATGAAACGAGGCGCAAGCTTAGAGCCTTTTCCATAACGGATTGGACTCTTTCACTGTCGCACTTGAAGAAACACTCTATCTCTGACTGCAAATTGTCGGTCTATTCTATGCGCATCGGCATACTCCTTTTGCCTATTTTGTGCTGCTATCAAATGTTCCCTAATACAGTCAACCTGTTGCTCCATGTCTCGAAGCATCTCAGGTCCAAGTAATACTCTATCCTCTAGTCAATCCCAACTAAGAGGAGTTCGACAAGGACGACCATATAATGCCTGAAATGGTGGCATACCTATGGAACTCTGATATCCGTTATTGTAAGCAAATTCTACTAAATACAAATAATCCTCCCAACGTGATTGTTGGTCCATTACGTACATCCTAAGCATATCCTCTAATATTTGGTTAACTCTCTTCATTTGTCCATCGGTTTGAGGATGATATGTTGAAATAAAGTTCAACTGTGTACCTAGAGCATGATGTAATGAAGTCCATAGGGCTGAAGTGAAAATGGGATCTCTATCATAAATAATCCTATGAGGAATCCCATGCAATCTAATGCTGTCCTCCATGAATATCCTAGCTATGGATGAAGCATTGTAAGATGACCGTACAAGTGAAAAATGAGCTACTTTAGTCAATTGGTCAACAATTACAATAATGGCATCATGTCGACATGATGATGTAGGTAACCCTACAATAAAGTCAACAGATATGATATCCCATTTCCATTCAGGAATGAGATGTGGCTGCAATAATCCAATAGGATGTTGATGCTCAGCTTTGACTCACTGGTATTCAAGACATCTCGATACATAATCAACAATATCACGTTTCATACTAGGCCAAAAATACAATTGCCAAAGATCGGCATGCATTTTCTTAACACCTAGATGAGCTGAGTACAGAGCTCGATGTGCTTTAGTCATGATTAATGTACGAAGACCCTCTAAATGTGGTACATAGATACGAACTAAATGCCACAATATACCATCAAGTTCTAGGACATATCCTATAAATCGACCTTCTAAAGGTCTACCAAATTCAATCTTTGACCTTACTTCTTGATATAATCTATCAGTAGGTAGTGCTGCTACTATTTGACCTCTCAAATCTACTTTAAGAGTAGTAGCAGAGATCTCATGTTGATGACAACTAAGAGCATTAGCCACTACATTCTCTTTTCCCTGAACATATCTCACTTCAAAATCGTATTCACACAAGAACTCCATCCACCGTCTCTGCCTAGCATTCAAGTTAGGTTGCGTAAAAATGTATTGTAGACTACGGTGATCAGTATGAAGTTCAAAATGATGACCTAATAAAAAATGTCTCCACCGAACTAATGCATGCACTACTGCAGCAAGTTCTAAATCATGAGTGGGATAGTTTAATTCGCGATCCTTGAGTTTGCGAGAATCATAAGCAATCACACGCCCATCTTGCATCAAAACTGCTCCCAAACCCTGTAAGGATGCATCTGTGCATACCACAAAATCCTTAGTAGGATCAAGAACAAGTAGTATAGGCACATTAGTCAACTTTTCTTTAAGTGTCTAAAAAGACAACTAACACTACTCTGTCTAGACAAACTTCTTCCCTTTTCTCTGAAGAGAAGTAATAGGATGACCAATTCTAGAAAACCTCTCAACAAACCGCCTATAATAACCAGCTAGAACCATAAAACTACGCACTTCACCTACATTAGTAGGCGCAGGCCAATCTACAATAGCTTGAATCTTTGAAGGATCCACAACAATACCTTTTCTAGAAATCACATGTCCAAGGTATTTTACTTCAGTTTGAAAGAAGTCACACTTCTTTAGGTTCGCATACAATTGCTTTTCCCTTAAACATTGCAATACCTATCTCAAGTGTTCTTCATGTTCCTTCATGTTCCTCGAATAGATCAAAATATCATCGAGAAATACAAGGACAAAGCGATCAAGGTATGTACGAAATACACCATTCATTAAACTCATGAATACTGATGGTGTGTTCGTTAACCCAAACGGTACTACTGTGAATTCGTAGTTCCCATAACGAGTTTGAAAAGTAGTTTTATGAATGTCAGCTTCAGCAATTCACAATTGATGGTAACCAGATTTCAAATCAATTTTAGAGAACACATTAGCTCCCTTGATTTGATCAAAAAGATCATTGATTCTAGGCAAAGGATAACGATTCTTAATCGTAACCTTGTTCAATTAACGATAGTCAATGCACATTCTAAGTGATCCATCCTTCTTCTTTACGAAGATGATAGGTGCTCCCTAAGGGGAAACACTAGGATGAATAAAACCCTTTTCTAATAGTTCCTCTAATTGAATATGAAGTTCCTCTAACTCCTGAGTCGTCATCCTACAAGGAGCTCTAGAAATAGGCTCAGCTCCTGGAACTAGGCCAACTCTAAAGTCAATATCCCTCTTCGGTGGCATTCCAGGTATATCATCAGGGAACATGTCAACGAATTCCCTAAGAATAGGATGATCATCAAGAGATACCTCTCGACTCTCACCTTCTTCCAGATCAGTAACTGTTGTTACAAACAGTTGACATCCCTGACGAAGACATCTCTTTAATTTCATAACAAATATCATCCACAAAGAGATAGGTCTTTGAACACCTATAATTTCCACTTTCGCACCTAAATCATTAATGCAACTATCTTAAGTCGACAATCAATCACAGCAATGATAAGATGCTAACCAATCCATACCTAAAACTATGTCATACGATCCTAAAGGTGTAACATAAAGATCTAATAAGGTAGTTAACGTACCAATTTTAAGTTCACAATTATATACTAAGTTCTCTACTGCTACTTTCACCCTGGAGGTGAATTCAACCTACCACTTACCACCTTATTTTACCGCCACAAGACCACATCGGTCAACAATAGTCGGTGAAATAAAGGAGTCGGTAGCTGCAGAATCAAAAAGAATGGAAACACTAACACCATGTAACTTACCTGAAGTCTCGACCACTGTGTTCTGGTGATCGGCTTGGCAGTCATTAACCGTAGCATATACTATATGTGATCATCCTACATCACCCACTGTAGGCTCTGAAACTATAGGTCAAGGCCCAAAACTAGTAGAACCTCTCATCAGACACTGCCTATGTGTCCCTACTATCCACATGAGTAACAACTTATGCCTCTACCGAATCCTCTGCCACCCGAAGGTGCATTGGATTACTGGAAACTACCTCTAGTAACAGTAGAATGAGCACTCAGTGCAGGTTGATCCTACCTATTGCACTTATTGTGCCACCAGTTACGACCCTTTCCTGTTTGAGGACTATTACCTTGTTGTGGTTGTGGATTGTTATTCTTTTGAGGTGTACGTTGTTGCTTTTGCTACCCACCCTTTGAGGGTGTCTATTGGTTCCTAGAGGAACCTCTTGTCTATGCTTGTCCACCTTGTGGACTAAAACCTGTTGCAGGAGCACTGCCAATCTGTACTCCTATGTGACCACCTAATGCCATAACAAGGCTCTCCTCCACTAGTCGAGCCTTCTCCACCACAAATTCCATAGTCTTTGGCTCAAAGACTCTAACACCACCACTAATGTGGGCATTTAAACCCCTAATGAAGTGCTATACTAGCATAGGTTCATCATCGCCAATACCAGCATACTACTTGAGTTCATAGAATCTACGTTCATATTGCTCAACAAATAGAGCCAACTGACGTAGATCATGGAACTCATCAGCCTGTCGCTACCTCTAGTGTTCTGATAGGAACAGTGCTCTAAACCTCTCTAGGAACATCTCCCAAGACACTAACCCAATATCTAAGTGCAACTTTTGCTCCTCCAGGCGCCACCAAGTAGAGGCGAATCCTCTCAGATGCATGATAGCGCATCTCGCATGGGTATTGCTACCATAAGGGTGCATGGTGAAGCATCTACCCAAATCCAGTAGCCAGGTCTCAACCTCTAATCCACCTCCTATACCATCAAAGGTAGGAGGGCGTGCCCTCAGTAAATCCCTCATGTGTCCTACAATAATAGCATCCTGATGCACTGTATCATCTACTCTCCTAGGAGGTCTATCTCTCTCTCTAACAACCTCCTGCTCAACTTCCTGTCTAGGTCCAAGTCAAGCTAAGACCTCCTCCAATAAAGGACATATCTGTGAACCCCCTACTCTTAACTGTTTGGGATTTTGTCCCTCATTCTTCTGATCCAACTGTTCTGCCTGATCACTCTGATGAGGGCTCAAAGGGGGAGTAACCTGAGGGATTGGCCCTTGGCCTCCACCTCGACCTCTACAACGACCTCTACCACCTCGCCTAGGCATGTTCCTACACATAACAATGATGAGTCTTAGATACTAAACAACCAAGGCTAACAAATAGCAATGCTACATACTAGGTCAACCTAATGGGATTGCGATTACCCAGAGCGTCTAGTCTTTGTAACCTTGGCTCTGATACCAATCTGTAATGCCCCATCATAATAACCTAAGGAATGTTGCAATTGTATATAAAAGTGAACTAATTTTTTTTTTTAAAGTAATAATATTAAGTCAATTAGTTGCATACACTCACTAAGTTATGAGATGTTACACTACTTGAGTTTCCATAGACGACTTTAGTATTTAGCATTGCACATATTTAATTAATCATAAACTTAAAAATAAACATTGCATGTATCATTTGAAATTCCATTCAAGATAGTATAAAGAACAAACATGTTTCTTACATTGCATTTGATAAGATATTACAATACTCATTCATCTGATGAGGTAGATCAAATAATAGTTACAATTTACAATTACAAATGTTCACCTCATATACAATTGAGGGATGTTTTACAATACAAGTTTTACAAGAATGCAATAAAGAAAGTACATCTGTATCCAAGTACGAGCTCTCCATCCATGAAGCTCTCGATGCCATGATCATAAACTAGGGACCCAACGGAGTAAGGTGCACGTTCCACCCAACCATGTGGTACCCGTAGGTCCACCCCCCGTGCTAGGAGATAGTAATATGGTTACCTAGACATAATCTACTAAACCTAGACACAAATACATAACTAACTGATGGTTACATTGCTTCCATATTTTAGACAATCGAATGTACTAAGTACACAAGGTAAACTGTTATTTTAGGTGGAGTGTCATCACAATAATGCAAAGGTTACCCTGGTGTTTCTTCCTAGGTTCCAGCCCCCAACTTGGGTTACCCTGGTAACCTCTTACGAAACCCGACCCCTATTGCATACTATTGCGAAATCGAATGTCTTTTGAAGAAACAAGACATTGATTTGCCATTCCAGGCCTTCTCATCTTATACTCAAGACTGAACTAGCTCAAGAGTCATTAAGTGAGGCATAAACATCTTGTTAAGAATTTTAATTCTAACTACTATGTTATTTAGTTATCACTGATTTACTAACTCTTTGTAAGTTACCCTGACACCACTTTGTGTGTTGGCCCTCACACAGAGCCACTCCCCTAAACATAACAAGGTATACAAAGTGCACAAAATTCAACATATATTACCAGATATACCACAAAGGACATCACAATCTGTTCACAAAATCAAGTGCACTACCCTAGTTTGTTCAAACACATGAAATCATAGTAAAAATTTTACTCCCTTAAAGAGACTACAACTGGAAGACTTGAAATCACATAAAATAATCCCCATTTGCCCAATAAAAATTTAAAGCCACTTAAACCAAATTCGCGTCTATCATTTGGATTTACTAAATCCAATCAACCAAGAACTTGAAGTATGAAATTAATCAACCGATACCTAATTCATCTGCAATTTAATTTGAAAATAAAATCTATAATTATCTCAATTTCATAACATAAATTATAATGAAATTTTCATTTTCTTTCCTTATTGTATTTCACTATAAAATATTCACCTCTACTTTTCAACATTAAACAACATTTATATTATTCATTTAAATATAAACATATAGACTCTACTTAATTGTATATTTATTTATATATATAAATATTTTAATTTCCAGAATAAAGACTATATTCATTAAACTTAAACACAAATTACAAACTTATTTATTATAACATATATATATATATATTTATATGCATTACATATGTTACATATATTAAAATAATACATATAACATATGAACACATATTTTTAAATTATAACTTTATTTTAAAAACTAAATTTAAAAATAAACAATGAAAAGTTAACAAACAAATAACAGGGCAGGGCTCGGCTGCCTTTCCACAGCCAAACCATCCATGGAGGGCGTGGCTGTGTAGGTAGCGTAGGCGCTACCTGTGAACGCAACGTTGGGCGATGCCCCCATAGTCGGCTCCCCTGTGGGGGTCGGCCGTGGGGGTAGCCCCCTGCGACTCCCTCATAACCACAATTTTTTTTCTATAAATTTTATCATTCGCCGAGCGGCGACCACTGTAAATAAAACACAATTTAACATTTTTTTTAAAATAAAACAATGACAAATTTCATTACAGTTTAAGCCTATGGAATTTAATTTCGATATTTTAAAAAAAAAATCTGAAACACTCAATACGCTTATTCAGCAATTTCGAAAATTTTGAAAACAAAAAATAATAACTATGAAAAATTTCGCCTGTATGGCAATTTTGAAAAATATTAATTTCATAATTAAATTTCATAATCATATATATATAAAAAAAAAATAACCAACCAGATTTAAGATATACAGGCAAATTTTTTTTTTTTGGTAAAACTTCTCTGAGGAATAAAGAAAAATAATTATATTCTATAGAATCCATTCTTAAATAATAGTTCCTCAATAGGGTTATATTTAAAAAAAAAAACAAAACGCCCATATTTTACCAGATTTAACAAATAATAAATACAAAAATCCTTCCAAGATGATACTATTTTTTATACAATTTTCACAGAAAGAAAATTTAAATTTCTACAGAATTATTTCACAAAAGAAATAGTCTCCGAGAAGAAATAGAGAATTTGCAAAACAAATATTTCTTCACACAATTTTTAAAAAGAAAACAAATTTAAATACCAAGAAAAATACCTGTGGTTTGAAGAACTTAGTTGTAGAAAAGAGAATCTTTTGCCTGTAGATTGCAATCCTCCAAGCTTCTCCAAAATACCAAAACCAAAGGAAAGCTATAACCAATCACAGAGAACTTCCCACCAAAGGGATCCTCCACAAATATACAACTAAATAGAGGTAATCACAAATTTTAAAAAAAAATATAATTTTAACAACAAATTACTCTTTCAATTCCCCGTGAAGAAAAATTGATAACCCCTCTATATTTCCTAGAGTGAATTTTCTTAACCAAAAACAATAAATGCAACTGACACACTTGTTGAGAAGAACAAAATATCTTTTAACCACTTCTCAGCAATCTTGTCTTTCAAAATTGCATGCATTTTATTTATTTTAAAATTTCAATTTTCAAAAATACAATTTTATTTAATAATTAAAATGCCATTTCCACAAAAAGATTTAATTTAAATAAAATTTATTCACACACAATTTAAAACAATTTTAATTTAATTAAATAAATTTAATCTCTAAGATCAAATTATTTAACCAAACAAACCAATTAATTTATTAAATAAAATGCAAAACTAATTTCTTTAACATTTAAAAATTAATTTAAATAACAATAAATTAAAGCATAATAAAATAACATTAAAATTGACAAATTTTTCCTTTTAGACAATTAAATTCAAACATAGACAAACAAGACAACCAAGACTCAAACTAATTGACAATGTACTGTGACTGGGTTAAAGACTAGACTAGGATGAACCATGCTACTACCTCCCAATCAACATATCCATTAAGTCTTGACATGCTCAGACCTGAGTACCTAGGTGGAGTCGGTGTCATGTACCTGCAATCCTGCAACCAAGCAAATAACATGCATATATATATATAATCCATTGTACAGGCACATCGTGCGGAGAAAATCATAGACATCATAGGGCACTCACAAGCAAGTGATGCGATTTTGTTCTCCACACCAATACACGTCACATCAGACTGATGAATTAAATAATAATTAGTTCATCATAAACATATACATAGCAATAATCATCTGAAGGAAAATATCTACGTTATATCAAAGCATGTTAGAAATCAAATATCACAAAATAAATCCACTGTCGCTCAAAATCAGCGATCCAAATATCCATACAAGGTACCAAAGTCTAATAGTATGAAAACATGCAACAAAAAACATAAGCATAATTGGAGGGGTACTACAGATGTCAATAGGTTTGTGCTTTTATTGATGATAGTAGATAGTGGTTGAGAAGCTACTGTTTCTTTAATTAGTTGTATTATGTTAACCTCTAGTGTTGCTTTGACAAGCTTCCATTTATGGTTTCAATGTCAATGATATTGAGAAAATTGATAAAATAAGGAAATAGGGTGTTGCAGAGGTGTTCTAATTTTGCTTCATGTTTCTTTTGGGTTGAATATCTACTTGTGTAGTTTGGATATGTTGGTTAGAGGTGTTTAAAGTTTCTATATGAAGAATTTTTTCTTCTGGATCAAAGATCAAAGGAAATTATGTTCACTAGTGTGTGAATTGGTTTTGTAGTGTTGCTTATAGAGGTGTTTGGGAGAAATTCATTCACTCTGCATCTCTCTACAATTGTTCTTTAGGCCTTGTGATTCTAAAGTATATTTATGATGTTGATCTCTTAATTTTTTCAAGAGGATTTTTGGTTTGGTACTATAGAAGTTATATTGTAGAGTAATAGTGTTTGGCAGTGTAGTTTGAGTGTACTGGGCATGTATATTTTGAAGGTGTGAGTTGTTACAAAGGATTTTAATGGATTTCAGGAGGATAGCAGAATATTCTAGATCATGATGAAGCATGGTACATGGTTCAAAATTCGTCCTTGGGTTTGATGAAGTGTGTAATTCAAAGTTTAATGGTGTTTGTGTGGGTAACAACCAACTTGGTGTTTACACTACATTCAAAGGTATTTAAGCATTAATGAAGGTGTAGCATGGCATGTGAGAGTTGATTTGGTCCTAGCTAAGTTTTTTATTGGTTCAAATTCATTCCTATCCATCATGAGAATGCTTAGTGCTGGCCTAATTTGAATTTGTGAAGTGCAAGAAGAGTGTAGACGACTTGAAGATGTTTTTCAAGTTGTGGATGGTATAAACGCAAGGTGAATTGGTGAAAGATGAGGTGTGGAATAGAGTTGAGTATGGTGATACAAAATTAAGTGTAGAAGTATGAATTACACTATGAGCTATAACACAAGGTTGTTGAATGCAGTGAGCTGAGGTACCTTGATCTCTTGAAGGCTTCTAGTGTTGATTGGAGCTATTGTGGTGGAATATTTGTTGCATTGAGATTGTGTTCTCTATGTAACATTCTATCTTCTTTCTTATTTTTGTTCCAATAGTGAGCTTGGGTTGTGAGCCTTTCTAGACAGTATGTCCTATTATAGTAGTGAGCCTCTTTGTACTAGTTTTAAAATTACTTATATTGTGAGCTAATACTCACCGTGGTTTTTCCCTCATTGGGCTTTCCTTGTAAATCTGGTGTTCTCTTGTGTATGGTGTTGGTTGTTTCAGTTTCAGTTATGTTCTTTTCATGTTTAAACATTATAACAAATCAAGGGTTTAATGAATGCTTATGGATCTATTTACTATTGAGGGTTTTGATGTTTTAATTTGGTATAATTGATTGAACCCCCTCTCAGTTGTCTTGTTGATGCAGCCACAGTCAAAGGGTCCTCAAAGAGAACAATCTAGACCATGCAACAAGAGTCACACAATGTAAGAAACATAGAAATGGAGTCAAATACTAATTCAAAAATTCTTATTATTAGAAAATTCAATTATAATTTGCTAAAAACAACTAGGTTTACAAATTCATCTCACAAGCCTGATTACAACATGCTCAAAATACCATCTTCCTACATGCTTCTCAATGCGAGCAAAAATCCTATAGAGTGAATCTTATCTTTCTCTCATCTATAACTCTACTGCCTTCTAATGATCAATTACAATGCTTTATATACATTTGCAAATCCAGAAACATCTATGTTGGCCCAAAGATTATTACAATCTCCAATTAAAGAAAATATATTGTGTGCGTACATATGTTGGCCTCAAATTTGAATTACTCATCGGTGAACACATAGGATGAAGTGTGGACCTAAATTAAGGTTAGGGACACTTGATAGAACAATTTGAATCACACTGACAAGATCCACAAGATATGGAAATGATCCACAAGCGATCAAACTAGTTGTTAGATCAGAAAAATTATTTCGGTTCCAGTTCAAGAAGCCGCCACATAATACGAAAGTGATAACTTGTCAAAAAATGAGCCAATCATGCTCAAATCTTGGAATAAGTAAAATGAACATTTCCATGATGTAAACATAGATCTTTCAGGTCTAGCGAGCAAACATGAAGAATTACTGAATCTGCCAACTTGAATTGAACAGAAACTAAACAAAGAAAAATTGGAATAATTTTTTTTTTTGGGGGTGATGAAAGAATGCCACAACCCAAGGATGTTCTTACATTAAACACCCCTAGTGAGAAAATATGTTCCATGATAGGAACTCATGAAAATTGGACTGGGTTTGAGATGTAGATCCCATGCTCATTCTTGATCCAAATTTCTTCTCTATATGTACTTCTCTTCCTCCTAACCTCTCTTCTTTCCTCTATTAGATCCTTCGACTTCTTCTTCTCTTTACCTTCCTTTCCCTACCTCATACCCACACAAGGTAGTAAGGGACACTTACCATCACTTACCTTCTTCCGCCCATTTGATCTACCTCTTCTACAAGACTTCACCTTATCTACTATTTTATCTACAACCAAAGTCTTCTGCTGCACAATTCTGCCTTTACATTTTTTTGGTTCCATCTCACTTTCAGATTTAGCCACATGGTTCCTCTTCATATCCTTTTCATCCTTCAGTACAACCTCTGCATCTCACTTCTCAACACTACAACTCTTCACAAGACTCAATTTTCTCACTTCCTCCTACTTATTCTTCAAGGAAGCCAAAGTAAACTTTTTCCCATCCTTCTCTACAGTAATCAGATTCCTTCTGCAATCATATATAGCTCCTCTATCAAACTACCAAGGTCTACCCAATAGAACATGGCAAGCACTCATAGATAAAACATCGCACAAAACTTCATCTCTGAAGGAGCCAATATTAAAGTTCATTTACATGATCATCTTGTAACCGACTTATCCTATAAGGACAAGGATGTAGAAACCTCTTCAAACCAAGTTTCTCCACCATAGATCCTCAGATACCAAGTTATCAGTACTTCTAGTATCCACAATAACCTTACAACACTTGCCTCTTGATTTACACATAGTCCAGAAAAGATTCTTCCTTTGTGAATTCTCAGTCTCTTCCCTTCTTTGCCTCATCAAGACTTTCCTAAGCATAAGAGATTCTCCCTGCTCTAGTTCTATCCCATCTTTAGTTACCTTCTCTTCATGTGCCACACAATTCTTTTTACCAATTCCTTTACTTGATTCCTTAGGAAACTCAAAAGTTTGATGTCCAATTTCTCCAGACTTGAAACATTTTCCCAAGAATTCCTTGTTGCTATTTCATTTCCTTTGTACCCTCTGATATGATTCTTTTCTCTACTTAGATCTTGATTCTTCTTCACTTTTTTGCTTCTCCTTGTTGCTGCTCATCTGTTTTTCTTTCCCTCTGGGATTATTCTGTTGTCTTTTCTTCACTTTGTCTTTTTCCTTAAGAGCATATTGGTAGGCATCTTCAACTATGGAAATCCTCAACATACTCATCTCATCTTGAATGTTAAATCTAGGGCCATTTATATACCTTGCCACCTTCTCCCTAGTCATCTCTCGGTGCCCAAATTTGATTGTCATCTTGTAAAATTCCTTAGTATACTCTCTCACACTCATGTCCATTTTCTTTATGTTCTCCAACTTCTTGAACAATTCAAACTCATAGTCTTCTAGAATAAACTTAGCCTTTAGTCTTGCAACCATCTATCTCCACCGAGTGATCCTTGTTTCACCATTTTCCACTCTATCCTCCTACAACTCTTTCCACCATAAAGAAATATGCCCATTCAACTTAGTTTGTGCCAACCTAACCCTTAGGGGGTCTCTAATATCCTCAAGCTCAAAATAGTCTTCCAACTCTCCTATCCAGTCTATCGAGTCTTTTAGATTCAATGTACCAAAGAAGTTAGAAACCTCCACCCTATGAATTTTACTTACTTGTGCCATTGCTCTTAGCAATCTCTCTTCTCTCTCATTTGTTGGTCCTTCAGCCTCTTCAACCTAAAGTTCTTATGCAGCTTCTTCAAATTCATCCTCTGGTTGAGGGTTTCTCCTCAAACCACCCAAGAGGTTCCAGATCTCATTCCTCGTCTCATTTCTAAAGTACTCCATCATCTGCTCTATTCTTCTATGGTTCATCCTTCTCGATGACATATCTCCCCCCTACTCAGTGCAAGTGCCTCAACTCAATGATCTAACTACAAGGTTTCAATTGCCTCTCACTCGGCGATCTATTGAACACACTTACAGCTTGCCTCAAATTGATGATTTGTTCACCCAAGGAATTCCACAAGGACTGCAACCCACTCAAGGTTCGCAACTAGCTCTCATCTCAAGATTTGTAGGTTTGCAACTTGCTCTTATACCATCTGATGCAACCATAGTCGAAGGGTCCTCAAAGAGAGCAATTTGGATCATGCAACAAGAGTCACACAACAGAAGCAACACATAAAATGGAATCAAATACAAATTCAAACATTCTTATTATCTGGAAATTCAATTACAACTGGTCGGCAACATCCGGGTTTACAGATTTGGCTTGCAAGCTTGATTACAACATGCTCAAAATACCTTCTTCCTACATGCTCCTCAATGCGGGCAAAAATTCTACAGAGCGAATCTTATCTTTCTCTCATCTATAACTCTACTTCCTTCTAATGATCAATTACAATTCTTTATATACATTCACAAATCAAGAAACATCTGCATCAGCCCAAAGATTATTACAATCTCCAATTTAAGAAAATGTAATGTGTGCGTACATATGTCGGCCTCAAATTTGAATTACTCCTCAGTGAATGCATAGGATGAAGTGTGGACCTAAATTAATGTCAAGGACACTCCATAAAACAATTTGAATCACACTGACAAGATCCACAAGATATAGAAAGGATCTAGAAGTGATTGATCTAGCCATCAGATCAGAAAAATTATTTCGGTGTTGGTTCAAGAAACTACCACATAATCCAGATGCGATAAGTTGCCGGAAAATGAACTGATCATGCTCAAATCTTGGAATAAGGAAAATGAACATGTCCATGATGTAAACATAGATCTGTAAGGTCTGGCAAGCAAACATGAAGAATTACCAAATCTGCCAACATGAACTGAACAAAAACTAAACATAAACTAAACAAAGACAAACTGGAATGATTTTTTTTTTTGGGTGATGCAAGATTGCCATGACCCAAGGATGCTCCTGCATCACTTGTTCATTCAACATATATATATACACACATAGACATATTTACATATAAACACACATATAAATATGTGTGTATACATATAAATACATATATATAAATACATATGTATTTATATTTATACATTTATATATGCATAGATATATATCTTTGTGTGAACATCTAAGAGTATAATGAAAAAGTAAGTTGTTAAGTAAAGAATATAGGGTACAAAGTTCATCCTATATATGTATGGTGCCCTGTTGTATGTGCAATGGAAGGTAGACAATTACTAACACAATTTACAATAAATTAATGTTATTGTGTTGTATTAGACAACAAAAGGATATAAATTTAATCACGGGTAAAATGAATACACATATATAATGAAAATGTAAGTTGATGTGCACTCTTTTTTGAATATAAATGAGTTTTCTGTGAATTAAATAGGATATATATATATAAAATGGCTCATCATGATTATAGTGATTTGTTGAATGAACAAGAGACACAAAATATAAATGAGCCTTTTATGAAATAACTAACAAATATAAACCCTGAGAAATAACCAAAAATAGTAAATGAACACATAGTTTACTAAATTTGTAAATGGGGTTTGTAAGGAATAATTTAAAAGACATTAGTTGTTCAATCCCATTGATATTGGAATATATATCTTTGTGTGAACATCTAAGAGTACAATAAAAATGTAAGTTGTTAAGTGAAGAATAAAGGATACAAAGTTCATCATATGTATGTATGGTGCCCTATTGTATGTGCAATGGAAAGTAGACAATTACTAACACATTTTATAGTAAATGAATGCTACTCTATTATATTGTATAGCCAAAGGATATAAATTTAAACATAGGTAAAATGAATATGGACTTTGATTTTCAGATATATATCCAAGAAAGTAAGCAAGGTTCTCATGACAGTAATTCCTTAATCACACAAAAATAGACACAGGTTTTTAGATATATGTCATAAAAATCAAGCAAGGGTTTCATGAGAATAATTCCTTAATCACACCAAAGCAAACAATGGTTTTTAGATATATATATATATATATATGTTGAAAATGATATAAGCAATGGTATTTTATGATAATAGCCCATAGTAGTTTATGGTTTGACCCTAAAAAATATTTAATAAGAGAAATATAGATGAGGGATTTCAAATATAGGCCCAAAAAAGAAAATAATTATAAGAAATTAATAGTTTCATGATAATAATGTCTTAACCAGATGAAATGAGATGTGGGTTTGCAGATATATGCCCAAATAAACATGGGTTATTAAGAAAAAGGTCCAACTAGAAAAATACATTATTTTCTATAGACATGTGGCTAAACTTGCAAGATGCCTCATCATTTTATCAGAAAAAATCATGAAACCATGGGGAGTTTACTAGACTGTGAGTGGATGGTAAAATGGAGAGTAGGAAATAATCATTTTACCCCAAAAAATAATGGGAAATAATCCACCACTAGACCCAACCATGTGAAAAATCACATAGTTGTACAAAGGGCATGCAAAAGAATGATGAAATCGGTAAAAGAAAGTAGTAATTATTATTCAATCAATCAAGAAACCCTTCATAGGTCCACAAAAATGTTGAATAAAAAGATTCAAGAGTACCATTGTTTTCATTTTGAAAGGACAATGATGTTCATCATTACCATACACTGTGGAGAGAAGACAATAAAGAATGTTCAAGGGTTTTCTAGATCATGAGAGTGGGGTGAAATGAATAGGAAATAATTATTTTACCCCAAAAAACTATGGAAAATAATCCACCACTGGACCTGATGTGATTATTAATTGGAGTGAATGTGTAGTGGTGTCTGGTGTTAAGGCTTGGCGAATAATGTATAGGTGTGGACTATTATGACCACTAACCTAAACCTCCAAGGTTAACCGGTGAATTTGACCCATTAAATTTTGAGCATATATGAATAATAAAAATGTTATAGTTGCACCCTAATATTGACACAATTAGTTTTTTTTTTAAATATTAATTGGTGGTTATAGCAGGCGACAATTGGGACATTAGAGGGCATGCTTTGGGCAGCAAGTCTAAATGGATACTTTTTTACCCTTACATGCTTATTGAACCCTCCTACATTCATTTGGAACCCACACAAGCCAAAACAATATATATTTGAGCTATTAACCTGAATGTGAATCAAACCCAAAAAAAAATCTCAATCCAACATATGATTTAGCAACTATGATTGCACGAAGTTAGCTATGGCAGTAACTGGGTCCTTTTCCCTAGTGTCTCTAACTTCTTCAATTTTTGAAAATATTTTAATTCCAAATTTAATTATTTTTAGATGGAAAGGATTCATAGTTGAGTATGTTCCATTAGTTGTTATAGCATTTGTTGATTAGTGCTCAATATTTTTAATAATATTGTACCAATAGTTGTGACTTTATAATTGTTAGTTTTGATGAGGAATACCTCATGATTGAATGAAATGTATTCCTTAAATCAAAAAGCAAAAAATGATGTGATACCACATCAACACACCAATAAAACATGACTTAGTGCACAACTATTGGTCTAACTATGTCTGGGTTTGTTTGGACACCTCAACAAAAAATATTAATGTGGCCCTAAAACCTTAGTTATAAATATGGGATTTGGAAAGTAAGTTGTAAAAAATTCAATGATTTGAAATGCGAAGTTAGGGTTCTCAGCTATTGGATCCTCTCTCTTATGCACAATTTATTTCTTACCTTTAAAATGGTTGTTTTTTACTTTTTTAAAAGTTTTGAAATGTCATATAACGGGAAAATTACATGTGCATCTCAACTTTTATAATTATGGTGTGCTAGTTAATAGAAAAGAGGAAGAAGGAAAAATAAAATTGATTAAAAATATTTTTTAAGGTTAACTCGTTAATTTAATGAATTTAAAATTACATTAGTTTTTGATATTAGAATTTAAATATTAAAAAAATATAATTTCATATTTAGTTCTTAAATGTTTTTCTAAGTAAAACAAATAAATATATTAATTAAGAATTATATAAAATTATTAAAAAAATTAAAATAAAATATTTGTTACTAAAGACTTGGATGAAAATTCAAAGATATTTTTTATAAATCCACTACCTTTAAAAAAAAAGGAAGTCATGGAACTAACAAAACATAAAATATTAAGGAAAAATAGACCAAAATTATCAAACCAAATCATTATGGAGGAGCTGAATAAATTGTGAAGATTGAGAAAAATACAAGGACTCCAAATCCTTGACATTTCATTTGCAATTAATATCACAGACCCATTTTGCTAAATAGTTTCCAACACCATTTTATTCTCTAGGATTATAATAAAAGAGATCAAATCAAAGTTACATGAAAGGGTAAGTATCTACTCCACAAAAGATGTCAACCTCCAATGTAAGACTCTTGAAACCTTTCATTATTCAAAAGAGAGATAAAATCATAGAACCCATCTCACATATAATCTTCTTCCAACTCAACTTATAGGATTTCTCCAAATCTATGGAGATGGCCCATGCCTTCATTTTATTATTAGTGTCAAATCTTGTATCATAAGAGAAAAAAAAAGTGAACCAAACTAGCACTATTCTACCCAACTCTACCAATCACTGTGTGCACTCAACTTGCATATGAAAAGAGCCATCAATGTTAATTTTGAAAAATCCAAACGTTGGACAAGACTATTATATTTCTCTATTAACCTTATCAAAATATTTGATCATAGAGCCAAAATTATTAGAACCAACCAAATGACTCAAATTTAATTGCCTTAAAATATAAATATCAAAAAGAGATAAGAATTCATCCACATAACACTTAGCCATCAAAGTTTCTTTTATCAAGTCAATTTTTTTTTCCAAACATATATAAAAATTTCTTTTATCTTATTTCACCAAAAGAAAAGAGGAAGAAGTAGGAAGACATCCCAAATGAGCCTAAAAAATAGATAGAGAACTAACATATAATAGAGGTTCTATATGTGCCATCATAGCCTCCAAAGACCTTAAAGAGGAGTACTAAAAGAAAAAGATGAGCCACAAACTCCTCAATTATTCAATTGAGAATGCATATTGAAGTACCTTGGAATACTCTACTTATGTTATCTTAGGTAAGACATTTATTTTGAAAAAGTAGCTAGAGATAAAATTATATTTTGGCTAACCATAAGTATTCCAAAAAAAATTCCACCAATGGAAATCCCTATACCTTACTTTTTCAACTTCTAAGGTCTAGTACCTAGGAGAAATTGAATAAATCCCTTGAGTATCATAGTCCCAAGAAAGACCATCAACTTCCTCTAAAGAACAACAAGGCTGATCTACTGTAATAGAAGATAAGGTTGCTCAAGCATCTAGACTTCCCCCCAAATTCCAATCACTCAAATCCTTCGAATGATAGATGCAATATTCCCTCACTAACATCAAAAAATACTTTACTCAAAAGGAGTAGATCATGGGTAAATGAGGTAAGAATCAAGGGATGACAAAAATATTAATCCATCCAAAAGATAGCATTATGGCTAGAATTTACAACCCAATAGATGTCCCAATTAACAATTTATGCTTCCTTTTTAATATTATTCCAAATTATAGATCCTTTCTTAGTCAAACCCATTCTCAAAACCTTAGAAAAAAAATGTTGTAAATATGTAAATCTTGGAAATTCAGCCCATGATAGATCCTAATGCTTCACCATATCCAACAAAGTTTAGTAGCCAATGATTGACCATTCAACTTGTAAAGCCTAAGACCAAGAATACTACTTTATTTAGGCCTATAAACCTAGTCTTGGTTAGGGTATGTGCATTGAAATGGGGGAACAAAAGGGGGTCTTAAGTGGCCACATCTATTTGAACATGTATAGGAATTATATAATGATTATTAGGTGATTCACATGCACTTATACGAGTGTGTGGAAAATTAATTGTTAATGTTTGTTGTTGTATATTCTTGTATTGAGAGGTCTATATTCAATGCTAAGTGACGATATTTAATGTTCTCCCATTACTAGAATGAATGAAATGAATATCATTTTCTACAAAAATATAATGCTAAATTGTGAATTTTTATGCATGGTTGTCTTGGGGTCAAAATGTATAGGGAAAATTAGCTAAAATATTTTTTTTTAAGTTTATACTTAAGTGGATAAATATGATGGATACAAATACAACCTCATAGTTAAATACACCACTTTAGGTCAAATAACTAGTTTAGACCAATTCTCAACATTATTAGATTATGCCTTGTGATTAGATGAATGATTAGAATTATAAAAATAATCTAATTAGAATAAGATTACATGCACACAAACATAGGGATTAGAAATGAGCATAGGTTTTGGTGCAAGTGAGGATAAGTATCCATAATTTGTAGATATATAAATATATCAAGGAATTTCACCAAACTAGGTACAAATCTAAATGAATACACATTGAGTATGTATTTTTTCCATTACATTTTCCCCTTATTTTTAGGTGTATGTGAATCCTAAATGAATAGTGTATATTTACGCATGTAACATTATCAAAAACACATAAAGTAAATGTAATAGGAAAATAAGCATTTCATCCACAAATAGCAAGTATTCTCCTTTTGTATATTTTTTCTCATATATCCTTCCACAAAATTCTTGTAAGGAAAGGAGTAAAATATTTTATGAGTAGATTCTTATTTATAAGATAAATTAAATGCAAAAAAATGAAAATTTTAGTGATCATGTATCCCCCCTTAATTGATTGTTTCATATGGTGTAATTAATTGAAGGAAGGTCTTATTCATTATATCAATAATAAACCATGTGCATATAAGCATATCAATATTATAATAAATCATGAGGTAATAATCATAATCATATGATAAATAAATAATGAATGGTAAGAATGTAGGCACATACAATCATCCAATGTAGATATAGCCATCATATCTAGAAAGTACATATTGCAAATTATGGAAATAAACTAGAGATGGGATCAAAGATAAGATAATTCCCTCAACATGGGTAGAGTCATGATGATATAATCCTTGATGGAAAAAATTACTTGTGTAAGTATAATATAAGGTCTAATGTTTCATCCATAAGCATGAGAGCACATAGGGTCAAAACAATAAGATAGACATGATAAAATAGATAAATTATAAATCTCTATTATCAATTATGATGGTAGAGATTAGTAGGATGAGGAAGAATATTATGCCTATGAATTTAAGATCATATGATAAAGATGTAGGAAAATAAATTGTAAATTATGATGTATAGGATTAGTATAGGATAAAAATGATATTGTATTATAGGATTATAACGTGAATGTTCTAAGAAATAGAAGGATATATCAATAATGGGTCATAAATATCCACAATAGGTAGATGTGACAATGACAAGACATGCAGATCATAGAAAAATTTATTTATAGAAATATATAAGATAATGTGATATGATGAGATAAGTCAATAAAAATAAAGGATTAGAAGATGAAAGAAAGGATCATTCATGTAAAAATACAAGGATAAAGATAAAATAAAATAGAAGATGAGAAGAAGCAAAGAATTTCCCCCAAGTGAGGGAAAATAAAGGTAAAATATAAGGATCAAATGCTAAGTAAATGATAAAAGAAAAATAAAAGGAAATGATAGTAATATGATCATGGGATAATCATTTGACAATCTCTTCTTCCTCATCTTTTTATGATTTTATTTACTAGCTATTTAAATGGAATGTGTTTGTTTAATGCACACAAGACAACTAAGAGGGGGGGTAAATTAGTTGCACATTAAAACATCAAAAACCTCATAAACATTCAGATCCATATCAACTTAGTTAACCCTTAATCTATTAGAATGATTTAGCATGAAAGAATATAACATAAACTAAAACACATCAACAACATGCACAATAGAACACCATATTTATGTGGAAAAATCAAGAAGGGAAAAACCATGGTGAGGATTAGCTCACAATATAAAGTAATTGCAACACCAAATACAATAGGCTCATTGTTGGAGGGCTCACTATCCAAAAGAAAGTAGGGCTCACTACTAGATTGCAGAAAAGAAGAATGTTATAGTGAGAAATCCATCTTAATTCAACAAAAAATTCTACCACAACATCACTAGCATATTCACAACCTTTATAAATATTGTAAACACCTTCTGCTCACCGCTTCTAGTAGTCTAAATCATTAATCTTCCATTGCACTTCACAAATTCATACTTCACAGCACTGCAATTCACATCACACACTTCACACCATAATTATCCATCAATTCAACACTTATTTATACCATCTTCAACCTTGAAAACATTCTCCAAGGTTAGCTATGCACCTCAACTATACAAATTCAAATTATTTTGGCACTAAGTATTCCTATGGTGGAAAGGAATGAAATAAAACCACACCACATCTTAACTCCCAAACCGAAATCATACATATACATCATGCCATGCTTCCACAATCACCAAAATAGATCCTCAATTAGTGTAAACACCCAAGGTCAACCAGACCTTTGTAAACACCATTAACATTTAAGTACACACTTCCTCAAATACAAATATGACTCATGGACCATACACAACACTTGAACACAATTAAAAATATTCCATAAACACCCCAAAATCCAAAAAATCCTTCGTGACAACTTTCACCTGAAGAACAAACTCATCCTATTCACCCAGATAATCTTCCACATAATGTAACTCAAGAAATCAACTCATGGAGCATCAAACCACAAAAAAAATTGACTAAAGGTAGATGTGAATCTTATTAGCACACTTCTAGAACCACAAGACTAGAAACTAAACTACAGAGAAATGCAGAGCAAAATCATTTCTCCTGGACACCACTACAACATAGTTCACACATTGGCGAACACAAATTCTTCTAAACAATGATCTAGACCAATAAATTATGCATCTAGAACCTTTGAAAACCTCTAACCAACATATCTAAACCACACAAGCAAATCTTCAACACAGAAGAAATATGGAGCAAAACCAAAACACCACACTATACACCAGAAAACCTCTACAACATAATGTTTTCCTCTTTCATTCAAATTTTATCAAAAGCACTTGGAAACCAAGCACCTGGCACACATACTCATCATCACTAATCCAACAACATCCAAAAATATAATCTTATTAGAGAAACACTAGAGGTTGACACCATTAGCACTTACTAATGACCATATATAATGAAACTAATCAAAGCATCATCACAACTTCTCAATCATCATCACTTGACATTAATGAAAATAAAAACATAAGCCCATTGACATCAATTACAACACCAACTAATCATACTCACAATAATCCGCCCCTTTGTCATTGATGGAAACACATGATGTAAACCATTAATAAAAAACATAATAACTCTTATCATCAACATACTACTCCATACCAACTTTCTCTTTTAACTGGTCTTTTCAAATTACTTCCTCTCCCCTTTTCTTAATAGATAATTTTTCACATTGCTTCCTCTCTCCCTTTGACATCAATGGTAAAGGGAAACACACTTGTGTGTCTCCCCTTTTGGCATAAAATCTCCCCCAAAGGCATACCTATAAGGGACAACAATTGCTCTACAACTACCTTTTCTTTTTGCATACTCCCCCTTAGGAGCACACAATAAACTGCATCAACCATCAACCACTATACATATCCTTTGACACATATGACAAAGGACGACACCAACCTACATCAATACTTACTCCCTTTGAAAAAAATAACCAACAAATCTACTATCTACTCCCCTTGAGAAGTAGCCTCCAACATCAATCCATAATAAAGAATGAATTTTTGAAATCCATTGGACTAACACATAGCCTTATGCATCTAGTTCAAAGGAGGGATAATAACCCCTAACTTCTCTTGGAGATAATAAAAATTATCCTTAAGAAGAGCCTTAGTGAATATAATAGCAACCTAATCCTTTGTAGGCACATACTCAAGCTTCATTTCATTCACTGCAACCTTTTCTCTCAAAAAGTGATATCAGATTGAGATATGTTTTTTCCTTGAGTGCATCACTAGATTAGTTGAAATGTTAATAGCACTTTTATTACCACATAAGATAGAAATTGTTTCATCATATACCACCCTGATATCTTTTAGGTTTTGCTTCATCCATAACACTTGTGTGCAAGAAGATGTTGTTACAATATATTCTACCTCTATAGTAGATAAAGATATTGAATCTTTATTTTTCCTCAACCAAGACACCAATCTACATCCAAGAAAGAATGCATCACCACTTGTTCTTTTCCTATCATCAACACATCCTACCCAATTTGCATCTGTATAAGCACTCAAAGAAAAATCACTATCCTTTGGATACCACAAGCCATGTTTCAGAGTTCCCTTAAGTATTTGATTATTATCTTTACTAATACATGTTACTCTATGATCCTCTTGAAATATAAGCTACATGCATGATATCCGGTCTAGTAGCAGTTAGATATAGCAATCCTTGAATCATTGATCTATAATTTCTTTGATCAGCCTTAGGAGATTCATCATTCATACCTAGCTTGCAACTAGTAACCATAGGAGTATGCACTGGTTTAGAATATTCCATTACAAACTTCTTCAATATTTCCTTGACATACTTTTATTATGAAATGAATATACCTTTCTATGGCTTTAATTTGCAGCCCAAGGGAGAAATTCATCTCCCCAAACATAGACATCTCGAACTCTTTTTGCATCTCTTCTACAAATTTCTTGCACATAGCCTCATTTCCTCTAAGGATTATATCATCAACATACACAACCACTATCAAGATTTGATATTTTTCAACTTTGAAATAAAGATTATTATCTACGGTAGCTTTATTGAATGCTTGTTGTATCAAGTACCTATCCAACCTTGCATACCAAGCTCTAGGAGCTTACTTCAATCCATATAATGCCTTTTTCAATCTACATACCATATCCATTTTTTCTGATTATTGAAATCCTTTTGATTGTTCAATGTATGCCTCTTCTTCCAACTCACCATTCAAGAAAGAATACTTCACGTCCATTTGATAAACCTTGAAATCCTTATGTGCTGAAAAATCCTAAAACATCCTAATAGCTTCCATTATTTCCAACAAAGAAAATTTCTCCTCAAAATCTATTCCTTCTAATTGGGAGTAGCCCTAACAAAATCCTTGAATTATTTCTCACCACTTCTGCCTTCTCATTTGGTTTTTTTTGGAATACCATCCTAGTTCCAATCACATTCTTTTTTTTTAGTCCTGGGATAAGTTCCCATGTTTGATTCTTCTCAATCTACATTAGTTCTTCTTCCATAACCTTGACCCAATATTCATCCTTGCATGCTTCAATCACGGTTTTAGTTTCAAATTTAGAGAGTAAACATAGGTTTACCTGTTCTTTAGCCATAAAAAATTTTCTCCTTGTCAACACACCTTTAATTTTGTCACCAATGATCTAATCTTTAGAATGATTCTTCTACACATACTTAGGAGTCTTAGGAATCCTTTATAGAGATTCTTCCTCTTCAATCTGGACTTCTTTTTCCTTATCTTCATCTCTATAATTTTATTTTAAAGAGGAATCATTTGATTCATATCCATCTATCACCATAGAATTCTTATGTACGTCTTCATCCACTTTGACACTTGCACTCTCAACAATCTTCTTCAATATCTTGTTGTAGCACTGGTAAGCTTTTCTTCTTGTAGAATATCCAATGAAGATGCCTTCATCAGATCTTGTATCAAACTTTCCTAGGTTTTCTTCATCTCTTATAATATAGAATTTTCTTCCAAAAACTCTTAAGTATTTGACAGTAGGAATCCTTCCATATCACAATTCATAGGGATACTTTGCACTGTTTTCTCTCTCTTAAACTCTGTTAAGAATGTAGATAGTAGTGTGAATTTCTTCTTTCCATAGACTTCCGGTAGGTTTTCCTCTTTCATCATTGTTCTTGTAGCTCCCTGAATAGTCCTATTCTTCCGTTCAACCACTTCGTTCTGTTGAGGATTCCTAGGGGTAGATAAATGCCTCTTTATCCCATGATTCTCACAAAAAATGTTAAACTCATTGGAGGTGAACTGTCCATCTTTGTCAAACCTCAAAAACTTGATTTTCATATCCATTTCATTCTCAATCATAACTTTGAATGCTCTAAAATTATCTAGAGCTTCTAATTTTTATTATAGAAAATTAACCCATGTCATTCTAGAATAATCACCAATCAATAGCATGAAATACATGTCACCTTGAAGAATTCTTACTTTGGTAGGAGAAAAAAGGTCTGTATGCACTAGCTCCAATAGTCTGGTAGTAGATTGATCTTTGAATTTCAAACTTATTCTTTCTTGCTTCCCAATTTTACATTCCTTGCAAACAATATTAATGTGATTTATAATCCTTGGAAAATCTCTCACAACTTGAACTGAATTGATCCTCACTAGGCTATCAAAATTGATGTGATATATCCTTATATGCCATATCCAATTTTCATTAATTTGAGTCATAAAGCAATGACCATCAACACCTTTAAACTAATAAACATTTCCATCTATCATTCTTATAGCAACAACTATAGTTTCAGAGCCTTTTCTGATCTCACATCCATTATCCTAAAACATAGGATTATATCCTTTGCTACATATTTTTCCAACACTCAAAAGGTTATGTCTCAAACCCTTAACATAAATAACAACATCTATATTATGATTTCCATAAAAACTAATAGAACCTTTTCCACATATCTTAGTAGATGTATCATCACCAAATTTAACTATACATCCTTCATATTTCTTAGGTTTAACAAACTTACTTTTGTCACCACTCATATGATTTGAACATCTACTATCAATAATCTAGCAGTTCTTCTCCTTTCTAGCATGAAGAACAATCACCATAGCATTATGACTTGCTTTCAGAGCACTTTCCTTCACACATATCTTAGAGTTAGCATAATTACTTTCATATTTAATAGCCATGAACAAGCATTCACTATTTTTTTCATCCCCATAATTAGATTCATCATCACATATACTAGCATCTTCTCTAACATAATAGCTTTTCTTAATTTCTTTACCCTTGTTTTCCTTATTTTTTTCATTTAAGGCTCTATTTGGATATGTTGAAGAATAAGGATGTATCTTACCACAAATGAAACATTTGAAAGGAAACTTACCTCTATATTTACCAATACCATTTTTCATTCTCCTCATAAATTTTTCTTCTACATCATCAAAATCATCTTGATCTGATTCCTTAGTCTTTTTTGATTTTCCAACCTTAAAAGTAGTCTCAACTTTTGTATTACTTGGACCAAATTCTCTCATTTCAAAAGTAGATAAGGCACCATACAACTGATATCTAGAGTATTTTCTTAAATATTGAACTTCTTCAATAGCATAAACTTTATGACTATAAGATTTAGGGAGAGTTCTCAATACCATCTTTACCACTTCTTCTTCTTCAAGATTTCTACCAAGACCTTGGATGGAGTTGACAACTTCATCCACCTTCTGCATGTAGCTTGTAATGTTTTCATCTTCAGAAATCCATAGGTTATTGAATGTGATCTTTAGATTTTGCATCTTGACTTTCTTGACCTTATCATCTCCTTCATAAATACTTTCCAACTTTGTCAAAATATCTTTAGCAGATTTTTAATTCATAACTTTCACAAGTTCAGTGTTAGAAAGACCGCTTAAAAGAGGATACCTTGCTTTACCATTATTCTTGTAGGATAGGATAAAATTAAGGTTAATGTCATAAATCATCAAAACTAAAAACCTAAAGCCTTAAACCAACAATGAAGCACAATACAACATAGAAGCATACAACATAGAGAAATATTACTAATTCCATGGTTGATTCATCTCCATATCCTTCTCAATTTTGCTTAATATACTTGATTTCCCTCAAATTTTGAGTATGCAATAATACCCTAATGCTAATGATAGAAAAATACTAAAGATTGTACTTGTCTCCCTTTGATAGAAATAGTATAGGTAGCATAAGATGTAGGGTTGAAATGACAATGATAGGTCTCTTTTATAGAAAATGAAATTGGAATGAAGGGGTGATATAAAAGCCAATAAGATATGTCATTCAATGGCCAAGATTGAAACATGTAGTATGAAATAGGGTTAGGGCTAAATTAGGGAAAAGATAAGACTAGGTTAAGGATGGATGGTTGAGAATAAATTATAAAATAATTCAATCAAGGGTGGGAAATTAAATGAAATGTGAATATATAATACTGGCATGGATAAAGAGGTTGGCACATAAAAAGAGGTTGTTGGAAGAAATTAAATAACTATTAAATTATTTAATTTAGGAGGGGAAGTGAATAATTAAATAATGAAAACATTATTTAATTATAAAAGACATGTGAAAGGTTGACTTTTTGGATTAAATAATGATTTAATTCAAAAAGGTGGGAGAAAAAGACAAAAATTAGTAAATAATTAAATAAATAAAAAATATTTAATTAATCAAAAAGAGGAAATAAAAGGAAAGCGATGAATTAATGAAATAATTAAAATTATTTAATTATGTAGGAAAGAAAAGGAATTGACAACGAAAAATGGTATTGGTAGGTGAAGGACAATTTTTAGTGTTTACATTTTCCCCCTCTTTGATACAATGCATTTTATTGCATTGTGTCAAAGAAATTTAGTTCAAAAATATGCTCCATTGTGCCATGGGATGGACCTATTCCCCCTCATATTTTTTCCCAAATTTTCCAAAAAATTCTTTTTTTTGAAAATTATTCTGATAAGCTCATTTGACAATAGGAATGCATTTGTTGCAAAAGAATTGACTTTCAAGACCTTTAGGGTGATAATATTAGGATTTAGGACCCTTTAGCAAGTGTAGCCAATATAAACCCTTACCCAAACCCTAAAATTGAGGAGGTATAAATAGAAATGGAGTGGTATTTTTTGCTCATTTGTGCATTTTCAACCTTGGTGAATAGAGAGCTCTAGAGAGACTTTCTACCAAAATGTCACCGGTTCCACATGATATTCACCGCAATTTTTAATTTTGGACATTTAGATAACCAGAGGGCTCTGGGGACCTGATAAGTACTCCAAATCCACTTTGTACATTTGTCAATTTAGGGCTCTAAATGTGAGAAAGAAAATGCGGTGAACATTGTTCACCACAACTGCTATCACGAGCACCGCATGTGGAGGAATTTTGTTGCATCTACATGGTGCACCATAGGGTTTTGGTGAGTGTGGTGTGATACAGTTGTGAATGAGCCGCATGTGAAGGAGAAAATGACACACAACTATTTAGGGGTTAATCGCAAGTGACCCTGGTGATGAATGTGTTGAGGTGAGTGACACACGCGTAATTGCACAACACATATGAAGAAAGTCTAGCACATTTGTTATGTGTGATGCATGTGTCTAGCAATGTGATAGTTTCTTGATTAAATATTTTCCCTAGTTTAGGATAAAACTTCTTCTGTAATTTGGGTCCAATAAGTTTGACAAAGGTTTTGGATTGATGCAATGACTTTTGTTTGTGACCACAGGTTATACTTCCCTGATTTACACATGAGAGTCGTGGTTGTCAACATTTAGGTTGTAGGATCAGTTATCTAACACTAAGAAGTTTTAGCTTATGCACCTAGGCCTATATTATGTGACATACATTCCCACCATCAAGATGAATAGGGGACTATTGATTGCACTCACTAAGAGATGGAATTTAGAGACATGCTCATTCCATTTCCTGACTAGGGAGGTGACAGTGACATTGGAGGATTCCATCAGATTTAGAGGTTGCCTATCCATGGAGAGTGGGTGAGATATGATATAGAGTGGGGTTACCAAGCCATTGAGACCATGTATGAGCATGGACATCATAGATTTATGCATCGAGGAGTACAAGATTAGGTGGGAGTGCCTGGTAGAGAGGTATGCGAGATGGGATGCATTTTGTGTACACTCATCATCAAGATCATCATTTCAGACCATCGAGGACATGGATTTCCAATAGGTTGGGGTGAGGTGCTCATGGGGATGATGTCCAAGGGTATAGTCTATGCATGAGGGCCTTTCTTATTATCCATGGTGTATTTCTAGTTACATGAAATCACATACAAAGGATCTTAGTCTATCAGTTGTGGTGTGACACTTTTGATGATATGGGCATGGGAGCACATAGCCATGTTTTGTCCACTAGTGGGAAGATAGTTGGGTGATAGGATGCCTTATGTATATTTTTATGGTGAGGTGGTGACTCAGAACCTTGCTAGAGATGTGGGGTATTGGTGACATGCCATCAACTTGCTTGCTAGTTTCATATGAAGGCCCTACAGAGGCTACCACCAGTGGCTCGATGAGGATGATCATTTACCATGGTGTAGGTAGTAGAGGTTTCTAATTGGATGGATAGTACTTTCTAGAGTAGGTACTGAGGATTTTTTGGGAGACCCAGGGTGTGCCAATGGGGACAACTAAGTTTGCATGATCGTTGCGTGAGGTACAACCATGGGGTTAGATGATACTAGTGGTGATGGTGGAGTAGGGAATAGATGCCTTATAGCCTATGTAGTGGGGATGGAGAGATGGTGATGTAGATGTGGGCACTATGCACAATTATGATGCATGGTAGGATACTCATAAGATTGATCCTTTAATTGATCTAGATCAACTGACATTAGTAGAGCATTGAGGTAGGGGTCCACGAGGCCGATTCAAAGGTTGAGGAAGGATGGGATATGGGGGGTGAGTAGATAGAGGGAGAGGAGATAATGATGGGGATGGCTAGGGAGGGAGAAGAGGTTGAGCTTGACAAAGGGGGGTGAGGAGACAAGTGGTGGGACACCTATCACTGATCAAGGAGGAGGGGGAGTAGGAGGAGGAGAGAGTGGAGGAGGAGGAGAGTTAGGTGAGGGATCACTTCCAAATGTTGGTTAGTATGATGTAGCCATGGAGGAGACAAATATGGAGGAGTGCTAGGAGGAGGATACACATAAGGAGGAGGAGATGGGAGAGGTAGAGCGGGTCCTCTAAGTGAATATTATCATGGGTGAGGAGCATGGAGAGGAGCTAGAGGATATAGCCAACAGGGATGGGGATGGATCCATGGATCATTGGATAGCAGATTTGCAGGCACAATTGGATGCAACAACTAGGATAGAGACCTTAGAGGCAGAGGTGGGCACCCTTAGGACCGAGAGGGATGTAGCGGTTATTGGTAGGCAATAGGTGAATCATAGGTGTTTGGATTTCATTGCTACTATCTCTAGTCCCTTAATTGTGTTTTCTCATGAGCTATTTGAGGTTGGTTAGGAGGCTAGGTACTCTAGGGACTTGTATGAGCAATGAGTACCATTAGTCGAGATAGCACCCTCCTACACACATGTGTGCAGGCAGAGTAGGTCTCACTCATGTCGTAGTAGGTCATAGAGTAGTGGTGGGATTATTTAGCTGAGACCATCATTGTATGAGTGGCCACCATCAGATCATAGATCATTATGGTCTCCATGGTGAGAGGACAAACAATAGCGCGCGTAGCCTTCACCACAACCATCACCCTCATGAGATTAGGTTAGCTCTAGATAGAGTATGTAAGGCCTCTCTTTGCATGTGACTAATACAATCTTAAAGTGTTATATATTCCTCCTAAATAGATGGTTAGATATATTGCAAGCGATATGAATTGTCTAACAGTAACCTTATAGTTTTACGTTATGTTATATCACTTATTTTACTTAATGAAGATGTATGTGCATGCGAATTATTGTATGAGATTCGAACTTATAAGATGAATCTGAAATAAGATAATTGTTGTGTCATATTACATTGGAAGTGTAATTAGCTATGTAAATGATTCATGAATAAAGTTACAAAGATTCGATTTACAATTAATGTTGTTTATTAATATGTCTAACTGTGCTTGATTATGTTGTGCAGGAAATTAAATGAGTCAATGTGGGATTAACATTAAAGGTCGAGAAGATAACGGTGCTAGCATGAGAAGGGATAACCATCAAGTGCAAATCAAAAGACTTCTTGTTGAGGATATAAATTTATCTCCATCTGAGACCTAAAAGCAAGTAGAGTAAATGTATTGGAGGGCTAAGGAATCAAATATGCAAATAGGAGGATGGATAAATATTGGAATCAAATCAGATACATCTTTGGGAAGTTCTAAGTGTAGCCCTATTTGACTTAGAAGGGTTTGAGGTTTTATTATTGATTGGTTGATTATGTTTGAGTAGAATCCAATTGTAGGTCATGTGATGTGAGTTTGGTTGGGGTTGGAACCCTTGGTCAAGATCAAAACTCGTATGGATTCTTTTGTGGGTTTTAAAAAGGGATTATTGAGTCAATTTCCTTGGTTTTTGAACAAGAATAGACCCCTAGCACCTATACCTTTGGGTTTGGAACCTTTTTGACATGTGAACTTGTCCTTGGAGTGTGAAAAGACCCCTCAAAAGTCCACATTCATGAAAGTGACGAATTCAAAAAGTGTTGGGGCTTGGGAAGTGTGACTTGTAACTCTCAACTTCCCACTCCCCAAAAGTTCTTTGAATTGGCACAAGGCTCACACATGTGTGAGCACTTGTGGGAAAGAGTGTAGGTTTGGAAGATTCCTATATATCTCAAGAAGATGGAAGATTTGGGCATTGCCCACTTCTCCTCTTGGAGAACTCAAATGGAGATAGTAGAGAATGATCAAGATGGCTTGGCAGAGGAAAGAAGGTTCAACGAGTTAGCCTCCTCATATAAAGAGATAAATATCCTCTCCTACTACTATTTCCCTTTGTTATTGGTGGTAAGGATGTGAAATATGGAATGAATCATGGTGGAGAATGGAAGGTAGAGAACTTAGATACATTAAGTTTGTGCTATGGTAGTTTTATTTCTTTATAAAAATGAGAAAAGACTCCATATATCATCATGGGGCTAAAATAATTCCTTGCTCGGGGGTATGGCTAGAGCCCACAAGGCTCCATGATGCCATTACGGTAGGGTGGAGAGCAAGACCTTGTTTAGGGGTATGTGAGTCATTTGTTCTTTCAAATGTTGTAGTAATATTGAAATTTTAAAGAGATGAATGCCATATTTTCTTAAATGTTGACATGAAAAGAGCAAGCCCATATTCAACAGTATGGAAAATACTTACCTCTTCAAGGTTAGTTGTAATTTTGTGAGTTAAGAGATTGGTTTCATAATCCCCATTGCATTGTAAAGTATGCATATAAAAAAAAAAGTGTGTATAGGTGCAAAGTAAATGTTCTGATTTTGTATGGCTTAATGTAATACTTAATTCTTTGTAATCTCATTCAAGGATTTGCACACTAACCTGCCATATACAAAATACTAGTTTCTTTTCTTTTCACTTAACAATGAATAGAGGAAGTCAGAAAGTATATTTATGTTGAAGGCTCCCTGCATTTTATATTTTAGCATGGGTAAAAATAAAGGGAATCAGTGGTGTGTGTGTTCGATTATTTCAGTGATTATGCTTGCAAACTACATTATTGCTGGGCTTACCACTGCGCCAATGTGATAAGAATATATCTAGTAGGTTTCATATGTTCTAAAATTTCTTGCTGGGAATGCCTAATTCCTCTTAAGGTTTTAATACAATTTTCCCCTAGGAATCGAAATGATATGTAAAGAAAGTATAGAGAAATAAAAATAAAATAATAACAACCAAATATGAAATGTTAAGATGACAGTGAATAGGCAAATGAGTCCAATATATCTAAATCATAGAAGATCCGAATTTAAATAGGATACACAAGATAATAATAATAATAATAATAATAATAATAATAAAATAATGATTAAATAAATAAAGAAAACAAGGGTTCTGAGTGGGGCAGTGAGAGGCCAGCTCCCCACACATGCCGTCCCATTTCGAGCATAGCTGTGAGCGGAGTTCAATCTGCAAGAAGACATTAACAAGCAAGAATAACACTGAAAAATATATATAAAATGAGACAAAGTGAGGAAAATGAATCGTGGGTTCGTAGCTATCATTGTCTTGTTCCTCCACCATGGTGCGGATCTGAATTCCTCCCATTTATCTGCCATGAAAGACTGAAAGACCCTGCTAGATTTTAATCCCACCTCCAAATCATCCTAGATTTCCTCTTTGGAGGGCGCGATTTCCTTTTCGGAATGGGGTTTTTATTATGTGAAGGGCTTGATTATTATCTTCAGCACATCACACAGCCACGCCTCATACCTGCAGGATAGGTTCGAGCTGCAACAATCAAACTTTCATCTGTGTTGTTATGTATACCATCAAACTTTCATCTGTGTTGTGATGTAAGCCGATAAAAGGGCCAGCGCTATTTTCAACCGCTTCTTCTAATAGACAATTATCATCAATGGGGTAGTTGCAGGAGTATTGTCTAGACAGTCGGACTTACTCTTGAACCATCTAACTGTGCTCGCCTCCATTTACACCGATCACGTGGTTGCTAAATGTCCATCACATCTGAACAACTGGGCTCTAATGCTCTATAAACTACCATAATAGTTAAGAGGGTGCTGACAGGATATAATAAATATGAGTTGGTGGCTGAAAGAGTGCAGACGGTGGTCCATGAGTTAGTAGCTAAGGAAAGCATGGAAAAGAGGGGGGGTAGAATAGTCTGTATTGCATTCCCTTGCCTCACAAATCAGATAATATCTAAGCCTACAAAGGTAGTACTCTGTCATGGTAGGCTGGTCAAGTGCAGATAGGACAGCGATGATCCCTTCACCAACTCCTCTCAAGTTCCAGCGGTGCAGTCAGTGCCCATTCTTTAGAACCTAGGTGTAGATTCGAAGATAGGCAAGCTTCCTCTGTCCTCACAGATATATAATCAAGTGGGCTGTGTGCCAAATGTGGATGGCTAATTTAAATTATTTTTGTGGCTCTGTTTTTAATGCACACGATCAACTCTATTATGTGCTAGGTATAATGTGTTCTCTTAAATTCACAGTTGACTAAACCTGGTGCACTAATTCTTCCCTTTGAAGTAGCAGATGATAAATTTTCTGCACACAGACCAACATCACATGCAAAGTGTTTCCTTCCATTTGATACCCATACTTTCAAAGTAGAAAATTAAGTTTTCCTTATAAACAAACATGGAACTGTGGTTGAAGCCGATCTCTCTCCACAAAATTTGAAGTACATTTATACTGGGAATCATAAACAAAATCCATAGAGTTAAATTCTACAAGAAATAAATATATATTTATCTATGTAGTTAAATCAACTATTTAACCTTATAGTTAATATTGTGCAAGCATTCATTAAATTTGGGGAAAGGAATGCAAATTATGTCTGTCATCTGTTATCGGGTGGTGACTGGGCCCATGGTAGTTAGAAATAATGATGTGTAGTAGTGGTGGCAATAATAATCCAAGGGATTTAGGTGTTTTTTTTAGCCTACGCGAAATTACACCAAATAGTTTGCACGCCTGAATTTTTGCATGCATTCAAACTCGAACTAATACAACTGTAATATCTAAGTAAATCACCATTCCTTATGCCTTGGATGGTGCGCATGCTTTTTTCCAAAGCATTTGTTTTGGTGCGGGCAAGGAAGATGGAAAGTTTAAAACATTAACAACAATGCTAGTGCTAAAAGTGTTCTTAGAAATACCTATTATATAAACCTAAAACTTTTAATAGTCTCCATCTAAGGCTCCATGTAATCCACCTTTAAGAAGCCTTTCTTAAATTTGGGACACTTAATCAATGTCCATTTAATCCCTTTCTTAAGAAATAAAGAAAAAAATAAAAGTGAATTCCACTTTTCCTTGGAGGTGGGGGGAATATGGTATATTTAAGTGAAAATAAACAAAAGAACAGTAAGGGGTATAAGTAGTATTTATTTATTTTTTTGAAAGAAGATGGGAGCTTCCTCTCAACTATTCATTGTGGTTATTCATATTTTTTTTAATTCCCTTCTAAAGTGAATAATCTGAATACATATGTGAGTAGTTAATCCATTTATAAGTAGTACTAAATATTCTTATATGATTATTCTTGAGTAAATTAATATCAACAAGAGTAAAAAGTACAAAGGGTTCATTCATAATAATATCAATTATAATAATGATGAGTAATAAAATATAATGATAGGGAAAACTTGTCACTCAATGATATTAATGTGGTTAATCTTAAAATAAAATAAAATAAAATGTGTAATAAAAATAATAATAATAGAATAAAGTAGTATGCATGAGTAAATTAATAAATTGGTATTAATATTAATAATACGTTATAGTGATCATGTTAGTGTGAATAATGGATTATGGGATTTGATGTTATGGTAGTTTATATTGGGTGATCAACTAAAGATAGTAATAGCAATATTGACTCGATTGGTTGTCTACCACAATATTGATGATATCAATGTTTAAATGGTAATTGATTAATAAACTTACCCTTGTTTAACATTAAATTACCCTTGGTTAATAATATGGTGACACCTAAAAATAAGTTGATTAGGTGTAGAAGTACAAAAAGAAAATCTGTCATCCTCTTATTACTGTAAGTGCATTATTGAAGAAGGTTATATGAAAATATTAATTGAGTGTAAACTTAACTTAATCTACTTAGAGATCAATGATTAATTAAACCTTATTAAACCTAGTGGGAACCTAAGGAGATTTTAAATTAATGACTGGATGACCTTGGGGACTAGATATTAGTTTTAATAAGATATATCCTAATTGAATCAGACACTTTTGTTATCTCGGTCAAATTTAGGAGTAGGCGAGATGTCGAGGTTGCGAGTGAGACCTAGTAGAAACCATACAACCAATCATGTAAATGTAACTTTCACACTTGAGCTAAGAGTTGGCTTCTCGGGGTGTACAACTCATATCATGTTAGTGTTACACCTCAAATGCTTAGAGAGTTGTTTAGCTTAATTAATGTTTGTTTTAAAAAAAATAAAATTATGTGAGTTTTCTTGTCAAAAATTTCAGGCATGACACGTATATTTTGACATTGTATCAAGACACTTATATTTTTGACCATTGAGCCTGTGAGCTCTATTTTTGGGGAGACATCTTGATTTTGTACTGTGACACTTTTTGAGGTATGTATATATATATATATATGCAATACACGATTTTGGTGGTGAGTATATGATATGCATTCCTATGTTTTATATGTATGATTTCATTTGATGGATGATTATTCTTGTATCTTGTATATGCATTCTATATGATTATGTGATGATGCTATATGATGATGCACTATGGATGACTTGATGTATGTTTTATACTTATGTATGATTCCTAGATATTAGATGGGTGCATTTAATTTTATGATGTTATGGATATAATGTGATAATTATGAATGTCATGTATAAGCCTTATGATGTATGCTTAATGGATAATGGATGAAAAATGATATGGTATGATATGGTTATGATATGTAGGGTCTATTTATATGCATTGTTTTTTTTTTTGAAAATTATCAATGCAACGTTATGTATGATCCTTCTATATGATGCAAATGTAATGTATATGCGATGTAATGTATGATAATGGATTATGAATATGAGGTGGCATGGATATGTATTATGTATGAGCACTTATGGATATGTGTATGCAATGATTATGTTTGAATAAATGCAATAATATGTATGTAATTGTAATGCTATATGGATGTAGGATGACATGAGATGATTATGTTGTTGGATGTCTATATGGAATGCATATATATGTGATCTATGTTTTTCTATTTTCTAATGCAATATAAATGAACTAATATGTTTATGATCATTCCTATATGCTACTAACATAATTATGTATGCAGGATAGTTTTATGTGTCACAAGATTCCATCAATATGTGGATAGAAGAAATGTTAGCGTGGAGGACATGGATGTTAGTGGAGACAATGAAAAATAAATATTTTGCTTAATAGATGCTAGGAATTGCATTTAATCATCATTGGGTGTGAAAATATGACAAATGGACAATAAACACCATGATATGACATAGGCCAAGTGTGAAAAGTTATCCACTTGGGAAAAACAAATAGTCAACACACAAGGAATGTCATGACTCGTACTAAGAGTGAAGTTACCCTAGCCTTTTTTCAAAGTCAATCTACAAAAAACAATCAAAGAAAAGAAAAGTCACGAGAAATCATTTCTCCTCTAAATCTTTTATGGGACATCCTCGAGGTAGCTAGTAACATAAATAAAAATTCAAATAAAAATGATAAGACAAATTAGTCCAACAAAGCCAACAACCATTCAAATTATTTGCCAACAATTGTTTTCCATTAATTGTTTACCAATAATTATTTTCCAATGTGTGACTAACTAATTGATTGATGGGTTGATTAATTGAAAATTCTTGGTTTTAGGAGAAGAAACATGTTGAATAAGAAGTCCAGTTTGGTTTCAATCATGTAACCACCTATATAAGGAAAATGACAGAGTTTGATGAATGACAATGTCCAATTTCAAGGACACATCCTCTATAAGACAAATGACATGATTTATTTTCTAGATGTAGATGTGATGTTTGAATGATTAGGAAATTGGCTGATTTGGTTTGATGACTTGTTGGATACTTTGTCTGTTGATTCATGAATTATTTGGGTTTTGATGACTGCTTTTGTTTGATGTTAATGTTTGATTTATTGTGACTTACTCGAAAAACCTTAAAGGAACAACCTAGGGCCTTGGGGGCTCATCAATTGATGGCCTTGCCCATGTAACAATGCAAAGAGACCTCACAGTTCAACAGGAATGGAATTTGTTTTATTTATTGTGTACTTGACTCATGATTAAATTTATTTGACAAAACCCAAAAGGACTGACCTAGTGCCTCGGGGGCTCATCGACTGATGGCCTTGCCTATGTTATACATGCAAAGGCAATGTAGTTCAACTGGACTTGACACACATGAATTGACTATGAATTTATTTCTAGGATTTTTGAAAGTTATTTAGATGTTTTTGGGTTTTGAGATGTTTGGAGTTTTTTGGATGTTTGAAGTTTTATGATTTTTTTTCTTTTTGGAAATATTTTATTTTGTCTTTTTGGGAATATTTGATTTTTTTTGTCTTTTGGGAAATTTGAATTTTTTGGTTTTTTGAGTATTGTGACCTCCAATAACAAATGTAGAATCTAATAAAGATGTAGGTCAAGTACTTACTGCCAGCTGAGTATAAGACCAATTTATTAGGAGTGTGATTAGATAAGTTTATTGCAGATGGATAGGGAAGGAAAAGAGACTTGTAATTCCAATTGTTCTAGGTTATGGAAAGGAAATCAAAGCATTGTTTATGGATGTTGTGAAAGTGTGAAGGAAAATTATTATGATGGTGAGAATGAAAAACCAGATAGAATGATGGTAGACGATGGAGTGAAAATTGATTACACATGGAACCTATTTGCTAGGTTTTCACCATGGTACTTATCCAAAGTGCCACTGAAGTGGTGTTCACTATTGGACAAATTATTTCTCTTTACTATTTTCTTGATTTTTTATTTTTTATTTGGTATTTTTTAGGTTTTGACACAATTCCTTGAATCTAGGTGTAGAATTTGTGCACATACAATTTTTTGATAGGATCTGACAAAAGTTCACCTTTAGGAGTTGAAAGCTGATAATCTTTTGATATATATGCCACTATCTCGAACTTGAATGATCATGTTGAATGAAAGGATAAGAATGGTGCAAATGAGGGATGTAGAGGATGATTGGTGGGAAAAATGAAGGAAACTATAATATGATTCCTATTGTGCACACTACATGGGCCATCAAATTTCATGCAAAAAGGAGTTTTGGAGACCAATGAGTCAGAGTATAACATGAAGGGGTTTTCTTCCAAGGTTCATTAGGAGACATCGCCAAGGAAGATGGAATGATATGATGATGTACGAGTATGAATGGATTTAATGGGGTGTATGGCTTGAGGAAGTGATGAGGATGGAGTATTTGGATCAAAAAGCTCTTCTAATTTCATGCTACTTTGATAGATTCCCCCAATGATTTTTGATGAAGGGGCGTAATTGGAGATCAACTTTTTCTTATTTGCATTCTTTACTTTTGTTTTTATCTTTGATTTCTCTAATAGCTTTTTATTTTGACTAGAGGACTTTTCTTGATCTTTTGATATTTGCATTATTTCTTGTGATTCTAGATATCCTTGTGAAGAAGGTACTTTCACCTTTGGTTCTTGAGATTTTCCCTTGTTATTTTGTTGATCCATGTCTATGAGGTGGGTGGATGTGACTGAAATGGATGAGTCATATGAGATGGATGAAGTGACAGGAGTGTGTAGTTCATATAAGAGATTGGCAATGCACTCATTGGATTCTTTGGGACTATCCTTGTTAGTACTGTTAACATCATTGGAAGCTTGTGCATCCTTAATGAATTGGAAAGATGAATTAGTAGAGGCAATAGTAGGGGATGCATACCCTAAGTTAGGATGGTCATAATGGAATGATGGAGTGACATGAAAAGAGTTATGTGATGGAGATGGATGATCTTGAATAGGATCATGAGTGTATATGGTAAAGATAGAGGTGTCATCGGGATCCCATAAAGTTTCAATCTAGACATTGGCCATTTGTTTGCATATTTTTTGAAGTTGTCTTAACATCATTCTTAAAAGCCTGGCTATCATTAGTAGTATTAACATTTTCACTAGCAGGTGACTTCTCAACACAGAATGAACTATCCATGTGATACTCTCCACATCCCATGTCATGGACCTAGACCTTGGTTTTTGATGGTGTAGTAAATGAAGTAGATGACTTAACCAAGGAAGATGGATCAATGTAATATGAAGATGTGGAGGATGAAGCTTCCTAGTTGACAGGCACATGGAATTCAATAGTCCCTCTCAAATTACTGTAATAGTGAAAGGGGTTTGGAACACTAGCTAATGTAATTTTAGTGTCATTATGGAGTAACTTTAAGCACCGATGATACATGGATGGAACAACTTTCATAGAATGGATCCATGGTCGGCCAAGGAGGAGATTATATGAGAGATCTAGGTCCAAGACTTGGAGTGTGGTATCCAATATTGGAGGCCCAACCTAGATTGGTATTTTTATGACACCATTGGAAGAACACTCTTCATTGTCATAGGATTTTATGATAATGCTCTTTGTCATGTCCACAAAAGCTTCAGAAAAAACCCAATGCCTTAACCAGTTTAAGGGTGCAAAATTTAATCCTACTCCATCGCCTACCAAGACTCATATGATTTTATGCTTATGAATGTAGACTTCTAGGTGTAAGGGGTAGTTATGAGTGGAATTTTAAGATCAATAGTCTTGGTCTAAAAAAGTGGTGTGATGGGTATTGGCTAAGTATCCTATCATTTCTTGGAAATGATTGACATCAAGGTTGGTTGGAACAAAATTTTCTTGTAAAACTTTGTCAAGAATAGCTCTGTGATTGGGGGATATACAAAGTAACTCAAGGATAGATATTTGAGCAGGCATTTTTCCCAATTGGTATAATATATTATATTGATATTTTTTGTTTTTGTTTAAGGGGAGCACCTTGTATGGTCAACTTGTTTCGTCATGTGTTTACTACACTTTCTGGTGGGTTTTTAATGGTAATGGTATTCACATGGTCATCTATGGCTTGGATGTGATTTATGGTGTTGTAGTCATAAGCAACATTGGTATAGTTGGCATGGTTATTGGTCTTTGAACCTGAATTGGAGGGATTTCCTATCCCATGGCCATGCAATGGATTCTTCAAGATTGTATGGTCATTGTTAGAGGTTGGTTGTTGACTATCCAATTCTATGACACCCTTTTCGATTAGGTCATAGATTATTTTTTTAAGCTATCTACATCATGAAGTTGAGTTTCCTTTAGCATGGTGATAATCACAAAATGCATTGTCATCCAAGCATGAAGGTTTAAATTTCCCTAGATCATAAGCTTTTTCCTTAGGAAGTTGTATGAATTTTGACTACAAGAGTTGTTTGAGGACAAATTCAATTTAATCCCCTAAGGGAGTGTACTTGCATCTTGTGGGAAATTTCCTTTGAGGTCTTTGTTCTTGAGTGTTTTGAAGGTAATTTTATGTTTGGTTAGGGTCACATGGTGGGTTGTTTGATGTATTAGGTCTTTTAAGTGTGATTACAGGACTAGTGTGTATTGCCTTTGCATCGAAAACTTTTTCATTTGTGATGATCTTATTTTGTGCCCAATGTTTACTTTTTGTCATTTGAGGTACCTTGGGAATTTTGAGTTTTTTTGTATGTCTTAATTTCCCATTTTACAATAAGGGACTTCTCAAGTATAGTGCCTTTTTCCACTAGGTCAACAAATGTGGTGCAACAATGGGCTTGAAGTTGATATTTTAGGTCCATGATCAAGTTTTGTATGAACATGAAAATCTTTTATTTCTTAGGAATCTTGATAGGACATTGAGTAGCCAAGATCCTCCATCTTTGGAAGAATGTTATGAATGACTCTCCTTCTTCTTGTTTTGTATAACATAGTGTGGCTATAGTGATGCCATTATCAATGTTATAAGCAAAGTGAGTGATAAACTTGTCAGATAGTTCATCCCATGTTCTTATGCTGGAAGGTAGATAGGTGAACCATTTGAGTGCTTGTCCTATGAGGCTCCTAGGGAATAGTCTCATGAGATATTTCTGTTTGGATGCAATGTATATCAAAGCCAAGTGGAATTATCTTACATGTTCAATGAGATTCCCTTTTGCTCTATATTTGGAAAAATTTGGCATGACATAGTTATGAGGAAGTGCAGGCATGTATAAGCTTATATCAAAGGGGTATGGATATAAATCATGTGTTGAGTAAGTTTTTTTTTTTTATATATTTGCATGTTTTACACTTGTTTTTGTAAGGAAAGCATTTGGTTGGATAAGAAATGAACTTGAGTGAGGGATGTGTTCATTGCATTGTTGAATGCATTATGATAGGGGCCCGTATTGGTGTTTTGTAATCAAATATGTTGGTTAGATGAATTGGTGTTGACTGTAGGTGTGTATGGTATGTTTTGATTTGGAATGTTATGAGTGTATGATGGGATCTATTTTTGGATATGTGAGGCTTGAGTTTGGATATGTGGGGTTTGAATTTGAGGGGTTTGAGTTTGGATTTGAGGTATGTGTGAGGTGTTCATATTGAATTGCATTTGAAATGGGTTGGGAGTATTTTGACCTTGTGTGTTTTGGTTGCTATACTGGTGGAAAGTCCCTTGTGTGTTGGTTTGTTGGGGAATGCTTTTATTAGTAGCTTGTGATGTGTTGGTGTTTGAAGTGTTTATTGTTGTCTTGGGTCCATGACTATTAATCTTTCACATTTTGTTTCTACCACAAAAGGATTTGATGATGATGTACCCATGGCATTAGATGATGATCCAAATGGATGAAATGTAGTGCCAAAGGGTTGTGTCATTGGTTGTGTCATATCTTGTGTCATGGATTTTGTTCAAAATAGTGTCATGTGGATTGTCATAGAATCTTGTGTCAACCCTCCTAATGGCATAGTAGGATTGACTTGTGGGATAGAATGTTTAGGATTAGATGTTTCATGTCCTTGGATTTGTGTAGTTTCCCTATTTGGTGTTGGCATTGCTTGAAGTGTATTAACATCAAAGTCATGGGGTAGTTTACCTCCACTATGTAATAATTTGGCTAGGAATATTTGTGGGTCTAGTGACACTATCTCATCCACAAATCATGCTACATTGGGGTCTTGGGTGGCTTCCTCTATTTCATCCTTAGTTATGTCTTTGGTCATGAATTTTTCAAAAGGATTGTGAGGTCTAGGTGCCTCATTGGAAGAGGAGCCAAAATTCATATTGCTAGTATAGTTGTAAAGGTCATCATCTTCTTGGAATAGGTCCATTTCTTTTCTCTTCCTTTGTAGTCTTGTTTGGGCCATTAAAGACTTGCAAGTGGGATGAGTAGAAATGAAGCCTAAGGAATGGAAATGCAAAGGTGAGACTAATACTAGGGTATGCAACTATACTATGGTTTTGGAATTTTCAAGATATAAGGTATTCCAAATAATGATGTACCAAGATTAAAGATATAAAGTGAAAATAGTTAAAATGTAGATAGGATAATGTCACAATGATCAAACTCTATGGCAAGTCTATGACTAAAAGTATGAAAATGTAATTTCAATATGATGTTGTGATGAGGGGTGTAATATGACCTAATATGAAAACTAAGCACTTTTTTTTAACCTAAAAAGAGGTTATCAACCAAACTAAGATAGTCAAAGTGACAAATCGGATTATCAAGACCTTAAGAGGGAGAAGCACTAGAATGATGATAATTGACAAGGTGGCCTCAAACTGGACTTATGAGTTTAAAGAACCAAACTAAAGGAAAAGGACTTAACTAATTTGAAGGAAAATGTCAAGATAATATGAATTTGTGACTATGATCTCATCTAAATCCTAAAATAAATTTCCTAATCCAAGGTCTACAAAAGTGTATGCAATCTAATGAGACCTGAAGTTTGACCTATGATGTATGCAACTAATGCAAAGGTGATTCAATGAATGAGGTGGAATGACTAATCCAAAAATTTCAACTCTGTGGTCTAATAACAAGAATATAGTTAGGAATTGATCAGAAATAAGACTGTACTAGAAATCCCTAAAGTTTTAGCCAACTAAAAAATACGGTGAAAGGCCTATCAAATGCGATGTTTTGAGAAGCAATTGTGGCATTTTGGTTTTTAGTAGATGCAACATTCTGAGAAGCAATTGTAGTTTACAGTGAAAAATATGGTGAATAGAGTGTTTTTTCCTATTTTGACTAATTTTTGTTTTGGCTTTTGTAAAATTTGATGGAAAACAAAGCAAACAATTTGAAAATAGTGTCTTGGTTGGTTTGAGTGTCAAAATTTGTGATCATAGTTTGTATGTTTGGAGGTTATTCACCTCAATTTCCATGGTTCTAACACAAATCAAATACAATTCATACATATAAAACACTTTCCTATCCTAAGTTCAATAGCCAATGGCCCAACCCTCAAGCTCACAACTTGGAGGCTCCATCAACTCAAGTGGAGGGACAGCTTTACAGGGTGTTTTCACTCTTGTCTTCAAGAGAGGACAACTAGGGGCCTCCTATAATGAAAGGATAACCAAAATAACCCTCTCCCTAGAAAGTTACAAGTAAGAAACAAGTAACTTATGCAACACAAGGGTTTTCGATCTCAACTCAAGGGAATTTGAATGGTGAGTAACTTTCAGGGCATGATGCACATCCATTGCACCAAGTGTGACACCAATAAAACTCAATATTTAAGGGTTGGCCTCTAACTAGTTTTTCTTTTAGTCGTATCTCAAGGACTTACCTCTGGACAAGTGGAATGGCTAGGAAACAAGATAGTTCAAATTTTCCTTTTTCCTTATCCTTTTATATAGTGGCCCAAGGGAAAGACCACTTTGGGTCACCAAGGAGTTCTTTGTATGGATGTGTCTCACTTTTGTAGGCCCTATCTAATGGGGTTTAACAAAATAAAGACAAGCATAATGTTTTGATCTCTAAGATCACTCAAGGTGCAAGGAGAGAGCATACATAATGTACTTGACTCACACTAGCAAGAGTTCATTGACCTTAATGAAACCAAATGTGTGGTGTGATAGTGCAAATTTCAAGAGGTATTTTTGATCCCAAAGATCACTCAAGGTGTAAGGGAAGAGAATACACACCTCAAAACAAGAACAAAATCACAAGAAAATGAAGACAATGGTTCTTTTAAGCCACAAATCATAATGTGAGAGTTGCAAAGACACTTGATGCAAGTTGTTTGTTCTTTTTAAGACTAATGAGTGTGAAAATGCAAGTTATTCTTAACCCAAATGAGTGAGAAATGCAATATTTTTGTTCATTTTAAGCCCATGAAAGTAAATGCAAGTTGCACTTTTTTTTAAGCCCAATGAGTGTGAATGATCAAAAGATATTGCAAAATCAAAACACAATATACAAGTTGGCAATTCCAAATGTAAATGTCTCCTCCAACCTAAGCCACATGCTGCAAATCAAAAATTAGTAAACTAGAAACCCCTAATCTACTAAATATAAAATACATAAAGTAAAAATTACTAAGAAAATCCCTATTTCAAAATAAATAGGAAAATGTGGTGTAGGAAGTTACAAATGTGACTCTCTGGTTTATAACATATGTGGTGTAAAAAGTAGCGATTGTAGCTTTCAGAATGTTGATTGTAGTGAATGGTAAAAATCAAGTATGGTGAAACCCTCAACAAATGTATTGTAGAAACCTAGAAGCTACAAAAGCACCTAAATCTGACAAAATTTGACAAAACCCAAAATTGATATGGTATGATTATGATGCCAAGATGTTAGATCAAAACCAGAGAATTGAAAAACAACAAGAAAACCTAAAAAATAGGCCTAAAACAATGATTTTCCTTATATCTATACAAATGTGGAATTCAAGATTGTGATAGTGGTTCTATGGCTTTTTGCAAATGTCGTAGGATCTAGAAAATGCATCATTCGAGCTCACAGTTGTGGTTCAGACATGAAACTCGCATTTTTTATTTTTTTCCAAATCTGGTTAGTTCACGTCGGGTTCACCAATGTAGAATAGTGTAAAATCAAGGTTACTTGGTGGGTATGTGCAGGATCACGGTGCGCCAAAAAGTGGCAATATTTGTAGGGTATGTGGCTGACGACTTTTTTTCACCCAAAATTAATGAAACGAAAAGGGTTTTTAGAGGAGATTCTCAGCTTTCCAAAAATATAAATTATGATTTAATTTGAATTTAATAAATAATTATTATTCATTTTCTATTAGAATTGACTAAAGTCGATCAATAGGCTGATTGAAAAACATCTATAACTTTCAAATGGTATCATATTTTTGAATCAAAACATCGTCACATTCTATGCTTTACATACTATAGGATTAAAAAGAAAAATTAAGTTTCATGAAGTTTTGACCAAGTTAAGGGTCACAATGATTTTTATATTTTCTAAAAGTTGTAATAAAAATTCATAATTAATTATTTACTTGGAAAAAAATTACAAAAAAAATGCATCACATCGGACATGAGTCCTCTACTTATATAGAAAATATTACAAAAAAATATTATCATTTTATTATGGTTAGGGTGGTCAAAGACACCTACTTATTTTTCCCTCAAATTTAAGTACTACTACATTGAAATTTCAAATTTTCACCAAATAGATTTTATTTATTTTTAAATAAACCTAGTATTTTAGAAACTACATTCAATTTTCTACAAATTCTATTCTTACATATTTTTGAAATAATATAGATAACTTATTCAAATATTTATATCAAGTTGCCTAACACTGATTTTTCTGAATTTTTTGCCACTTAAGGGCCTATTTTTTGCACGATGATCTTGCACATACCCTGGTCATAAAGCATAAAAACTAAAACCCTAAAGCCCTAAACCAACAATGAAGCACAATCCAACATAGAAACATAAAAGATAAAGCAATATTACCTATTCCATGGTTGAATCACCTCCATTGTTCTCTATTTTGCTTAATATACTTGATTTCCCTCAGATTTTGAGTATGCAATAATAGCCTAATGTCAATGATAGAAAAATATTGAAGATTATACTTGTCTCCCTTTGATATCAATAGTCTAGGTATCATAAGATTTAGGGTTGAAATGAAAATGATAGGTCTCTTTTATAGAAAACAAAATTGGAATGAAGGGTTGATATTAAAAGCCAATAAGATATGACAATCAATGGAAAAGATTGAAAGATATAGTATGAAATAGGGTTAGGGATAAATTAGGGAAAATATAGGACTAGGTCATGGATGGATGGTTGAGATTAAATTATAAAATAATTCAATCAAGGGTGGAAATTAAATGTGCTGTGAAGAGATAAGATTGGCATGGATAAAGAGTTGGCACAAAAAAAGAGGTTGGAAGAAATAAAATAAAAATAAAATAATTATAAAATTATTTAATTTAGGAGGGGAAGTGAATAATTAAATAATGAAATCATTATTTAATTATAGAAGACATGTGAAAGGTTAACTTTTTTATTAAATAATGATTTAATTCAAAAAGGTGGGAGAAAAAGAAAAATTAGTAAATAATTAAACAATTAAAATAATTATTTAATTATAGAAGAAAGGGAACATTAGTGACATAATTAAATAAATAAATAAAATTTATTTAATTAATCAAAAAGAAGAAATAAAAGGAAAGCAATGAATAAATTAAATAATTAAAATTATTTAATTGTGTAGGAAAGAAAGGGAATTGACAAGGAAAAATGGTGTTTGCAGGTGAAGGACAATTTTTAGTGTCTATAGTTCTCATAGACCTTGATCTCATCATTAATCTTCAAACCACTAGTAGGATTAGTATATCCAATCTCAACGGACTTCTAAACTCCAAATCCGAGAGATACTAGGAAACCTTCCATCATTGTCTTCTACAAACCATAGTCCAATCCATCAAACAAAGGAGAATCCCTCTTGTTTGTCATCATAGATCTACCTCAATTGATTAAGTTTTCTTCTAAGGAACCTTTCTCTAATACCAATTGTTGAATGCACGCAAGACAATTGAGAGGGGGTGAACTTTTTACACATTATAACATCAAATTCATCATAAAAATTTAGATCCATATCAAATTCATTAACCCTTAATCTATTAGAATGATTTAGCATGAAAGAAAATAATAAAAACTAAAACACATCAACACCATGCACAATAGAACACCATATTTACATGAAAATCCAAAGAAGGGAAAAACCATGGTGAGGATTAGCTCACAATATAAAGTAATTACAACACTGAATATAATAGGATCACTAATGAAGGGCTCACTACCAAAAAGAAAGAAGGGCTCACTACTAATGGCTCACTGCCAGATTATAGAAAAGAAGAAAAGAAGAATGTTACAGTGAGAAATCCATCTCAATGCAATAGAAAATTCCACCACAACATAACCAACACATTCACATACTTTCTAAAGATTGTAGACATCTTTTGCTCATTGCTTTCAGTAGTCTAAATCATTAAGCTCTCACTACACTGCACAAATTCACACTTCATAATACTGGAATTCGCATCACACCTCACACCATAATTCTCCATCAAATCAACACTTATCTATACCTACATCTTCAACCTTGAAAACATTCTCCAAGGTTGACTATGCACCTTAACCGTTCAAATTATAATTAGGTTAGCATTAAGCATTCCCACAATGGAAAGGAATGAAATCAAACCACACCACATCTTAACTCAGACCCAAATCATACATATACATCATGCCACACTTCCACAATCACCAAAGTAGATCCTCAATTAGTGTAAACACCCAAGGTCGATCGAACCTATGCAAACACCATTAAAATTGAAGTATATGCTTCATCAAATCTAAGGATGACTCACAAACCACACACAACACTTGAACACAATCTAGAATACTCCACAAACATCTTTAAATCCAGAAAAATCCTTTGCAACAACTTTCACTTGAAGAAAAAACTCATCTTGTTCACCTAGATAATCTTCCACATAATGGAAATTAAGAAATAAAATCATGGAGAAACAAACCACAAAAAAAATTGACTAAAGGTAGATGTGAACCTTATCAACACACTTCTAGAACCGCAAGACCAGAAACTAATTTGTGAAGAAATGTGGAGCAAAACCATTTCTCCTAGGCACCACTGCAACATAGTTCACACACTGGTGAACACAAATTCTTTTGTATAATGATCCAAACCAAGAAATTTTGGATATAGAACCTCTGAACAACTCTGACCAACATATCCAAATCACACAAGTAGAATTTTCAACATATAAGAAATGAGGAGCAAAAATAGAACACATTGTACACTAGAACACCTCTGCAACACACTATTTTCCTCTTTCATTCAAATTTTCTCAAAAGCACTTGGAAACCAAGCACCAAAGAAGAAACATACTCATCATATTCAATACTTCTTCATCATCACTAAGCCAAAAAAATCTACAAATAGAAGCTTATCAAAGAAACACTAGAGGTTGACACCAACAACACTTACTAATGACAACATAATGAAACTAATCAAAGCATCATCACTGTAAGGAAACTTGCATCCATCTAATGACAATTTCCACATAACCAAAAAGAGATATTAAAGTAAACAAGTACTCAGAATCCATATGCAAGAGAATAGACAACATTCCCATCAAGGATGACACAAGATATACCCAAGGAAAACCCTCAAGAGGGAAAAACCCAGCCTCCAAAAACATCCATACTCCATCATATTAATCAACAATAAAACCATACAAGATTTATAATGAACAACTATGAAACATCAATCCCTCCAATGGATCTACATGTGTCCAAGCATGAATCCACACAACCCATGCCATGCTTCACATATGCACTCCTCAAAACGACTCGATAATGACAACCAAACCACTTAGCCAAATCTAAACCACTACACATTTGTTTTCTTTTATAGACACAAGCTCACACAAAATACAACTAGTGGTAAGGTAAAACCATGTACCAAAAAATCATGTGAATACAAAACCACTAACCCCTTATTTAATATTGGGTACTAAGAATTTACTTTATTTAATATTTCTCCAATATTAAATTATTATCACATGTTTCCCACACATTAAATAATAATACAATGTTATAGTACAACATAAGTGGTCCCCCAAATAATTACCTAGTGTGATAAACCACACCACCAAGATGTATCACAACTAAATAATTATTTAATTATAATATTATAATAAATCATTTTATGCAATGTTGTACAACACCATATCCCAACATTCTCCCACTTGTTGTATACATTGAACAAGGGATCAATACATGAAATAAATCATCATAGCCATACATGTAACCACAAGAACCTCCAACGTGCTCTTGTGCTCCATCAAGATACCTATAATAAGAAAAAAGTGACCGCCATCTCAAGCAATAACTCTTCTCATCCTCCAACGTCCCACTTATGGAAGAAAAGGAACATTCCAATTTGAATAAACACTAATCCACAAGCACACACATCAAATCCAAGTGATAACAAAGGCTCTAACCAAGCTACTGCCAATTGTAAAAACCCACATGATTAGAAATAGCATCCAAAACACATGCTAATACATCCAACCATCCATATCTCCAAGGTATCAATACATTAGTAAACTCATGCCAAGAACATATGCAAGTTCCCATAAACCACAATCACAAGCTCCTTGTATCAAACCTGTCAATGAAGAACATACATATCTAGGAACTCCCATTGCATAGGTAATGTTAAAGAATATCAAGTCTACCAATCAACACTATATCAAGGTGTGATAAGTAAATCAATGTTGGAAGAATGAAGAAGGTGACCTTTGGGTTTATTGTCATTGATGCCAACATTCATTGGTAACTCGCTAGGTAAACTACATGTCTATGCTAATCTGATATTTTGGTCTGAAAATCCTCTTAGTAAAAGGAAACTTAATGATTTTTTGATATGTTGCTCAAGACTGTCAGTTACAGGTTTAAACAAGCTTTTAGCTATCGTTGTTGATTTGGCTGTGTAATCCAAGTGATAGAAGTTTGACATTCTTTTGGCTGATAAGGTTAAGAATTGTTTGTACTTGTGTGTTCCTTATTAGGTCCAAGCTGAACTAATGTATGGATGACACTTTTTTTTTGTGTGCCAAAAAGGAATTTTATATTGGGTCGACAAGTCAATTTAAATTTTGTGTGTTCAACTAGGCCAACCTAATTGATGATGGAAGACATGACTATGTATATATGTGTGTGTATGATGGATAGAAGGGAGAGACAGTGATACTATGTGTATGCGAGCGATGCAAAAAATGAAGTAGTGTGAAGTGATTGATAATAATTGCATATATGCAACTAGATCCAAATTTTGGTGCTTTCAAAGTTTAACCAGAACTGATTTATGCACTTGGTAGGTGCACTTCACCAGTTCAATTTTGGTAGTGAGCCATATCTCTTTTTGTATCTCAACTATAAGCCATATTTTGTAATTAGGTTGTGAGCCTTTCAAGGATAGTGCATCCTAGTAGTGATCCTTGTAATATCTTATGATCGATTATAATATATTGTGAGCTAATCCTCTTCGTGTTTTTTCTCACTTTGGTTTTTCCATGTAAAAATACTGGTGTCAATGTGTTATGATATCGTTTATGTTTTTATTCACTATTGCAACTAGATGTGGATTGATAATTGGATGGTTAATAATTAATTTTTTTATTAGAATACTAATTCACCCCCCTTTCAGTATTCAGTGTATTCAACAATTGGTATTAGATCTTGGTTCCTCTAAAAAGTCTTACATCTTGAGGAAGGTCTAGGAATTTGAAAACAAGGCTAATAAAAGTTATCTTGCTCATTCAGAAGAAAAATCTATATCTGAGGAAATTAATGCTACTCTTGAAGAATTTGATAAAAGTGAAGATGAGAAGGAAAATTTAAAAGGAAAACTGAAGGAAGCAAATGAATGTATTAGGAAGCTGAGAGAGTGGACCGAAAAGTTCAAGGAGAGACATAGGGAAGTCAGTGATCAATTGAAAAAGGCTAATGAAGACATTTCCAGGCTGAAGGTGCAAGTAGATGAGAAGAATCAAATTGAGGAATGTCATAAAGCTAAGATTCAAAATAAAATTGATGAATGTACAAAGCTTGAACAAGAAGTGGTAACCCTAAGAGTTGATCTGGAAAAAGAAAAAGCTCATGAAGAAAGATTCAAATGTAGCTCTGCATGGCCTGATGAGTTGATTACTTCTCAGAAATCTTCTAAGGATAAAAGTTTTCTAGAACTTGAAGAAGGAAAGAGCTCAAAGTAAAAACCTATTTCCAACAAAGTGGACAATCAAAGGAAATCTCAAGGAAATATTCATCAAATCAAGAATCAAAGGAGCAAAAGCGAAAGGTTTCCTATCGGACATCCTAATACTCAAAGGTACCCATCTGTTAATGGCTTTTGTTTCTCATGCAATAAATTTGGTCATAGAGCAACAAAATTTAGTAGGATGAACTAGAATAGAATGAGTCAGAATGTTGGATTCTTTACTCAACAATGCTATGTTTGCAACAAGTTTGGACATAGAGCTATTGAATGAAGAAGCCAGATAATGATGAACTAATTTAATGCTTGTAGAAGGATTCAATCTTTTCAAGGTTACTGTTACACATGCAATATATTTTGACACAAGGATAATCAATACAGAGCAAGGATGAATGCAAATCAGGTTGATCAAAGATATGTTGTGTGCTATACTTGCAACAAACTAGGACATATCTCAAAATTTTGTAGAAGAAAAATTGGGAAGAAACTTAATCCGGAATAGAAGAACAAGTCTGTGAACAAAGTAGATCCTGCCGAAGTAAGGAAAGAAACAAAAAAATTTTGGAAGAAGGAAGAACCTGAGAAAAAGGATGAATCAAATACTCATGTATCTACATCTAGTGTAGATATCTCTTCCAATAACTAAACCTAGTGATAGATTCAAGGGGAGTAGTTATAGAAAAATCTAAAAATCCCCTGATATATGAAGTGTCAAGTGGTGACACAAGGATATGTGATGTGAGTCATCATTTGAAGGTATTGAAGAAATTTCTAGTAGAAAATAGGTAGATCTAGAGAATTGTGGAACCTTTCTTGGTTTATAGTGTGTTTCATAAAGAGGTTGGAAACTTTAAAGCTAAAAAGCAATAAATGCAAATTAGGGCTAAATTCGTAAGCAATAAAGCAAGAGACTAAGTTTTGGAAAAACACATTTTTGAAATTCGGAAGAAGTAGTGCAAGTTGAAGTGAGACTGAAGGAGATTCAAAGCATCATACATTGAAACCCTAGTTCTCAACAAGTAGAAAAGGCATTCTCTGTTATCTGAATTATGTGGATTCTAGAGTTGAAGGAACTTTTTGTTAAGAATTTTCAAGATTGGTTGGGGAATATGGCCACTCCTACTATTGTGGAAATCTTGTAGAGACCCCAACCTAGATTTAGAAGATGTTCATGGAAATTTTATGAAAATGACCTTGTGGGTGCATTCTCACACATTCCAACCCATGTGCTACCCACCAAAGATCCAAGAACATACATTCATTGGAAGTTAGAAGAATTCAATCATCAAGAGTTCAAGGATTTGTGGGAGAATGAGTTTATTGGAGATGGTCTACCACTTAAGGCAGAGTATGAAAACCTAATTCAAATGAAGCTAAATGTTTGGAATTGGTTCTGAACTTTTCCAGTGAGAGTGAGGCAAAGTTTGTCAGAATGGTCCTCAGTAGGAATCATAGAATTTTTTTGTGGGAAAATGAACCAGAGATTATTTACAAGGAGGCAATTTGAGTTGTGATCGGTCTTTGTGATATTGGTGCCATTCCAGTTCTAAAAGAGGTGAAAAATTATTAAGTCATAAGAATCACTAGTGCTAAGTTTGATAGGAGAGCTTTAACCACAAAATCCATTGTAAACCATGTCGTCAAGTATGCTTCCATCATGATTGGGTAGAAAATCTATTCACTAATTGAGTAAATTTAGTATTGGCTACGACAATTCACACTGCTTATGAAATGGTGGTGAATGGAAAGGATTTTGATCTTTGTGAGTTGCTTAGGTTGCAACTTATGGAGAACTTGAGTACGACAAAGGCAAAAAAACATGTTTTCAAATTTGGCACTTTAGTTGTTTGTTTGTTATTCTATTTCCTGAAGGAGTTATTATTGATTTTTTTAAGAACCAAACTGATCTCTAGAAATTCCTATGGACTTTTCCATTTCCACTATTTGGTACTCCAAAGCAATTGGGGGTGACCCCACAAAGTTGGTTTACAATTTCTGGGAGATTCTATTTTTTGTTGAAATCACATATTTTTAAAAAATATAATGATTTAAGCCTTAAAAAGTTCCATTTAAAGCATTCCAATTGAAAAGGTTTTGATCAAACTACCTTAGATCAAAACCCCTTGGATAGAATCCCACTAGTTTTAAACCATACCTATAATAGAGTCTCCTTTACACCTATCAAAATGTTGATAAAAAACCACTTTTGATTTACCTTTTGGGGGATCAAATGAATTCATTTATTTATTTAATTATATAGTCCTTATTATAAGCTTTCTAAAAAGTATAATTTTAAATAAATTTAATTTAATTATTATATTTATTTTTTATTTCTTGTGAATGTAGGTTTTTCACCGAAAATCAAGCTCTCTGTTCTGCACATGTGGAAAAATAGAAGATTATCAAAAAAAAATTGAAAAATATGAGTGCACCAGATATTGAATCCCTTGATCTAAAATAAAATAAAATTTAATTTCGATACATACAAAAAAAATTGTTATACAGTACTTATGTCTGAATTGTAATTGGATTGACTTCAAAACTTGATTCAAGAAAAAATATTCAATAAAACACTATGAAACTAATTGGAAGCACTAGATATCATAGTTACAAATCTAAATTAGAAAAAAATATAATTTTATCCTTCATGAAAAAAAAATTATGTGTTATACGATGAGCGTCACTCCTTAAAAATGGTGTTTACTAAAAAAAACTAGTTTTCAAAGGAGATGGAAAAAGAAGTGCAATCTGATTCCAATTTTTTGAAAAAAAACATATTTAGAATCTACAGAAAAAATGTCACAAATCACTAGTTTGAATCATCTTCAAATTCCTCATGGTTTAGCCGCTATAGGTGCTCGAAAGTGAAGATTTAGTTAGAAAACATCAGTTTAGTGTCTAGTTTGGCCAAAAATTGTAAACCAGTATTGTGGGATCACCCTTGGCCAATGAACGAGTAAAAGTGGCAAGACTTCTACTCCTACGCTTTGGGCTTTGTGATACCTAGGAGGGTGATCCCACCATGTATACTTAGGAATTCAAATGGCTTTAATTAAATACATTGTCAACAATAGATACTTCTCATAAAATGCTCAACAACATAATACATCAAATAAGTTGGAAACTCATTTATCAATGTCTTCTACTTGGAGCATGAGAAGACAAAACTCAACAAAAAATAACTACAGTGGTATCCATTTGAAAGTTTTTAATATTGATTTAGTGATTAACTCATGAATCAACCCAGAAATTGAATTATGAATATTGTGCATGAACCAGTGCCTTATCACAAGCAAAGAGTCAATATCAACCTATTTGACCAAATAACAACTAAACAATAGCAAATATAGTCTTAAGAAACACTGCATTACAACATTCCCTTATAGCATTCATGACTATTACTACTTACAACTATGCTAGCACCTAATTTTAATAAGTTAATAATCTCACCCAAGCATTTATATTAATTCATTGAACTAATAAGCAGGAATGAAATTAAACATCCATTGAAAAATAATAGAAAAAAACAAAAGAATTTGATTTATTTCATTCATAACTCATAAAACAAGCACAAGGAGAGACAATAGTCATGGAATTGGTATCAATATATATTGTATTTTCTATATTGTTATCAAAATTACATACATGACAATAAACTCAGAAATTAAGAAAAAACGTAAAACATGCATTGTATTCCTATTACAATTCACTGTGTCAATTCAATTTTCAATGGGCATTTGCTTTTGGCCCTAAATTTTTTCTTATAGAGATGAAAGAGAAAAACATGCCTTGGGCTAGGAAGCACACATGTCAAAACCTCATTGGACTGTTGTAACAAATATTCCCTTTTCAGTTACATTCGATCCTTCAAGTGGTGAGAATAAACAAGAGGAAAAATTAACCTTCACTCGTTAGAGATCTAGTCACACTTTAGAAATGCATCATTCATTTGTTACAATAGCTTCAAAATATTACCCACACACTCAAAAAGTGTTCCCCATGGGAAATCTAGTTAGAAAAATTTCAAAATATGGAAAGAAGATAAAAAGACAAAATTGACTTATCCACATCAGTACTTTATGCCACCCATTCTAAGTTAAGGAGAGAACAATATTTTGCAATGTTTTATCAAAAGCCTAATCTGCATTATGTTCAGGCTATGCATATTTTTTCTCCTATCCATTATTCTCCTTTTCCATTATCTATCCCCACATAGATTCATTCAATGTACTTTTCCAACCATGTGTTGTACTCTTCTTCAATTGGCCACTTCAGATTCAATAAACTTTGCACCTTAGTATTGTGCTGAGAGTATCTAGTACCAATTAAGGCCCTGGCCTCTTTAACAAAAATGTCCATCTTTGTTTCAATTTCCACCATCATATCAATATTTGAATTCAACAGGATGTAGTCAGTGACAGTAAATTCCATCAAAGTTGTTGCAAGAATTCCTCCCAAATCCTTCTTCTAGGTGTCAAATGGCCACAATTCACCTTTGGTACTAAATATCTAAGTCATACCACATTCCTCCATCTCTTTAAATGATTTCAGCTTACTTTGGAGCTGCACACCTAGATTTCCATGAAAGGTGGCTATTTCATTAACTGAATCAATAGTTTGCAAGATTTTAGGGATGCTAGTAGGTGCCTCAGGATCCTCCTTCATTTTGGGTATCATTTCTCTTAAAGCACCCACCCTAGTACTCTAGCTACTCCATTCATTCTAAAAAGGCTTCTTGTACCTGCAGATACTTTGTGTTTGCTTCATGAATATTCTTATAGGTAGCCCAAACATCATCAGCCTTGTTGACCAACTTGGTCTCTATGCTTCAATAAATCCTCAAAGATCTCATTCAACACCTTAACAGTTTCAAAGTTAGCCTTCTTGAAATTTTCCTTTTTAGTGCTCAACTAATCATTCAAATCTTTAATTCTCAAGGCCAAGGTTTCCCTATCCTGTGTAGACAAATCTGAGCAAGAAGAGGATGGTAGGGATAGTGTCCTTATTGATTGAATAGCCTAAACAATGGCCCTCATCTTATTTATCCCATCCAAGGCCTTATTGTATCCTTTACTAGAGAATCATACTTTTTCTAAGAAATTTGTGCATTGTCCACACTGAGCATTGCAACATGAGCAGTTAACTTAGCTGCTTGGACAGGAGTTATATGTGTGTCTCTTTTGACCACCAAGGAACCTATAACCTCTTCAATAGGTCTAGCAACCTCATGCTTTCTAGTATTAGATGTCATACACCAAATTGCAAGACTATGTAACTTTTGACTATATCTAGATCCAAACACTTTATCCTCAAACTGCTCCTCAAATATTAAAGCCTAAGGGTCTCTTCTTACTGCATCATATGCTATAGATGAGGTGATAGTGCATCCTAGTAACAACATGATTCCACTACCTGTGACAATTTTCCTAGCCTCAACGGGAGTAATAGCTACAATTTCAGCCTTGATCTTTTCTTCCTTTGCTTTCTCAGCTTCTTCCTGTTGAGAAGGTTCAACACTAGCCCGAGCTAGTTGAAGCTTTTCCTTTATCTCTTTACTCCTTTGTTGACCCATAAATTCCTAAAATTCCTTGGATTGCACAAACTTATCATCTACAAGGAATTCATCACACTCCTTGATCTTGGGATCATCATCACTTTCCTTATCATATTTCCATTTGACAATTCTATCAGGGGGAACTTCTGAACTAAGGGTTTCCTCAATATTAGGGGGATACAATTTCTTCTCCACCTCCTCATCTCATGGTACATGTTTTTCCATTTGTTCCTCCCTAACTTCTTGAACATCTGTAGGATGCTTTGGGATATCTATAGCTTGTATTTTTTGTTCTAGGAGAGCCTGTGCTTTATGAGCAACCTCCTTCACCTTCACCTTAAAATCACCATTTTGATAATCCCTTAGCTTTGTGAAAGCTCTTTCAAAAGGGTGTGCAATTACATCATAGTGACTTACATAAAAGGAATTCCTTTCGTGATATTCTCTTCAATGTCCATTATGGATTTCCATTCCTTCTTTCTAGATATGACAACCTCATCACATGTCAAATTCCTCAATACATCATCCTTGTACAAGCACTGATGATGTATCACTGATAAGTTTTTATCCCTTCTCCTTCCACACACAAACTTTTCTGGGTCAAAAATCCTAACCTCATCAATGGGAAATCTAAGATTATTCACCATGATCCCAATTTTTTCATACCCCTCAGGGGCAGTAACTTTGAAATAAGAAAAAGTGCATTGGGGATTCACCACAATACCCTTCTTGGGTTTCCTAAACATTTCATAGTCCATAACATCAATCTGCCACATGAGTTCCATAAAGGCCAATCTATCAGAGACATATAGGGGAAAACAATGTGGTACCACCTTATCCCCATAGGCTTTGATCAAAGTATATTCTAAATGGAGAAACCAATATGCTCAATTATGTGTTTCTTTAGATTCTGGTATATCCTTTGGGTGCCTGATACTCTTGATTTTTGGAGAAAGCCTTTGAATCTAGGTGCTACACCCGACACTTCTAGGATTCCAAACCTTATAACATTAGCGAACATGAAATAATTAGAATTGGGACTATTGGCTATTTTTTAAGAAACAAACTTAATCTCATTCCTTACCTATTAATTTTATAGGACTCAATTATCAATAAGGTTGAGGATTGGCCAACACTTAAGTGAAGCATGTAGAACCTCACTTCTTCTCTTCGGGCCCTGTGAGACTGAGAAGGGTAATCCCATTCATGCTCATACTTGATCAAGAGTATCTCCATTCACAAATGTATTCCTTGGGAAGTGCAAATAAACCAACATCATCTAAGGTTTGGAAAACCTCTTATGAAATTGCTATTTATTGTAGGGAATATGCTAATACTGAAAGTTTATACAGTGTAATTTTAAGTATGTTGTGAATTCATTTCCATTCTAAATCGCTGGCCTAGTTCATTACTAGCTCAATCAACCACAAGATAAACTAACAAAAATACTAGTGCCCTATTTGAGGGAACAATGGAGTCATATTTTGTAATCAATCAGTAATAAAACTATAATTTAACATCAGTAATCAGGGGACTATCAACATGCTACTTTGTGGCATCCAACTCTCTACATTTTAAAAAATTACTTCCTTACCAAATCCTATGTCCTTTTCCCACAAACCAATGACCTCATTTCAGCATTAAATCAACTCATTGACTCAAAGCACAAATAAACCCATTCATTCAGTGCAAATGATATAAGACAAATGAAATTATAATTAACAGTTCCATTCATAATTTGCAAGAAAATACATAGGAGATCAATATTTTAGAACTAAGATTTTCTTTCATCACTGATATTGCTTTGTAAAACTATTTTTAAGATCATCATATAGTATAACTTATGCCCTAGACTATTTTCTAATATATTCACTAACTTATCTATTTACATTCTATTTGCTTTCTGAGCATAGCTTTCACCTAGACCTTTCTTGGACTCAAAATTTTTTGAACTCTCACTTTAGCCATGAAATCCCCTTTATAAATAGGGGAGAAACAAGCATCTGACTGAGTTACACTTTTCATTTCATTTCATTTCAAAACCTAATTTCAACAGATTCTCAAGAAACTCCCCAAGTAGTTTTTATGCAATCATTAGAGAACTGGGGAAGACAAAAGATAAAACACATGCATAGGGTACCATTAGTCGTTGTCACCACATCCACGTTGAACAAAAATATTTTGTATCATATTATCCAGAGGACCTCCATATCAGCATGGAAGAGTAAAAGAAAAACCATAAACATATTAAAAAAAATACCTCCTATGCAAAGACCATAGTGTCATCAAAAACAAAAATAAGAAGAAGACCCTATTCCAAATCGTTAGAATCAGAGAATGCTCAACCACTCCTTGCTCTCAATGAAATTGGAGGAACCATTACCACATCATCATCAGAGCTCCCATATGGCACTAGAGAGAGAAGATACTCACCATATCTTGAATCAGTGTCACCTTCAACATCTGAAGGACTATTAGAGAGAAGAATGGGAGAATTATGTTTTCCCAACTAGACCCTATGACTCTTGTCTTTTCCCATGGACTTCTTCACTAGCTGAGCCAACTCCTTGCCCTTAAACTTGACCATTTCTTCTGGGATGGTCATGTTTCTCAAGTTGTATGTACTCTAAAAAATTTCTTACTTCTTGTGACCTTGAGCCCTCCTCTTACCCTTTGAAACCTCTGGGGATGTCTAGTTTCTTGCTCAATTACAGACATATCCTCATGACACTCAAACACATTAAGTTGGCTAGACCTCCTAATGAGCTGAATTGGAATACTAGTTTTTCCCATCTCTAAAATGAGCATAAATTAATAATTTAAAAGGCTCTAAATCAAAGTTGCAAGGAAACACACCTACAAACCTAGAAAATTGCAACCAATCCCAGGAAAGGAATTCCTAAATAGACTAGATCATGAACGATAGATAACCCAATTGAAAACTAACTCACCTAGGACAAGACCGCTCAATATTCAACTTAGGAAAAATTAACACCTCACACTTCTTCACTAACCCATGCCTCACATTCACTATAGATTAGAAAGATGGTGAAAACAAACAGTGAACAATCTGCATTAAATAGACAATTTGGAGCATGCGGAAGTTAATGATTCAAGAACTCCTCATGCGAGCAAGTTGATAACTTAACAACTTGGCTTTGAATTTTGGCCGTTGATCTTATAGCATTTAAAACTTCATCTACTGTGATCATGAGCATCGTTTTTCAGCCTTTAGCAACTTGTTCTTAGAAAACAACGATGCCACCTCAAATGCTGCCACATTTTCCCTTAATCCTGATTAATCATACATGATCTGGAAATTAACATAAATCACCAACCTAATCCATGCTCCTTCATTAATATCGGCAAAGTACATAAGACTAACATTTTGAAGAGAACAATTCCTCATACACTTAATCACTCATCACTGGCCTCCCCACAATTTTACGGTGCAATCAGTGATGAGAATATTACTGTGATGAAGTTCAGTCTGTTGGATTATCTTGTTTTCAAACCACATCAACGACTCTCCACTCATCCCACTACCTTCTTTTTTGCTTTATATGATTTCCTTAGGGTTCTGCCACATTGCCCCTTTCCAACAATAGCCATTACATATCATTGATGCATCTCATCCTTCATCAGTTCTATCTGTGATGTAAAAATCCATGTGGTGAAATCTCAGCCCTTGGATTTGTGCTCCAACTTTGATCATGTTAATTTTCCCATCACACATTGCTAATTTAAAACTTGCACCTTAGATTCCATTAGCGATGGGAGATACAATGAAGAGATCAGGTTAAGACATGTACACCTGCAAAAAAATCAATGATACAAAAGACATCGCACATAAGATCTTTTCAAATTAGCGAAGGAAACTTGAACAGAGAATTCCATCACTCATCATTGTTTTAGAACTTAAACTTTGGAATGAATCCACAATGAGTGATAAAATAAAATAAAAATTAGGCCATCGATCATCACTAATTCTCCTCATATAGTTTGCAATAAATTAGCTATGATGAGATTTACACAATGACATAGAAAAAGTGTATTGCATATCGCTAATATAGAACTTAGCACTCAAAAATTATCCATGATATGCTATGCATGGGAGATCCATCATATTGCTTATTGCTGATTTGAAATTTATCATTTCATAATCATCTGCAATGAGCGATGAAGATAAGAACATAAGACTAGAGGCCATCGCTTATTACTATTACAATATTCAAAGCTCAAGAGCCATTAGCGATAGGCTATCCTTCAACGATACAAATAACATTGCTCATTGCACATTGATATTAAGAGCTCCATAAGCTATCCACAATGAGTGATGATAAAGAGATACCACTCATTACTTATCACCAATTTAAAACATGCACTCCATAAATAATTTGTGATGAGCGATAAAAAGAGCTAGCCAATGTGACTTAAGTAAAACTTCTAAGCACATGCTCATAAGTTGTTCTAATAAAGGGGACCCTCTAGGATGATATGACATAAGGGGCTCAAAAACACCTAAGTCAAAATACAAAGGATGTAAAGGTTAAAAAGGCTCTTTAATTAACCTTATAAAAATAAGAAACTCAGATCTAGGCATGAGGGACCTATCACCCGATGATTGTGAATGGCATAAGACATCTTAATATGAACTAAAATAGGAAATAGGAAGTCAACAACAAAATAGAACCCTCTAAAATTGATGATAAGTAGAACCCTAAACCCTCAGATATCAGCCCAACATTCAAATACAACAAGGATTTCAGAAGGAACATAAAAAATTGTGCAAGTTCCATTAGGGACAATCCTGATCCCAAATGTGTGTCCACATTTGTGTTGGAAAAAAATTATTCTAATTGTCCATCAATCTCAATTTCAAATTCCTTTTCCAGTCATAATCACCCTCAAATAGAAGCATATGCATCAACAAAGAATAATGAGGGAATTGTAATGGGAGAACCTCCTTTTTCAAATTGAGAAAATCCTCATGCATTTGTTCAACAACATAGTTGGCATAATTAAAACCAGTGTTCTAATTATGACCCTGTATATCTGCCACCATTACCAATAAGTCAGGGGCTATCCTTACCTCAAAATTTTGAGCCAACAATTGATTTAGGAAGTAGTAAGTGTTCTTGAAATAATCCACAAACTCCTCATATTCAAAAGGCTCAACATCCTTAGGGAGAAATCTCTCCTTGCTCTTTCTATGCTAAACAAGTAGTCTATTTATGTACACAAATCTATTATTCTCATATTCAACATATAGATCTACACGCTTAAATTTTACAGTATAGTTTGGATTTAACCCAAATATCTCCATAACCTTGTCCTTTGTTGCTTCAAGGATCACATCACCAGTTTCACTCCCAATTTGTCTGTCAATGGTATGATAGTGCTTGGCTAGTTCCATCATCAAGTCCACCTCTACAAATAGATTTGGCACCACCAAATTTCCAAGGTTTAGCACCCATAAGTAACATGTAGGCTTACTAGAATATTGTCGGTTAAAAGCATATCATAATAGTTTCCACCCGCTTTGAGGTTGGGCCAACTCACCAATTTCACTGGCACCATCAATTAACCTAGTGGTCATAGAAAATTGACCCATATGTCTCTTGTCAATTCGTGACCCTCCTTCCTTTATATCTCTAGAGGCCTCCTACATAAACCTTTCTTTTTCCTTCCTCGCACTCCTGGACCTAGTAGATGTTGTAGGAGTACTTGGTGTAGGGCTTGATGCTATGGGTGGTTCTGGCTTAACCTCAAATGAAACATCCCAAGTTTTAAGCCTCTTAACCCTTTTTTGTTTTGGCTTCCTTTCTGGTCTAATATTGGATTCACTGGGCTCTGGTGCATTCATGTTTGTAATGCAGGAGAACTAGGGTTTACAATTTCTTGCAATCAGAAAGACCCTCCCAGGTACAAAAACTCAAGGCACCACTTACAGAACAAAAAAAAATCCCCAAACTTTACTCAACACTTATCACCCAAATTTGAAAATACTCAAATGGAGAAAACTACAATAAAATTATCTCCCCAATCCCCTATTACCCTTCTAGAATATTGCAATTTTAATATTTCAGATAGGAGGAGATACACAGTTTGCTTACCTAGGTGAGTGATTTATACAATTGCTGGTGAAATATTTTTCTAGAGCCTTCCGTACAATTTCTTCAACTCTTGGTGTTCCTCTCCACTTCCAAGCAACTATAAATATGTGACCAACTAGGTATCTACCTTTTTTATGGTCGAGAGATGGGCATGCTACCATTAATTTTTGATAGTAAGTTTGCATGAGCGAACTGACATCTATCCATTCATGTTCAAACCCTTGTTGTTGATCATTCTATTTTAAAACCATATCAATGGTTTTCAATTCGCCTCACTAATTTCTTCTTTTCTTTATACAATGTCCTTAGGATACTACCACATTTCCTTTTCATTCAATAGTCATCGCTTATCATAGAAACATTTCATCCTTTACTAGTTCTATCAATGATGCAATCATCCATGCAATGAAATATCACCCGTTAAAAATATGGCCCATCCTCGATCACGTTCATTCTTCCATCGCACATCATTGATTCATACTTCAAACTATGGATCCAATCAGGGATGGGAGATACAACAATGAAGCAAGATGAAGACACGTGCACCTGCATAAAATTCAATGATACAAAAGAGATCACTTATAAGATCAATTCAAATTAGTAAAAGAAAGATGAAGAGATGATTCCATCGCTCATATCTATTTTAAAACTTAAGCTCTAGAAAGGATTCGTGATGAGTGATAGGAGAAAATACAAAATCAACAGGGCTATCACTTATCGCTAATTCTCCTCATAAAATTTGCAAGAAATTAGTGATGAGAGATACCAATGATTACATTGAACACTTGCATCATGTATCACTAATGCAAAACTTGACATTCAAAACCAATCCTGATGTAGGAGCATCCTTGGTTCTTGGCAATCTTGCATCAACCAAAAATATTTTCTTTTAGTTTTTGTTCTTGTTCAACTCTAGTTTAGTTCAAGTTGGTGGATCCATCATATTTTCTCACCAGACCCTGTGGATCTATGTTTTCATTGTGGAAATGTTCATTTTCCTTATTCCAATATTTGAGTGTGATTGGATATTTTTCCAGCAAGTTATCGCTTCTAGATTAAGTGGCAGTTTCTTGAACTAGTACTAAAATAATTTTCTAAGCTAACAACTAGTTTGATCACTTATGGATCTTTCTTGTAACTTTGGGATCTTGACGGTGTGATTTAGATTGTTTCATGGAGTTTCCCTGACCTTAATTATAGATCCACACTTCATCATATGCATTCACCAAGGATTAATTCAAATTTAAGGCTGACCTATCCATGCACATGTTACGCTTTCTTTCATCAGAGATTGTAATGATCTTTGGATGACAGAGATGATCCTAGATATCAAGATGTGATATAAATCAATGTAATACATCATTAGAAAAGTAGTTAGATGGCTATTATATTGAGATGTTAGATTTCATCTTGCATTAAGGAGCATATAGGAATATTGTATGTCGAGCGTGTTATGTCAGGCCTATGAGCCCAATCAGTAAACCCATATGTTGTCGGCTATTTGTAATTGAAGTTTCTAATACTAAGAATTTTTGAATCTGCATTTTCCTCCATATTTTATGTCACTTATGTTTTGTAACTCTTGCTGCATCGTTTGGATTGTTCTCTTTGAAGACCCTCCTACCGTGGCTGCACTAGATTGGTATCAGAGCGAGGTTCGATCCGTGAGAGATCGCTAGAATTTGTGGAGTCCTGTTGAAGATTTGTTGTGGGATGGTGGAATGAGGATCCAACCTATAGCTGTAGAGGACTTGTGTAAAGATGGAGGGAAGAAGAAATTTTAGAGGAAATGGAGATGTTGAGAGGAATTGATACTAGATTAGATGTAGAAGAAATGGCCTAGAGGAGAGGTCGACCAATTGATGATGTGAGTGATGAAGAGGTAGAAGTATAGGAAGAAAGGGAGACAGAAGATCAACCTAGCCTGGATAAGAGAGAAGAGAGGTTCATAAGAGCCCTAACTAGAGCAAATACCAAACCAAATTTCATTCCACCAAATTATAGAGGTAAGTTGGATTCAGATGAATTGCTTGATTGGATAATAGAGATGGAAAAGTATTTTGATTTTGAAGGTACCACTGAAGATAAGAAGGTGAAATTTTCTTGTACAAAGTTGAAAGGACATCCATCCCTTTGGTGGGAACACTTGCAGATAGATAGGAAAAGAAGAGGAAAGGAGAAGATAAAATCATGGGATCAGATGGTGAATAAGTTGAAGAAAAATTTTATTCCTATAGATTATCAAATCAGTTTGTTCCAGAAGTTGCAGAATTTGAAGCAGAAGGAGTCAAGTGTGACAGAGTATACTAAGGAGTTCTACAAGTTGAATATTAGATCTAGACATTTGTAGGATGAGATCAAGCAAGTAGCAAGCTATGTGAATGGCTTGAGGTAGTCTATATAGGATGAGATTAGTTTGATCAAGTTGCAAATTGTGGAAGAGGCATACCAATGTGCCCTAAAAGCAAAAGAGAAGTTGAATAAAGGACATGAGCAAAGACAAAGAGGAATATTTTTTACTAGAGGAGGAAGAGGACCTTTTGTAGATCAGAACAAAGATAAGGAAGTCAGTAAGAATGATGATTTATACCATAGGGGTGATGGAAACTCTTACTAGAGAGAAGGATATGGTGGTTACCAGAATGAAGGTTATAGAAGAGATGGCAGAGGACAAGAGAAAAGAGTATTAAGGGGAACTTTTTAAAAATGTGGTGGAGAAGGACATAGAGAATTTGAATGCAATCAAGGAGAGACAAGCAAAAATACAAAATAGTAGAAGAGCATCCTTTGTTGAGGAGGATCATGTCGGATCATATAATAAACCGAAATATGGAAAAGTGTTGGTGAACAGAAAAGTATTATGTAAAAGTGAGATGGAGTAGGAACCATTGCAAGGAAAGAATTTGTTTTAGACCAGATGCAAGGTAGTTGATAAATGTTGTAGAGTGATTGTTGAAAGTGGAAGCTCCAAGAACCTAGTTTCTAAAGAAATGGTGACCAAATTGAAGTTGGAAAGATTGAAACACCCAAAGCCCTATCAGATAGCATGGATTCAAGATGAGCATAAGATATTGGTAAGTGAACAATTTTTGGTGAAATTGAAGATAGGAAATTATTATGATGAAGTTGTATGTGATATCATGCCTATGGATGTATGCCATGTTTTGTTTGGAAGGCCTTGGCAGTATGATAGACAGGCTATTCATGATGGAAAGAAGAACACATATACCATTGTTGCTAATGGGATGAAGTAGACTTTGTTGCCATTGAAGGATGTTCCAAAAGTTGAGGTTTGTATGAGTGCTAGAATTGTATTGGTTGCTGGAAGGATATTTCTAGATGGATTGATACAGGAGAACATGTGCTATACCTTGGTGCCTAAGAAGGCTAAAGATTTGGAGCATGTAGAAGAACAACTAGAGGAGGTAAAGGAGTTGTTGGTAGAATATGTAGAGACCATTTTGGTTAATGTACTTGATGGATTACCACCTGTGACGAGTATTAGTCATTGCATGGATCTAATTCCTAGAGCTAGTTTGCCTAATAAAGCAACATACTAGATGACACCTGCAGAGAATGGAGAGTTGAATAGACAAGTGCAATAATTTTTGAGGAAGGGTTTGATCAGAGCAAGCTTAAGTCCATGTGTAGTACCTGTTGTGTTAGCACCTAAGAAGGATGGAGAATGGAGGATGTGTACAGACTCTAGAGCCATAAATAAAATCACAGTGAAGTATAGATTTCATTTGCCACAGATGGATGACATTATGGATTGTTTGAGTGGAGCTAATTACTTTACAAAGATATATTTGAAGAGTGGATATCATCAGATCAAAATCAGAAAGGGGATGAGTGGAAGACAACATTCAAGACAAATGAAGGATTGTATGAGTGGTTAGTGATTCCTTTTGGACTAACCAATGCATAGAGTACTTTCATGAGGTTGATGAATGGGGTATTGAAGAAATTATTGGGTAAGTTTGTGATTTTTTATTTGGATAAAATATTGATTTTCAATAAGACTAGAGAAGAACATTTGTTGCACATAAGAAAAGTTTTGCAGAGGTTGAGAGAAGAGAAGTTGTTGATAAACATTAAGAAATGTAGTTTGATGAAGGAAGAATTGGTATATCTAGGATTTGTGATATTTGTAGATGGATTGAAGATGGATCCTGAGAAACTAAGAGAAATTGTTGAATGGCCTACACCGAATAACATTGGAGAGGTAAGATTATTTCATGGATTGGCTAGTTTCTACTAGAAGTTCATTAGGAATTTCAGTTCTATTTGCAGTCCTATGATAGAAACAATGAGAGGAGATAAGAAGGATTCTAGGTGGACATCTGGATCAAACAAAAGTTTTGAGTTGTTGAAATAGAAGGTGACTGAGCAACTTGTGTTGGATTTAATATACTTTAATAAGGTATTTCAGGTAGATTGTGATGCAAGTGGAAATACAATTGGAGCAGTATTAAGTCAAGAAGGAAGACTAGTACCTTATTTTAGTAAGAAATTGAATGATGCTAGTAGAAGGTATTTGGTATATGACTAGGAGTTTTATGCCATAGTTCAAGCCTTGAAGAAGTGGAGACATTACTTGTTGCCTAAGGATTTTTTGTTGTATACGGATCATCAGGCATTGTAGTATTTGAATAGTAAAGGTAAGTTGAATCAAAGACACATGAGATAGGTAGAATTCTTGTAGAGTTATACTTTTGTTTTGAAGCATAGGAGTGGAAAGTCAAATAGAGTTGGTGATGCTTTCTGTAGGAGAAGGAATTTATTGGAAGAGATGAGATTGGACGTATTAGGCTTTGATGAATTGAAGAACCTATATGAGGAAGAATCAAATTTTGCAAAACCTTGGAGAGCTTGTAAAGAACCAGTCTTGGAGGATAGGAGTCAGAGGTTGGATTATTTCATTCAAGAGGATATGTTGTTAAGAGGGAATCAATTGTTTATACCCTAAAGTTCAATGAGGGATAACTTGGTGAAAGAAAAACATAGTGGAGGATTGTCAGGACACTTTGGAATTGATAAGATAGTAGTATTGGTAAGTGAGAACTACTTTTGGCCACAGATTCATAAGGATGTTAGGAAATTTTTTCAGTGTTGTAGATTTTTTCAAGTTGTAAAAGGGATTAGTTAGAATGTTGGATTGTATAAGCCTTTGACAGTTTCAGAGATACCTTGGGAGGATATCAACATATATTTCATACTTGATTTGTCGAAGACACAAATAGGTAATGATTCTATATTTGTGGTGGTGGATAGATTTTCTAAAATGGCACATTTCATACCTTATAAGAAGACAAAAAATGTAGTACATGTAGCAAGCATTTTTTTCAAGGAAGTGGTCAAATTGCATGGATTAACTAGGAGTATTGTTTTAGATAGAGATACAAAAAAAATTGGTTACTTTTGGAGGACAATTTGAAAGAAGTTAAAGACAGATTTAAAGTTCAGTTCTACTTTTCACCCACAGAATGATGGATAGACATAGGTATTAAATAGGAGTTTGGGGAATTTTCTAAGATGCTTGGTTGGAGAGAAGACCAGAAGTTGGGATTTAGTCCTTGCACAAGCAAAGTTTTCTTACAATAATTTAGTGAATAGGAGTACCTAAAAGAAACCTTTTGAGATTGTTACTGGAGTTCACCCTAGAGGTATATCAAATTTGAGAGACATCAGTATGGAAGATAAAAGGAGTGCAAAAGCAGAGGAATTTTTAGAATGTATGAAGCAAGTGCATACTCAAGTGAAGAAGCAATTGGAAGATATGAACCAGAAGTATAAGGAGAAAGCAGATGAAAAGAGGAGACATAAGGAGTTCAAATTTGGAGACGAAGTGATGGTGTATTTGAGGAAGGAAAGATTTCCAGTTGGCACATACAATAAGCTCAAGATGAGGAATTTTAGACCCCATAATATTTTGAAGAAATTTGATTCAAGAAATGCATATGAAGTGGAGTTATTGAATGACATGGGTATATCACCTATATTCAACATTGCAGATCTACATCAATACCATGAACCAAGATTTAGTGAAGGTAGTAAAGTAGAATTGTAGAATCAATTTCCTAAACAATGATAAGATGAGATTGAAGAGATTTTGGATATTAGAGATGGGAGGAAAACTCGTGGAAGACAGTACAAATTATATCTTGTGAAGTGGAAAGGTAGACCAGTGGAGGATTCTTGTTGGATTTCTTAGGCTGAGGTAGACCGTTTTGGTTTTCCTTTAGCACCAACAAAGTGAGGGAATCACTTTTCAAATAACCCTAGATGTATGATGTAGGAGCATCCTTGGTTCTTTGCAATATTGCATCAACCAAAAATATTTTCTTTCAGTTTTTGTTCTTGTTTAGTTCTAGTTCAGTTCAAGTTGGTGGATTCATCATATTTTCTCAACAGACCATATGGATCTATGTTTTCATCATGGACATGTTCATTTTCCTTATTCCAAGATTTGAGTGCGATTGGATCTTTTTTCGACAAGTTATCGCTTCCAGATTAAGTGGCAGTTTATTGAACCTACACCAGAATAATTTTCTAAGCTAACAGTTAGTTTGATCACTTGTGGATATTTCTTGTAACTTGCAGATCCTAATGGTGTGATTTATATTGTTCCATGGAGTTCCCCCGACCTTAATTATAGATCCACACTTCATCATATGCATTCACCAAGGAGTAATTCAAATTTGAGGCCAACCTATCCATGCACGCATTAAGTTTTCTTTCATCAGAGATTGTAATGATCTTTGGCTGACATAGATGATCTTAGATCTTAATATGTGATATAAATCATTGTAATAGATCATTAGAAAAGTAGTTAGATGGATATTAGATTGAGATGTTAGATTTGAGCTTATAGAAATATTGTATGTCGAACATGTTATGTCAGGCCTATGAGCCCAATCTGTAAACCTGAATGTTGTCAGCTATTTGTAATTGAAGTTTCTAATAATAAAAATGTTTGAATCTACATTTTCCTCCATGGGTATGTGCAGGATCATGATGGGCCAAAAAGTGGCAATATTATGGGTAATTGTAGGGTATGTGGCTGACGACTTTTTTTAACCCAAAATTGATGAAACGAAAAGGGTTTTTAGAGGATATTCTTAGCTTTCCACCAATATAAATTATGCTTTAATTTGAATTTAATAAATAATTATTATTTATTTTCTATTAGAATTACTACTAAAGTCCTGATCGATAGGTTGATTGAAAAACATCTATAACTTTCAAATGGTATCACATTTGTTGAATCCAAAATATGTGTCACATTCTATGCTTCACATACTATAGGATTAAAAAAGAAAAATTAAATTTCATGAAGTTTTGACCAAGTTAAGGTGGTAAGACATACAAGTTTTTATATTTTTAAAAGTTGTAATAAAAAATCATAATTAATTATTTACTTGGAAAAAATTATAAAAAAATATGCATCACATCCAGACATGAATCATCTACTTATATATAAATCTTATAAAAAAATATTATCATTTTATTATGGTTAGGCTGGTCAGACAGACAACTACTTCTTATTTTTTCCCTGAAATTTAAGTACTACTCCATTGAAATTTCAAATTTTCACCAAATAGATTTTATATATTTTAAAATAAACTTAGTAGTTTAGAAACTAGATTCAATTTTCTATAGATTCTATTGTTACATAATTTTGAAATAATATAGATGACTTATTCAAATTTTTACGTCAAGTTGCCTAACACTGATTTTTCTGAATTTTTTGCCACTTAAGGGCCTATTTTTTCCACGATGATCCTGCACATGCCCCCATATTATGTGTCACTTCTATTGCGTAATTCTTTTTGCACAGTCTAGATTGTTCTCTTTGAGGGACCTCCTATTGTGGTTGCACCAAATCCACGATGTGTGAAATGCGTGAGATACCACATATTGCTCATCACTATTTTGAAAATTACAATTACATAACCATCGGTGATGAACAATGAGAAAAAGAACGTAAGACCAAAGGCCATCACTGATCACTAATGCAATATTCAAGGCTCAAAATCCATTAGCAATAAGCGAAAATCAATGCTATAGGGAGAGGCAAGAGCATCACCCATCACTAATTGATATTAGGAGCTCCAAAAGCTATCTGCAATGAGTGAAACCAAAGGGATACCACTCATTGTTTATCACCAATTCAAAATGTATACTCTAGAAGCAATTTGTGATGAGCAATAAAGAGAGATGGTTGATGGGACTTAATTGAAAACTTTTAAGTACTTTCCCACAAGTTGTTGAAATGAAGGGGGCCCCCTAGGATGATGTGAGAAAAGGGGCTCAAAAGCTTCTAATTCATAAAATGCAAAGGATGTAAAGGCCAAAAAGGTGCTTAATTCAACCTTATATATAAAAATGAAACTCAGATTTAAGCATGACAGACCGGTTGCCCCATGACCATTAATGACATAAGATGTTTTAATGTGACTAGCAATGGGCAACAAAAGATCAACAGAAAATTAGAACCTTGGCATAAGCAAAAACTTGAGGTCACTTTAAGGAAGGGTTCAAGATATTACAAAACCCTACAACAGTGATGAGAAGAAAAGCCCTAAGCCTTCAGTACCAACCCAATATTCAAAATGTGACAAGATTTTGATATGGAACATTATTTTTTTTGCAAGTACCATCAGTTACCAAGAAGAAAAGACACAGTATGGGACAACACCAAACTGGTTGCTCATCAAATTTTTGACCATCTGCATAGTCTAGGAGATTTTAGGGCACAAAACAATGCCCTAACTACTTTATTTGCAATATTTCAGAATGAAGTACATGAAAGAGAACAAATTCCAAGGAGTTTGGTGAAGAAGTATGAGAAGGAGATAACGTTTCTTGAATCTATAGATGAATGCATCATTGAGGTTGTAGAACCTAAAATTCAATGGATTGAACCTCTAGGGTATGAGATTGAAGAATGAATGGAAAAGAGGTACATTGAGATCTTATTGGATAGTCCTAAGGACCCCTCTCTTCCTAGGCATGGTACATATCAGGAGAAATCTACTGAGATACATTTGGAGGCTATTGCATCGAAAAGAAGAAAGAAGGTAGAAGCCTTCTTCCAAGTTCAAACATACTCTAAGGATGATATAGAGAAGTTGTAGGAGGCACTTGATGAAAGAAAAGAAAAATATACTGAATAGCCCTCTGGACCCAAAAATTTAGGAAGACTATCTTCTGGTGCTACTCCAACACCTATCTCCAACATTGCCACCTCTAGTGCTGCTAATATTGAGAAAGGAAAGAAGAAGGAACAAAGTGTTCTTGCATTTGTTGTTATTGCCACCCCTATGGGTCCCAGTACCAAGGCATCTAAGAAGAAGGACATACCTCCTGCTGCACCATCTCCTACTTCAGGAAGAAGAAGAGTGAAACAAAAGGATGATAGGAAAAAAGTTTGAGTAATGTTGTTGAGGAAGAAATTGAACTTGGCTTAGAGGGAGAGAAACAACTGAAAAGAAACAAAAGGGGTAGTACCTTCGATGAAGGATCCAAAACCAGTGTTGTTGTCTCTTCAGATGAGGAATCAGAGGAAGAGGAGGATACTTACCGAATCCATGTACATACAAAGAAGAATGAAGATGAATCATTTGATCCTATGGAGGACATTCCTAGAGCTCCCCCGGTAAGTGATCAACAACCCTTAGATATAGGAGGCTTGGTTAACAATATGATTGATAATGATCTTATACCAACTACTAAGCTATATGATAAGGTCAATGATGAAGGGAAGGAAACTTTCATAAATGCATGTGTTCAATACATAGTCATTTGTAATATAAACATGGATGTACAATACAATAAAAATTTATTGAAAAGGTGTGGAAAGAGTTAGTACTTAGAAGGAAAGAGGCTTTAAATGTTGAAGACAAGATGAGAAATGAAGCCTTAAGATCCATCAGTTCCACATTTTTGGAGATAGAAGCTGCAAATCTATTGAAGGAATGTTCTACATTGTTTAGAGTCAAAAAGAGAGTTAACATGTTAATGACTAAGGAAGATGATTATATGGAAAAAGTAAGGAAAGATACCTAGGAAGTAATCAGGAAATTAGTAAAGAGCTACAAGGAAAGAACCAGTTCTTCATCCCACACTACTCAGGCATAGAAACATGTTATCGTTGTAGAAGTAATGGATAATCCAATCTTGGAGACTATTGATGAGACACTTGGTGCTTCAGAGACCCCTTCCCCTTTGACTAACATAGAATAAACCACTAGAAAAAGGTCTAATGATCAACATAAAGATCATTCTAGTGATAATAGAGAAGAACATCAAGAATCTACTAGAAATAGAGAAGACAAAAATAAAGATGAGAGTGAAGGGGGTAAGGACAAAAAGAAGAATAATGACAAGGATGATGGGGAAAAAAAGGAGAAATACAATAGAGATAAGTCCTCAGGAAAGTCATATGAAGAAGAAGAAAAGGAAAAGGAAAAAGAAGAAGAAGAAAAGGAAGAAGAAAAGAAGAAAGAGGAAGACAAGGAAGCCATTCCAGTTGAGAAGAGAAAAGGAGAAATTTTTGAAGGCCTTGAACCATCAAAGCCATTCAAAGACCCATTCAAAAGTATCCTTAAAGGTCTTCTTTCAAAGAAAACTATACTTCAACCTATGCTTCCATCACAACTAGTCAAACTACCATCACACCAGGTTATATGGACTTAAAAAAGATTACTGGTAGTGAAAGAATAAAACTAAGTGGCACTTTTCTTAGCTTTATCACACAAGAAGCTACAGAGTCTTATCAAAAGGAAAATGAATTGATAAATGAATCCATCAAAGCTTTACAGGAGATATCCCCCAACGTTACATAAAGTAACTCTTTAACTCTGATTGAAAATTTGAGGCTTATAGTTGATTCAATTAAAGAGTACACATCTAACCTTAAGGAACAAACTACAAAAGAAGTGGAGTTGAGTCTGCTAGAGAAAAGACTTGTGTTTCTACAAGACAAGTGTACAATTTCATGTGAAAAGGGTTTACAAACCTTGAAAGTGGTAAGAGAATGTGATGAGGAATCCCAACTATTGTTTGTTTACTACATGAAGTGGCTAGATTCCACTTGAGGTATCAAGGGCTTAATGGAATCAATTGAGTCTCAACTTATAAATGCTTCCAAAGATTATAAGATTGCAGATGATAGAAACTATGTTAGGTGGGTTTCTATTGTAGATCTTCATAGTAAATTTCTTATCCTGTAGAGGTAAAAGGAAGATGGTATGAGATGGTATGACCAGCTTGGAGACTTGGTTATGTCCATACATGTCTCTATATCAAATGTACTGATGGAAGCAGAAAAGATTGAGAAGATGAACATTTCTCCATCCACTCTAGAAGAAGGAGAAGAATTCTTGGCGAAATTAGAATCTTTGCATAAAACTCCCTCTAGGAAAAAAAGAGTCTGGGATGATGGAAATCTAGCTTGGGAAGCGATTCTCAAGGAGTTAAACGGTGCTCCCAGTTCTTGATTTGAAGTTTTTTTTTCCAAGTCCTTTGTCCTTGATTTCAAAGGGGGAGAAGAGGAGAAGAGGAGAAGAATATGTAAAAAAAATGTTATGTTATGTGTATGTACATATGTTAGGGGGAGTTAAGCACAATATTTTGTTTTGAAGCATGTCTCATTTTTGGCACATGTTTGCATCAATGAAAAAGGGGGAGATTGTTGGAAGAATGAAGAAGGTGACCTCTAGGTTTGTTATCATTGATGCCAACATTGGTTGGTAACTGGATAGGTAAATTGCGTGTCTATGCTAATCCAGTATTTTGGTCCAAAAATCCTCTTAGTAAAAGGAAACTCTATGAGTTTTTGACATGTTGCTCAAGAGTGTCAATTACAGGTTTAAACAAGCTTTCAACTATCTTTGTTGATCCGAATGTGTAATCCAAGTGATAAAAGTTCAGTATTCTTTTGGATGACAAGGTTAAGAATTGCTTGTACTTTGTGTGTTCCTTATTAGGTCTGGGCCAACCTAATGTATGGATGACATGTTTCTTTTTGTGTGCCAAAAAGGAATTTTGTACTTGGACGACAAGTCATTTTGAATTTTGTGTGTTCAATTAGGACAACCTAATTGATGATGGAAGACATGACTATGTATATATGTGTGTGTATGATGGATAAAAGGGAGAGACAATGATAGTATGTGTATGCGAAAAATACAACAAATAAATTAGTGAAGTGAAAAATAATTATTGTATATCTACAAACAGAGTATAATTTTGGTGTTTTCAAAGCTTAACTGGAATTGATTTTTGCACTTTGTAGCAGCACTTCACCAATTCAATTTTCACAATGAGGCATATCTCTTTCTATATCTCGACTATAAGCCATCTTTTGTAATCATGTTGTGAGCCTTTCAAGGATAGTGTGTCTTGGCAGCGAGCCCTATAATATCTTATGATTAGTTATAATATATTGTGAGCTAATCATCACTGTGGTTTTTCCCTTTTTGGGTTTTACATGTAAAAAACCTAGTGTCAATGTGTTATGATATCTTTTATGTTTTGGTTCACTACTGAAGCTAGATGTGGATTGATAATTGGATGGTTAATAATTAATTTTGTTAGCATAATACTAATTCACCCCCCCTCTCAATATTTAGTGTATTCAATAATCAAAGCATGAAGTACCAAGAACAATAACAATGATCCACACATGTAACCCAAATAGTTGCATAATCTCTCACAACATTCTGCCACCATCCTCCCAAAAAAATGAACATCTAGGAAGGAACCATGAATAGAGAAACTTGTAAACTATAATATCCTTCTACCAACACATCAAAAGTGTAGTACTTTGTCAAACATGATCTCCTAAATAACTCCAAATGAAAAGCCTCAACAACATCCATAACACCCAATCTCATAGATCAAGTACAACATATGAATCATGTAACAATACCAAGATGGATGTAAGCCTCACTAATCAAGAAGATAAATATCAAAGTAATCATCCCCAAAACTAGAAATCAACCCATAAACCATCTCTTAATAGTCCTCATCAATGAATGATAACATAAACTCAAATGCACAAGAAGATAACTATGCCATAACTTCCCTCAAAATGAATCCTCTAGAACTAACTATCCATAGCTCAAGATCCATATCTATGAAAAATAAAGTATATAAACTCATGTGCTAAACCAATCCTCAAATGATTATCCATAATCAATCACCATGAATAAACTCAATCCCATGAGAATCAAAGCATGAAACATAACACATATGAAATATATAATAGGAAAATGCCTCTCAAATAATAAGTTGTCAAGTAGATCAAGAGTGGGAAATGAGAATTCTCCTCCAAGATAACCAAATAATCATTAATCACTCCAAGAACAATCTCCTCTATCAACCCATCATGAACTCATGTCCATACTCAGGTAAAAGCTCCTTGATCTTCCTATTAAAACCTTCAAAGAGTAACCATCTCAAGAAAATTTCTCTATTTACAAGAGAACAATCATCACCTAGGTCTCAAAGTATCCATGAGTACCTGTAACCAATCAATCCATTCCAAACTCCAAATGAAACATAGCACCATCATCAAGTAATCAAGCAAATTATCAACATAATAAATACAAAGAGAACCACACATGATCGATGTTAAAGCTCCAATCATGAATTAGGAACATAATCACGACAACATGATCTAACCATCTCCTCCTAGGAGATCACATGCACCAAACCATATATACATCCTGGTCTCAAGGGAACAAGTATACCATGCCAAAACTCTAAGCTAGCATCAAAAGTAAACCATGACATAATAACAAACACTCTAAACCAAGAAAATATATCCCCAATCACATGAAGATAATCATACCCAATGATACATCCACATCACTGCCAACAACTCCCATTGAACCGTGGTATGAGATACACATGGCATCATGACAACCATCCTCTCCATGAAGATCACCCAGGTCTACACACACTCAATTGAAATATTAGTTTAACATACAAGTGAAACCAAGATCTCCAAGCCAAGAAGATACATACACCCACCAAACCATCATAAACATATCCATCACCGCCAATCCATCACTATCAAAAACTCCCACTAAAAAGTATATAATCAATGAATGTAACAAGGTATCATGACATCATGATATCAATCTCCTCAATAAATATAAACCAAATATCCTCACACAATCAAAGAAATCAAATGCAACATGAGCTCCCCAAAAAGAAGGAAAAGTAAACCCTAATCCTTATACCAAGAAGATACACTGCCATAACCTGAATCAGAAACCAAACCAACATGACCAAAAATGCATCTGCATAAATCATCATGACATGCCAAAGTCTATAAAGCTCAAGAAACATCCATGACACCATGATCACCATGAAATATACCAACAACACAATCCAACCGTGTCTCACATGTTTGCATAACATAGTCAACTACATAGGTCTCATATCATGATTGTAACAGGTAATACCATCTCATCTCCTCAAAATGACATCAAGACTAGCAAACCAAGTGACTAAACCAATCCACAAACTGAACATGTATCAACATTGAAATATCTATGGGCATAGAAAACCCATTTCCAATTCATAGGTGCAACAAGTAAGTATAGACCGCTTACAATGTTACACAACATGTAGATACCACAATGAAGCACACAAATCCAACCAAATATTGATAATCATGTCAAATGAGAATAATCAGAGATGCACAACTGAGTATACAATGCATCCAACATCAAATCTCCAATATCTGACAATCCATAAACTCATAGTATCACCATAGTCAAAATAACCCATAAATAGATTATGATAGAATATTAGTAAATAAATCATGTCAAAACAACTCCAAACCCGATCCACTATGTAGTGATCTAAACAAGTTTTATGTCAACTATTCAAAGTCCAAAATCCAACTCCATATGCACTAGATATGACCTCTCAAAGCTCAAAAGGAACACCCAACTTCCAACGAGCAAAACATTATCAAAACTACAAAATAAGTAAAAATATTTGGTACCACAGTGTAGAACACTAAGTCAAATTTCTAACAAGTCCAAGAAGAGAAAAAATGGACACCTTGGGTGAAAGATATGCCACCTAGAAGAAAAATCACAATTTTAGTATGTAGAGGCAAAAACAACCACCTCCCCTAGTGGCTCTCTAGTGATTGGGTGGTGCCACCCCCTGGTGGGAGACCCAAATTTAAAATTTAAATGATTTAAATTTTATAAAGTTTTTATTCAAAACTTTTAATAAAAATACATGGGCATAATTTTATTACATAGGCGATGAAATTTTGAATGATAAAAAAATTAATTTAAATGTTTTAATACCCATAAAGGGGTGTGGCAGGGCCTGCTTGGTAGGCTGCCGACAGTACCCTGCCGACCGACAGGGTTGGTTGGGCCATAGCCCATATGTCTGACTTTTTCAGTCAGCAAGTCTACCATTGTAGACCTACAGGTGGTACAGGGAGGATGGGCCTCCCCCTCGGCCCCTCCTCCCCCCTCACACCCCCCAAAACACATTATATATATTTTAAAAAGAAAAAATCAATAAAAATAATTTTTGTCGGCATTTCAATGTTTTTAATTTTTTTGATTTTTAATTATTTTTGCAGGAATATTTTACTAACCAATAAGAATTTTATTTTTATTTTTTAATTTTATGGAGATAATAATGATGAATATACAACCAACAAAAGGGGGTTGGGCTAAAAAAAAAATTGCATTTTTTTTCAATAACCAAAATATGTTGAATTTTATATCAATCTTCATCTCTTGACCAACCTGAATCCAACCATGAGGTCCATTTTGTCCCTTAGGTCATTTACAAAATTTCCTCCACAAAACCCCCATTTGAATGCATAACCAAGAAACCCTTTTTTCCCAAAATTTTTTAGACACCAAATTTGCAAACAACCCATCATAACAACAAACCCAAAACCCTTAGATATGCAATAAACAACCTACAAAACCCTCATATATTTCCATATATTTCATTATCTCATGCATTGCATAGATTCAAATTTAGTCAATATTTTCTCAACCTAGGGTTATAATAAAAAATATTCGGTCATGAAAGCTCTGATACCACTTGTAAGGAAACTTGCAACCATCTAATGAAAATTTCCACACAACCCATAAAAGATATTAATGCAAATAAGTACACTTAGAATCCATATGCAAGAGAATAGACAGCATACCCATCAAATATGGCACAAGATATACTCTGGGAAAACCATCAAGAGGGAAAAACCCAGCCTCCAAAAGCATCCATAGTCCATCATATTAATCAACAATAAATCCATACAAGAGTTACAATGAACACCTCTGAAGCATCAAGCCCTCCAATGCATTTCCATGTGTCCAAGCATGAATCCACACATCAAATGCCATGTTTCACATATGCACTCGTCAGAAAGACTCAATAATGACAGCCAAACCATAGCCCAACCTAAACCACTACACGTGCTTTCTTTTCTAGACACAAGCTCACACAAAATACAACTAGTGGTAAGGTTAAACCACATACCACAAAACCATGTGAATACAAAATCACTAGCCCCTTATTTAATATTAGGTACTAAGACTTCATTTTAAAAATATTTCCCCAATATTAAATTATTATCACATGTCTCTCACACATTAAATAATAATACAATGTTACAATACAACATAAGAGGTCCCCCAAATAATTACCTAGTGTGATTAACCACACCACCAAGGTGCATCACAACTAAATAATTATTTAATTACAACCTTATAATAAATCATTTTATGTAATGGTGTACAACATGGTCATATCCCAACAATCACAACTTCTCAATCATCATCAGTTGAAATTAATGACAGCACAAACATAATCCTATTGACATCAATGACAACACCAACTACTCATACTTACAAGAGTGTCTCATACACCTTTGTAGTTGGCCCAAATACTTATCAATTGATAAAATTTCAGTTTTATCCCATTTTGTATCATTTATTTTATTTATGTATGTTGAGATTTTTTATTCATAGCACACCATGATTCTTTGGTCTCCATGTTTCTTTCTTTGCTTTCAAATCAATATCTTTATTTTTTGTTTCCTTGTTTTGAATTTTATTTTTCTTTAAATGTGACCTTCTCTCTCAAGTATTAAATAAATTATTTCTAAACCAGTCAAGTGAATCTTATCCAAATAATGATCATCATCATCATCTCTCATATGAAAAATCATCATGTTCCTTAACAAAATTAAAATGATTAGCATTCTAAATTGGATAGTAGTGTGATGTTTCCATAGTAACGACATGCATGTATTCAAAATGTTGATATAAAATAAAAGCCATAACTTTACATTCTTCAATCCATCATCTACTAATAAAATTGCAAAATCTATCCAAAGAACCTTGAATAACATGAAATAGAACTTGGAAGCCTTTAGACTCAATACTACTTTCTCAAAATAGTGCAACTCAATGTACCAATTAGGATTTCATTTTTCATATTCAATTAAAACATTAAATTTGGACTACACATTATATTGACATGCAATACCAACAAGAAATTGAGTAGGATATTTGCAGTGAATACTTACCTTAGTATATAGTGGGCCATAATAACTATCTTTTAAAATAAAAATTTCAAAAAAAAAAAAAACAAAATTTATCATAGAAGAATATGCAACAAAAGAATTACCATAAAAGAGTTATAATAATAATTATCATTTTAACTATTATCCTTAATAGCAAGAGTCTTTATATTATTGGAGTGTTTTAGAAATAAGTTTGTAAAAAAATATAAATTATTATTACTGCAAGTACACCTATGGATTACCATTTTGAATATATGTTATTCTCAATTAAATATTAAACCTTGTGTTTGATATCTATCTAATTTTTTATAGAGATTATATTAATATGTGATGAAAATTTCAATATGCATTCTCATTATACCCTTTATGGAGTGGTTGAGTATTATCTATAGGATAAGTAGAAGGAATAGTCAAAATATTTTTTCTCAATTGTGTTTGAAACACATTGTCCATATAATCATTGTGCTCTTAAAATATCATATATTAGATGGTCCAAGGGAAGGATAAGTATATATGTATTATCTCTTTATTTGAATTTTGCTTCTTTAAATTAAACCTTGATTTTTTTTTTACTTTTGGAACAGAAAAGCGTAAGAAGAATTTTATTTCGATCATAAATTAATTTAAGTTCTTATAAGAAGCTTATATTCTATTGTCGTGAATGAAATAAAATTATTGAGATATTCATTATTTTGAATTGGTTTGATAAAAACTTTGATAAATATACCTTAATGTATAGATTGTGCAAAGGTGTAATACATTTGGAACACATAGAAGAAAATATCTTCACATAATCACTAATACTTTCATTTAATCCTTGGGTACAATAAAATAATAGAAACTATACCTTTAAGTTCCATCTCCACTTTGAATTGCTTGTTGAACACTTTTGCTAAATCATTAAATGAATGAGTAGATCTACAATATAATACATAAAACCATTCAATAGCATAATCTATGTTGTTGAAAGCAATTTTATGAGCATTTTATCCTTGTTTATAAAACCCACATAAATGTTTATAAGAATTAAAGTATGTATTAAGATCTCCTTTGCCATCATACATAGAAAAAATTTGTTCTACAAAACCTATAGTCACTAAAAATGTTAAATCTCAAAAGAAAGTGGTATCTATCTATCATTTTAAAATTTTGCACCTTGATCATTATTCTTAGTATCCAATTTCTTCTCTATTTGATCAATCTTTTGGATAATTAGTGTATCTAGGGGTAGAGCATGAGATGGTAACAAGGGACATATTAGGGAAATTTTGGGTTTATATGTGTGAGGGGGAGGTTCCAATGGTTTGGGTCGAGGGGATAGTTAATAATGAATGAGCTTAAGAGCATCAAAGGATTAAGAAAAATCAAATGTAAATGTGGCTTGGATAAGGAATGTGGTGAGAGACTTAATAGTAGAGGATGGAAGAAGTATGTAAAATGAATTGGTTACAATGTGACTAAATCATTCGCTAGTGGTAAGTGAGGTAATGGTAGATGTTGGTTTTATAAAATAAGTGGAAATGGTTGAGGTTTCAATGATAGAGGTATGGGTAGATGCACTAACCTTAAGAGATAATGTAAGACTAGAATATTATTTATTTTTCAGGCCCATGATGTGCAAACAATGTGAAACATATCCACTAGATGTTGACCCGACTCTCCACATTATCCAAACTAGTAAGTTATGTAATAAAATATATTTTTTGTATATGCATCTCATGATCATAATCATTACCTATGTTTATCTCAACTTGAACACTATTAAAGATCTCAATGCTACCATTAGAATGGGTAGCCAGATTAGGGTTTAAGTGAAGACTTAGAATTTCTTTAGGGAGCACAATGATTTTGTAAAACCTTTATCATAAAAATAATAATGATGGTAGAATATCAAAGATTTACATTAGATTAAAAATATCCTTGGTTCAATGCAATGGTGGGTAGGGTGAACAAACAAATAGGAAAATGATTTAATCCCTAAACCTTGGAAATAAAAGAGACATGAATGAGCCTTCTTTGAAGACCAATGCCAAATCATATCTAAAAAATTAGAAAATTAAAGTTGAAGTGAATATTTGAAAACCTAATTAGGGTTGTAATGTTGGGTATTTTTCTCGAGTTCACTAAAATGAAAAGGAAATAGAATTATCCTTTTAGGGATTAATCTAGGTTGATTAATCAAATGAAAGAATTGTACACAAATTAACCTAGATCTAATGAGCTATTGGAGTGGAATAGATTAGATTTGGTAATATCAAAAAAAGTATAATTATGATATAAAAAATTAATTATGAAGAAAGGGCTACTTAGCTTTACGATTGAAGAATGATTATCAATTGGCGAAGAAAATGCAATTCATGAGATTCAAAATTTAGAAAGGTCCTGGTAGTCATGTGTATGGATTAAAAAACTAGGATATTCTTCTATATTATGTGTTAGTTCATCTTAACTATCCCAGATCTAGTCGACAACTACAAACTCACTCTATACTTGTGAACTAGATCTATACTTTAACCTATGCATATTTCCTTGTCAATTCTTAGGAAATAGATTGCTAGATAATTATATTCTCTTTCACATCCTCAAGTTTATTTCTACCAAGTTGGTAGCATTTAAATATAGTTCAAGACAAAAATACGCTTCAAACATACATGAATTCTAGAATAATTTTAGGCGATTCAAATGTGTTAGGATGAGTGTATGGTAAATTACATGTATATGATTGTTCTTGAATGTCCCTGTATCATGAGGTATGTGCTCTTCAATGATAAAAAGTGTTATTTAATTTCTCCCCATGATTAAAATGATTGAAATGAACTACCTTTTATACATATTCATAATACCAAATTGTGAAGATTTGTACATAGTTAGCTAAGGACCAAAGTGTAAGAGGACACCAATGGGCTAAAATGTTCAATTTTGATCAAATGCATTCAAGTGAATCGCGATGGCAGTTACAAGAATGACCTTGCAGCTATAGACACAACCTAGGTTAGACAATCAAGTTGTATAAGTGCCCGTAAAATTGAATTTGATTAAATATTAAGAATCAAATAGATAAATCAATTATAAATTCAGACTACATACACATAATATATAAAGATAAGCAATACACATAAGATTAAGTACAAACAATCTAAGTATATAGACCCAACTATACACAAAAAATTCAATATTTGTAATTATATAAATGCACAACTTATTATAAATAATTTTCATTCCTAACCTTATTATACTTTTAAGTGAAACGACATCACCAACTTATAATACCGAAGTTCATTCCAACTTTTCTAAACAATATATACACATTTATGTAAATATTATATTGGCTTTCCTACACATACCCTAATGTTTTACTCACTTGTTCTCTTGGAGAAGTCAGCCATAAGAAACAAAACATAGAGACATCTGAACGGCAGAAGTAAACTCTATCTATTTGACATGATGCCAAGAGCTCAAGGAATCGAATCTGCCACTATAAAAGTCATCCAGAGACTTCCAATATTAAGTTTCAAATTCCCTTGGCAGTTGCTTATCCTGTTAAGTAATCATCAAAGCTTCGACAGAACAAGGCATCTTTAAAATCACAGAATTATTGGAAAGTAACAGTGCCAACCTTCAATTTTTCCAGTGAGGATGATTGCAACTTCTTATATGTCTTATTATTCGCAGAATGAGATCTTGTACTATAAAATATTATTCCTGGAACTTCTTGTCTTAAAAAAGGTATTCCATGATGTATCCATCTTAAGAAAAGTTTTTTTTGTTTGGATGCAGATGGGCTTTTGTTATTGGCTTAAACAAAGCAGGAAAACGAAGTGAGATGAAATTTGTGAAGTATATGTGAGTGCAGGTCAACAAGATGATATTCGAGCATAATGCTGTGATTGCAATGTTTGTGTTGTATTTGGCAAGCGCCTCTTGTTTTCACCTTTTAGGGAATCGAATGCTTCTTCTTACACTTTTTACTGATAATCAACCTTTCCTTGCCATTAGTATAATATTATTAAACCTCTTTGTTTATTGCCAACAATGCAGTTATAATTTTGCCTTTTCTCTGTAGTGCATGTTTTTCCTAGGAGCACATTTTTAACATCATGCTCATCTCCCATATTATACGCTTCATATTTCGCTCCTTTGGAACTAGATTTTGTCTTGGGATCAAAGTCAAAAATTCTTTTGTGCACTACCATCCCTTTTCTTTTCTTTTTTTGGGATGTTGTTTGATTTCAAATTAATTATCTTTGTTTTTCTAAATTCATTTGGTCTTTGATGATTTCATCGATAATTGTTGGAGTTATAAGTCATATGGATCAGCTAGAACTCAAACCTAGAACCTTTCATTTGATGCTGGAGTGCTCTACCAACTGAACTATTGGCCCCTCTTTGACCAGCCCATCATTGGTCCAGGTGTGGCTTATTTTGAATATCCCCCCTTAAACCACACTGTTGGTGCTTGGAGATCCTAGTCTGACTCTGATACCACTTGTTGGAGCTTTAGCTCATATGGACCAGCTAAGACTCGAACCTAGGACCTTCCATTTGCTGCTGGAGTGCTCTACCAACTGAGCTTCTGGCCCCTCTTTGGCCAGCCCATTGTTGGTCTGGGGGTGTGGGTGTGGCTTATTTCCAACAGCCCCCCTTAAGCCATACTACTGGCGCTTGAAGCTCCTAGCCTGACTTTAATACCACTTGTTGGCTCATATGGACAAGCTAGGACTCAAACCTAGGACTTCACATTTTCTGTTGGAGTGTTCTACCAACTGAACTACTAACCCAGATCTTTGACCAACTCATTGTCCATCCGGGAGTGACTTATTTCCAGCAATAATTTGATTTTCAAAGATATCACAATTACTGATGAATTCTAAGATGTGCTTATCATCCTTGAAAATTTAGAAATTTGTTATATTATCAGTCACTATTGGAATTGGGACTAACTCAACTGAAAACTTTTTCAGTTTTGACTTATTCATGGGACCAAGCTACTTGTTGCAATGGTCAATGCATCTGTGATATGGTTCTTACACCTAGGCATGAGTTAAATGTTGAAAGCTTCGAAGTCTTCAGTTAAGTTCAACACTCGATTCTAATAAGCGAATAATCTTTTGTCATGACATGCATATTGGTTGTGTACTTTTTAATCACTAGTTCAAAATCCCCTTGTACTTGAATGTGTAAATTTTCTCTTTAGAGCCATAAGTAACCCTTGGGTTGGTGTCTCGTATTCAACAACATTATTCGTATAGTGAAATTGTAATATGTAAGATGCCAGGAAAGGTTTCCCTTTAGGATTAACTAGCTTGATACTAGTCCACGTCTCTACTTTTATTTTGATCCATCAAATCATAGAACCCATATCTAGTCTTCTTTTCTATCCATGGCTAATTAGGCAATTTGTGACTATTCTCAAATACATCTATCCTCTCACCAGCCAAGGCAACAGTGTCACATTTTAGCTCGGGGATTACTGGTTCAACTGAAATGGGTTGTTCAACATCTGAAGTATCCAAAGAACCATCAGAGTTTGTTTCTATAGCTTGTTTATCGTCAACTGGATTGGAGGAGTATTCTTTTTCTATATCTTCTATATCTGCAACACTGTCTCTTGTTGCATTGGGCAATCTAGAGGGATCTTTCCTTGTGACCTCAAGACTATCTTGCAAATAATCTTGAAAGATTTGATAAAATTGGGGAAAATGACTCATTTTCGAATAGAATATTAGAAGAGTGATTTACTATTATGGATGAATCATCTTCCTGGATCTCTATTTCTCCAATTTTATATTCACTGGATTCAACTTCTGGTGGGAAATCACTATCCAATCTAGTCAGACCCATCTTCTCATCTATGGAATGGAGATTATCTTTTGATATAGGTGGACTTGGCATATCACCTTCTAGATACCCCTGCTCATACAGGGATGGGCCACTAAATCCTATGGCTGCGATAACAATATCTTCTTCTGTAAAAACATTTCCTTTTATTCAAGTACCCATTCAGGGTCATTGTCCTTTTGACAATCCAATACCAGTTTACAGTCTAACACTTCAATTGTTTCATACCAACAGTTAGCTGAGTCATAATTTCTTGGTAGAAACTTTTCTTCATTAGTAAGCTCTAGATTAGATACATTTTATGTGGACACTAGATCTTTAGTTGTTGAGTAGGAGAGATGATAGATCTTACAAAGTTGGTATCAAGAACATTTGTCACCTCTAACAAGACCCTGCAAGATACCTCATAATGATTTTCACCATGGAAACGACACTAGTTAGGGAGAAATAAATCATAAGTACAAACATCGTGAGTCAATATCATCTTGTCATTCAAAATATTCATAACAAATTAATCTAGAATAGGGGTATAAGATGTATCATTATGATCAGTGGTACTCATAATGTGGAATGTTAAAATCTCATCTACCTTGTACACCCCTAGTTTCGTATTTGTATAAGTTACTTCATTCAGGTGATTATATTTAGTTATCATCTATTTAAGTCAAGGTTCACTATCAATTATAAATTGATTTTGATTGCCTCTCCACGGTAACCAGAGATGAGAGTAGTATATTGTAAAATACTCGTTTAAATTTTTTGACCAATCTCAACTTGGGAGCATCTTGTAAACCTCAGGGAAGTCAACCACCTGAATTTTGACATGTTGTATTTTTAGATCTGATATTAGTTGGATGCACACATATTTAAGTTCACCATTCACCCTAACCTTAGTTTTATCTAATGTATCACTTTCTTCAATGTTTTAACAAGTGTGAGATTCAATTAGATTGAGTAGGGCATTACATTACCTGAGGTGCTCAAATCCACTAGATAATTGTGCATATTATTACCGAATATCCAAAGAATTAATGAAAACAGTGAAGATTCAAGTTTAACCTTATAAAATGCTGCAAGTTTATCAAGTGCGGCCCCTGTCTTCTCTTTATTTTTTATCTATCCTAATTATCATTTTCTTTTCCTAGTGATTTAATCAAAGATTCTCTCTAAGAATGGAAGGTTTTTCAAAACATCAAATAGGGTCATATTCAATTTGTTTTCTTTAGGTCCTTAGTGAGGTCATACCCTCCTTCTATAAGAAACTTTTCCTTTTGAGTTGTATTTTATTGTTTGGAATTTTTCTACATTAGATGTTCCCTTAGGAGGTATAGGATTATTGCTAGCATTAGGATCTGGTGGGGTTAGAGTGTGATTTAGGGGTGTTGAGGTAGTCAAAGGAACCTTGTTTGTTCATGAGGAAGTAGCTACCCTTCCCTTGTTTTAGACATTGTGAACATCCATTATCTCTTGAATCAATTCATTATCTTGCTCAAACGAGAAGATGAAAGTGTATAGAACCATGGTTGCTCCCACATTATAATCATCAATGGTTCCAAAAGGGACAACTTGTTGAGAATCTTCTTGAGACATTCTTGCTACTTTTTCTATCTAGGGGTAGTCAATTTCAAAATGTGTAGAAGTGTCATGTAGTGTACATCAATTACTCACAAGATTCAGATTTGTGAGATTAATCATTTTTGAGACATCAATTGAATTAATTACCCCCCCATTAATAGGTTTGGTGTTCCATTGTTTAACTAAATTACCTAGTATTAGGAAACCCACAATTCTAGTTTAAAAAATTTCCTTGATTGTTGTTTTGTCTTTATCTCGATGATGCATTCATCTTAAGACTCATGAGCTCATTAGTTACTTGTGATAGGGTCTTCTTAAGAGATTCACTTTTAAAAAATAGTTGTGATGTTCGATTGGGAACATAATTGGAATTATTATGCTTGTTAGTTTGATTTGATGCTTGAATGTTTATTGTTGGAATAAAGTTAATAGCTAGTTGTTTAAAGAAGGTATTACTAGCCAGAGAAATAGGCTAAGAAACAATGTATGATGTTTGTCCTAACCAACCTAGCATATGTATATATGAGTGAGCTAATTTGTGCTTTATGGTATTGCCCTAGGTAATAGATTCAACAAAGGGGTAGTATTATTCAATGTATGGTTGAGAGATGGTATGAGGTTGGGCATACCTGAATATCCTATTGTTGGTAGTGATCCCTTAATTTCCTCTAGAGTGGGATCAATTTATCTCTACAATTCAATTGCATCAACATGTGCATCAACTAAGGTAGTGCAATTGGTTTGATTTATTCTTAAAATAAATGCTAACAAAGGGTCTAATGCTCTAAGATATATTTGGATAGCTACTTCTTTGGCAAAGGTAAAAGGGGTAACCAATTTCTAATACAATATTTGAAAATTGTTAGTGAAAAGGCTAATGGGCTCAGTGGGTTCCTTTTTAGTGCTAATAAACTATTGGTATAATATGGATGGGTCCACATTAATTTTTAATTGGTCTCTAGGAACTTATCTTCTAGGACTCTATAGCTATTTATGGAATGTTCCACCAAGCTAAGGTACCAACCGTAAGCAAAATACCCAAGAAAAAAGGGGAAAAGTCTACAAGTGACATCTTGAGGTTAAATATTCTCCCCTCATGCAAGCATCTTTAAAGGCTTGAATATGTTCTACATTCTTTGACTCTCTATTTAAATGAATTTAGGGTATAAATTTTCAATTTTTCTAGGGTGTTCATACAATCCTCCAAGTATCTATGCCAAAGGAGATTCATTTCATTGGAAAAATACATTGGTGATTTTGGGATTAATTATTAGTTTAGTTCTATATGAATAGGACTGGTTTCAACCCATGTTCTTTATGAGTTCATGTAACAATGTTGGATGCTACAAGGTTAGATTATTCAACTTGATTTTTCCCTTTATCACTATATTGTTAATTATGATAAGAGAGTTCCAAGAGACCCCCTTTGCTAGAGGTTGATTTGAGGATTATTTTGTATCTCTTAGGGGAAAAGGAAACAACTTTTTCTACTTTTGAGTAAAGGGCCTTCCTTATCGCACCAATTATGTTGATGGTCCTAAAGAAGACAATACAACACAAGTAAAATATTTGTATACTACCTCTCCTTAAAAGACAACAAATCTAGGATTTATGGTCCCCAAGGTTTTTATAGTTGAGTCACATGTTGGTATACCTAATGTTCATTGAGGACTATTTTTTCAAGGGGTTTTTGTTAGTTTATCAAGCCTACAAACTAGTTTCTTCTCTTGATGAAATTTCTATATTCTATTTTTTTTAAATATTTTCTTATTTATATTGTTTCTTTCTTACTTGATTTCAAAGAAAATTCAAATCATAAGGCTAACAAGAAAGAAATGAATTAAATGAGAAATGGTCACCTTTTTAAAGATTTTAAACTTTATGTGATGATACCTATAGGAATATTTTTTAACCCACTTTAGTGAAATCAACATGCATTCAATCTCGGGACGAGGGGCCTAGCTTGATTGGCTAAAGAATCCTATTGCAGGAAAGAGGTCACAAGTTCTACTCCCCCCTTTCCTCGTGGTACCAAAGGGTGTGTCACACTAATGTCACTATTCATGTGAAAAAAATTTACTAGATGTAGTACAGTTTATAGGAGGGCTACCTAATTCCTGCAATTTCTAAAAAAAACATGCATTCAATTTAAGGAAAAGTGGATGTTATCTTCTACAAAACTCAAAATTAAATATGATCAAATCTTATTAAGTCACTATATTACACACAAATGTAATGATTACCTCAATAAATCCTTAAATAATAATATATCTCAACATTCTTAAGTATTTTAAATTTCAAGAAAATTTCAACACAGAAAGAAGAATATAGTGCACTCTACCATTTGGAAACAAGAAACAAATTAATAAACAAAAGTACATGTTTATTACTAAAAAAATTTCTACACCAAAGTCTGATCACTTTCTTCCAAAATTTCTCTCAAAATTACTAATAAAATAAACTCAATACCATCTCGATACCAAAATTCAATATCAAAAGAGGCAACCCCTTTACAGTGTTCAACAATTCCTTTTATAGAGAAAAGGAGGAGCTATTTACTAAAATTGATTTAAAATTAACATCTACAAAACATTCATTTGACTACACTTAACTTGTTAAAAGTAGCACTATAATTAACAAGTAAATTAAGAAACATATGCATGAAGCTACATTTATTTTGCGTTCCTTTCTAACTAAATTCAAACTATAGATCAAATGCCTAAAAATATGGAATCCACTTTATTTATTGAGTGGGGTCCACTTTCAACACTTTTTTATTAGAAAGCCAAGAATAAAGAATAAAAGAAAGCTTGTCTAGAACTTTAACCACCAACTAAACTTGGTGTCAAAACCAAATTGAATTAAAAAAATATCCCCTCATGTCTACCGACCCCTTCTCTTATATTTGACATAAGCATTTGAATACTTCACCAAAGTTTCAGCATCCAAACTCTTTAAATGATTTAGTATGAATTTACAGACTTCACATAACTTACTAGAAAAATCAATCTAATTGTTCATTTGATGTAATCCTTGATCTAGTTTCTTGAACTTATCCCAATGTTCCATCAAGCAATCCATTGATTCCTTATCTTTTTTTACCCTTAATGCCTCAATCTCATTTTTAAACACTTGTATTTTTGTTACTAGATTTAGAGTATGGTCTTTCATATCTACCATATTTATTCTAATTATTTTCCAACAACATATTCACAATTATATGCGACTCTCTTAATTTTTTCATATTCTTCTAGGAATTTTTGGACAAACCATATTATTAAATATCTCTTAAATGCTATAGAATTGATATTTGTTTCAGCAAAACTTTCATCACCTTATTATAAAATTTTATTATCCATGAGTACGTTGAAAGGAACCTTATTCATATCTCAAAGTATAACTAAACTATGATCATACATGCCATCTTCTATTCTAACCAAGTGCACAAATTGGTCCATTATTTCATGTAATTGAGATGTTTTCTAATGAAATTTATACCATAAACAAATCTATGTACATTCCTTCTCAAGAAACATACCTATCCAGTTGTCTAGTGAATTTTCTTTAATTTTCATAGCTTTTATACTATCTACCTCACTCTTCTTCATCAAAATTGGAATATCCACATAAGTGCTCAGAATGGAACTTACCTGTGTTATCAAATTCTTGACAAAATTTGGGAGTTCATGGAATTATTATTTCAACTCTTTCTTGATGGCTTTATCTTTAGCCATATGCAACTTCAATGTTTCCACAATGGTATCCAAAGTTCTCATCTCCTCTTCTCTTTTTTTTTCACCAAATTAACTTGTGTTACCTTAAATTCTTGAGGAATCATGTTTTAGCATCTTTATCAACCACTAGTGTTGCAATTTATATAATTCCTTCCTTGTTTTGGTTTTTTCTTATAAATGATGGAGTTTGAGGCTTCTTTTGAATAGATTCCCTACTCATCATTTCATGTATTGTTTCTAGATCTAATGGATGCACTTGTGTTATTATTTTCTTGGCTACAAAATCCAATTTAAGCTAAGTTGGACTTGTAGATACACTTTGTATTAAATATATAATTCCTTGTTGTTGTTGCTATGATAGAAAAGGAATTATTGGAGGTGGTTACATTGCACCTTTCTATCTTGGAGGTGAATGGGGAGAAGGAACCAAAGAAAGTTGTTGAGGAGAAGGGGTTTTAGTTATCTCTTCTTATTCTATTCCATACTCATTTTCATCCTCTGACTGTACAAAGACTATCTCTTTTTAAGATCTGATCATCCTTAGGGTGACAATGGAGTTGGTAAAATTTCCTCCTCAATCTATATTTACTCTTTTACTTGCTTTATTTCTTCAATCTTTGTAGTAGTAGTAGTATGCATAGCATTTAATGTATCTATAGGAAGAGGTGAGGGAGTATTTTTAGGATATGTGGTGATTTTTGAATACACCTAGAGACTAAGAGGGGTAGTGAATCAGTCTATAAAATCCCTTCCAAAAAAAGAGTTCATCAACATAATATAGACTTTAAATCCTTAAGCAGATTAGCAACAAAGAAAGATGTACCAGTTTACAATTTTAACCAATTCAACAACCATCAACAATGAGAGATACATCAATCCTAACCTTAACAAGAATAAAAGAAATGAAAAAAGAGACAAGAACACACATCCACAAGATGACACCAGGTTTACATGGAAAACCCAATGAGGGAAAAACCATGATGAGAGTTAAATCACAATTTAAAGTCTCGTTGCCAAAATGGATTTACAAACTAAGGAACACTACCTCAATGAAAGATACAAAGGAATTGCAGGACTAAAGAAAACACACCTCCAAATGCAAGATACAAGGACTTGATGAGATTCACTATCTCAGAGCAGGATACAAAAAGTTTATGAGAGAATTACAATATTCATAAACAATTCACTCTACTGACTAAGGTATTAAGACACATCTAATATTTCCTCTTCATAATGTAGCACTAACTCTACTGTATATTCAATACATTCAACACATTTGTCATTTTCACACTTGTACACTACTCCACCCTATTGCATCTAAAATGATCTTGCATTTATATCCACTGTAACACTTCAAAACTTCAGTTAGGTTAGTCAAGAAGAAGATAATCAATGAATTCGACAAGTCGGCCACCAAAAATAATGTGGTCCTATCCCAAAGATAGAGAGGACCAAAAAAAAACTTAATAAATCTTCCAATGTGATCCAAAGCAATTCACATGTTGGCACACATCAATCTAAGTCGGCATGAAAGGAAACATGTAGATAAAACGTGAATCTCATAACCAATCAACTCAAAAACATTATTTGAATTTTACTTGATGTGGTCCCAAATAGGAAATTTCAAGAACCAATTTTATCATAACACATCTTCAATTGTTGGCCCACAGACCCCCAAGCACATGATGCAAGCAAAACAAAAAGCCTTGCCATCCAGATATCTACAAAATAACCCAAAAATCCAACTCCAAACACAATGCATCACCAAAGCGGCCAATCAACAACATACAGATCACATGGGGATGTTCCATGAAAATGCTATACTTCCATACACTTCTTTCATACTATCTTTCCTTCAATAGCCACAAAAATCAAACAAGAATAGATTGCTTCATCTCGGAAGCACAAAACACATGAATAGAAGATGTAATATTAACACACCAACTTGCAGGTCACCACTTCATTACATGAAATTGGAACTGAGATACTAGACAAACATTGAGAACACATTCACCAAGTCATAAGAGTACAAACATCAATGCAAAGAAATGTAGATAATTTCTTGGACTAGTCCAGACAACCAACAACACTACAAACCTTCTGTAATACATATAAGCCTCCTTGACAACACTAGTGACTTGAAAAGATAGGAGTGCAACATCCACAGAGCACTAACTTTGAATCCCAAACTACAAGAAAATATCTTCAATAGTGGAGGAATGCAGAGCATTTTCCCAAGCAAACTTTAAAGAAACTTCTTGAACCATAAACACTTAAGCAACCTGTAGAGGCCAAATCTTTCTTTTAGTAATACATGCTTTATCAAGAACATCAGGAGAGAGCATAAGACATACTGTAGACCTTTAAAAAAAACTATCCATTATCATCAATGCTTCTAATTCTTATAATCATCATCTTAATAAATCATTATGAAACTAACTCTATTGAAAAAAATCATACTCAATGACATCCAACCATGAACTTCAACAACCCTTCCATACATCAATGTTAGCCCATACTAAATATTGTCAAAAATGACAACCAATTCCAATTGTAGCAAGGAAATTAGTGCCAACAAAATCCCAAGCATCAACACTAAGTGTTGACATCAATGGAAACCAACTGCCAACAATCTCACACAAATCTCTTGAAGTGTTGACATCAATGACAACCAACAATCAATGTTGACATCAATGAAAACTACCAAAAATCTCCTTCTTTGGCATTGATGGTAATACAACTTCTCACTCTCCCCCTTTTTCATTGAGGAAAAAGGGCCATATACACTTTCTCACAATAGTACATTTTCTAACTTCAAGAACAAAGGGAAAAAGATATTTAATTGAAGCAGCAACACATTCTTCCCCTTTGATCAATGACACTATTTCACAATTCTTGCACAACTGCATCAAAAATCCCGCTTACTATCAACTCCCCCTAAGTGGGAGCACAAATCAATCTAGGAGAAAGGATATGCCATGAATTTCTTCCCCTAGAAAGATGCACCATCTTTGCATCTAGTTAGAATGAGGGGCAATAACCCCCAATTTTTTTTGCAAATACTCAAAAGTATCCTTTGAAGGTACCTTGATAAAAATATCTACAATATGGTCCTTAGTAGGCACATACTCCATTCTAACTTCATGTTCTACAACCTTCTCTCTTAGAAAATGGTACCAAATAGAAATGTGTTTAGTCCTTGAATGCATTACTAGACTCTTGGAAATATTAATTGCACTTTTGTTGTCACACAATATAGGAATAGGTTCATCATAAACCACCTTCACATCCTTCAAGGTCTACTTCATCTAAAGAACTTGAGTGTACAACAAGAGGTTGCAACAATGTATTCAACTTCCACTATGGAAAAAGACACTAAGTATTGCTAAGAGACCAATTTGTCTCCAAAAAGAATGCACTTCCACTTGTACTTCTCTAGTCATCCACACAATCTACCCATTCAGCATCAGTATAGGAACTTGAAGAAAAGTTATTGTCCTTTTTATACCACAAACCATAATTCAAAGTTCCTTTTAGGTAATTAAATATCCTTTTCATAGATTTTTCATGAGATTGCTTTGAAATAAATATTGAAACACACTAAGATATGTAGAATATCCACTAGCGCTCATACAATTGAGTTTGTATATATACCAACCAACACAAGTACCCAAACATATGCTTTGAAAAATAGAGACATTTAGATCTATCTATAGCACACTTCCATTTGAAATTGTACTTGTATACCCCCAAAAACATCTAATACAACAAAGTAGCATGTATTTAACATAGCTAGCCATATCCATAAGATTGTATGGACAAGATATTATTTCCTGAGGAATGTAGAGCATTCCAAAAATCCTTCATCATTACTTTACTCTGCCAAAGCATAGAAACTTTGTTACTTACAACTGTTATATAAAAATATCTAAAGACTTGAGAGCTTTGACACAACACCTTCACATATTGACCAAATTATCTTTTAGTTTGCAAGAAAAAAACCCTTTCCTACAGAGATATGTGGACCAAAATACCATGACTCTGCCAAAGAGTATGAACTGTGAATGTCTTGGAAAACTTTTGAAATTTACCTTTATGAAACTTATCTTAATGTATGTGGTACACAAAACTAAAATGATATCAATTAGGACAAGTGTACCAATCTCCACACATCTTCTACTTTCACTAGAAACTTTAGCAAAGGTTCATTTATGCACAATAGATCTAAACACCAACTAGTCTAATCCAAATCTTCATTCATACATAAGATTTCAGCACCTTTTCCTTTTCAAGGGGTTAAAATAATCTGCAAGTGAAATCTCCCCCTGAGATAATGCACTATCTTAGTTTGTCTTGGAATATTGTGCAGAGTGCACAAGAGTGGAATCATTATTCTTCTCATGATCTTCCAATTTATTTCCTTTTTTTTTGCTGATGGAGTGTTTTATCCCTTTTTTTATTTTGAATGGGTGGCTTCACAAAAGCATTCCTGCAATTATTTTCCTTGTGTCCCATATTATTGCATTTATAGCACACAATGTTGTGCTCTGGAACAAAGTTGTTCCTCTTCCCTTTAGATCTACATTCAACAGCCTTGTGACCTTAGTTTTTACAAACATAGCAATAAACATGAAATAAGACAGTATTGTTTCTTTGAGGCATAAATGATCTTCCACCCATGTTATCATTTCTTCTTTGTCTAGTTCTACAATCAACAACATTATGCCTAAATTTATCACAAGGAAAATAATAACCTTGAAAGGATTGATTGAACCTAGTAGGAGCATGTTGTCTTGTAGGTGGAGGACTTCTAAGTCCTTTTTGTTTTTAGACAAGGATGAATCCATCTTCTTTCTTTCCATTTTCAACAATCTTTTCATCTTCAGAGCCATTCTTCTTAGAGTTTTCAGTGCAAGATTTCTCCTCCCTTGTTTTAGGCCTTTCAATTGATTTGGATCTATCCCTAGGACAAACTTCTTTCTTTTGTCAATTTATTCTTTTTCTCTTTTCAAGGAATTCCTTAGAGTGACAATAGATCTTCTTCAAGCTTTAAACATTTAGCAGCCTTATTATTGAGCTTGACATTAAAGCAATCTTCAATCCTCTTGCCTTCTTCAACCTTTATTTTTAAATAAGAGATCATACCTTATGTCCTTTTTAGTTTTTTTTCATAACTTTTATGTTCTTCTAACTTGGATTTCCTTTTTTTCAGTTTCTTCCTTTGAATTTTCAAGTTCTCATATTTCTAATTTAGCGCCTTTGCTTCATTCAGGTCTTTCAAATAAGATTAAATTTTTCGTTCAAAAACTATTTCCCAGTCATCTAAATTGAATTCCCAACCTTTAGGTTACATTGATTCTAGATCTAATTCAGAAGAGAACATGTCTTCATCACTCAAGGAGCTGAAATCCTTATATTTATCAATATTACACTTTATGTTAGCAACATTAAAGGACATTAAGAGGGTTTCATAATTTGAGTCATTATTCTCATCTTTTGAGGAGCTGCTAGTCTCCTTGGAGACTCTAGAACCAACTTTGGGGTTTCCATAGCCAATGGGAGCCCTACTACCAAGTGTATTCTCTAGTAACCATGTTCTTGGTACACTGGTTGGCATCTGACTATCAAGGTCTTTACACAAACTCAGTCATTAAAACCTCCCAGACGAGTGTTTGTTATCATTCTGTAAGTGGGTACCACTTGTGAAGTAGGTAATTCAAATTCCTCTCTTGGCTACTTCTTCTTTAAAGTAATCATATCTTCATCGATTTCCTACATGATTAGCATACGAATATTTTGCATATGAATTAGGGAAAACTCTAACCATATATCGTCAACAATTAAATTTATCAAAACCCCTCACCCATTACATTTAATCATAGCAATTGGGTTAAATTCTAACAAATTGCATACCAATTTGATCAAGAATTAACCAAATGAACATCAACTTATCAAAAACAAGAATACATAAGAGAATTTATAGAGCTTAATTAGAAAGGGAAATACTTGGTTTTTCTAGCAACAAGGTTGCATTTCCCTTTCGTGTTATGTTATTTTACCTTGCGCTCTTTGAATATTGTTTCAATTCTTTAATGAGAATACAAATGGCTTACTCAACACATGATAATGTATTGTAGAAGTAACTGCATATTCAAGGTGGTGCCAAGTATGTGTTTTTGCCACCTTACTTTAATTCTTGATGATTTTGCAAATTAATTACTCGAAAAAGGGTACCATCATGGAGCCTTGACTTTTGCACCTTTTTTTAGCTTAAAAGATGACACAAGAAGCTAACATGGTGTACTTACAAGCCCCTCACATCCACATTGGATGTATGTAGCTGAGTGAGTGCTTAGCTCAGGTGTCAAAAGACTAACTAGAAACCAGGGTTAAAACATCTAACAATCACTTTTAGAAGAAAGAAAAATTTAGTCTTTTCTTTATCGAGTACCATAGGATATTGTATAAGGAATACTTGGGCATGGATATAAAGTTGAACTGGTATGGTTCAAACAAGCTTTTATGAAAAACACCTCCATTTTTTTCTTTTGGAAGAAAAGAAAACTCACCAACAAACTTAACCACTAACATGTCGATGCATGCAGACATGGGACAAACATTCTCTAGGAAAAAAACAAAAAGGATGAAACACTCATAGGGTACAACCACCCACTAGGAAAAAGAATACCAGGTGCACCTATGAGTTTTGCACAACTCCTACTGCATTCTTCTTAGTAACACCTAACACACAAAAACCCAAGAATCTTGATAAACAACAAAACTTCAAGGAAACCCAAAGTTACCATATTCTAAGTTAGGAAAACTACCAATCCCACTGAGAGCCAAGAATTTTAGGGAAAAGACCTTCATTTTACCATTTCCACCAAAAACATTCCAAGCAAGCCAAAGCGAGGCAAAAAAGAAGGGGCCAACATTTTTCCAATGGAAAAATGGGGCATGTTGTGAGACCACACAACAAATAGCAACCAACAAAACCAATCGAAACAACAAAAAATCAATTCTAGAAATGGTACTCATATTTTGGCATTCTATAAATCTCTTAATTATAAATAATCAAAATTTCACTCTAGCATTACTTTCACTTTAATTAGCATAACACAATTAGATCTTGTTGGGTTCATGTGTGTGCTCATGATTCATTCCATTACAAAAAAATTGAAGCCTAAAAACTACTTGCATTAATGTACATAGCCTGGTAGTCATTCTTAGCCAACATGGACATTGCCTTGCTACCAGTCAAGCATCCATAGCCCCAACAAGGTTATCTTTGTAATTCCCCCAAACATAGCTCTACTATCATCCATAGCCCTAGTAGAGATATTCAAGTGGCCTCAAGAGTTGAATTCTTTTTTGATATTTCTTTTGATATTTTAATGTAAGCTCTTTCACTTCAACTTGTAACAGGAAATGAAGCCTTCTATTAGGTTAGGAATTACAATAGTAGCAAAGGTTACCTTTTGATTTTTCACTCAATGCAAGCAACTGCTATTCTACAAATTTTGTTAAAATTCTTTAAATGTGGATGTTTATACCCCAATATTATCCTAATGATTTATGCAAACTAAAGTTAACTAATTCTAAGCAATTATTTGGTCACTCATAATTTAAAAATTACTTCCTTCCATAGTACAATCAACATTTCTAGAATTCATGTTCTACAGTCTTGAATACTTCAAATGGCAAGCTACTAATTGTTTAGTTGTATCCCAAAAAGTGAAACTCGAAAGAAACCAACAAACCAGAACAAAATAAAACAAAAGTGGGAAACTATTTACATATTTATAGAAAAAAACAGGAGACCCACCCTAGGCTTGGAAATAATGCTTGAGGAATTTCCCATTGACCAGCAATGAAACATCCTCCGTAGTAAGGTTTTTAAGCCTATAAGTGCTATCATCTAAGATCTTAGATACTTGGTAAGGAACAATCCATAATTTATCAAACTTATTGTTTTCACTTTTTTGTTCCTGGGCTTTGTTCCAAGATAAGACCAGGTCATATATTCTGAATGATTTTACTCCAGCCCTTTTGTTGAACCAACATTTGGCCATAGATTAGTGCTTAGAAAAATGATATATTTATTTAGTACATTTCTCATCTAAATGCATCAGTTGTAATAACAGAGCCTCTGTTTGGTCATCTAATCCAACATATTCCTGAGAAAATTTCCAGGTAGGCATTTTTCAGTTTTATGAGCAATATAGGATCTATCCCATAGACCAAATGATAAGGTGAATTCCATAATGCACATTCCATCCTAGTTGTATCACCTCAAAGAGTGAAATTCAATAGGTAGTTCCATTCATTAGGATTCTTCCCAACCAGCTTTCTAATTATATGCAACGGGTTCTTATTTGAAGGTTCTACTAATATGTTCCCTTGTGGGTAATAGTTAGATGAAAAATTTAATGTCATACCTAATCCAAATTACCAATTGGAACATTTTAAAGAAGAGAAATTAAGGCCATTATCACATACCATAGCATACAGTACTCCAAACCTGGTAATGGTGCTTTCTTCTAAAAAATTTATTACTACTTTCGTAGTACATTATTTACTATAGCAATATTTTGTCCATCTAGTACAATAATTAGTAGCTATCAATATATACTTGTGACTGGTAGATGACTATGGATTTATCATTCCTATGAAAGATAACCCCCACTATGCAAAGGGGAACATCTCCATCATGGGTTGTAATGGTTGTGCATTGAACCTTCATTTGTCTACAACCTGACATGTATAACAGTTCCTCACGTGCTCGAGCATATATTTAAATATTGTTGGAAAATAGTAGCCAACTCTTAGGATGAGATGAGTAGTAGCCAATAGAGATCCATGGGTTGTGTCAAATCTATCATGCAACTCATTTAAAACCTCATCAACTTCCTTCCTATTCAAGAATCTTAAGTAAATTTCTTCATGATTTTTCTTGAAAAGAACCTCTCCGTTGATCATATAACTTTGGGATTTGATTTTTAAGGCTCTTCTTTCATGTCTCTACATATTATCTAGACAATTATTACTGACCAAATAATTCCAAGTGTTTGAATACCACTCATCTTTCATTTTTGTATCCAATGTATATTGTTAACTGATGATTTGAGGATCCACCTCAACAATAGATCTAACAAATTCTTGTCCACAGATGAGCTTCATAGGTATGATCTCTACATCAAATTATTGGAGAATAGTAACTCACTTGGATTGCCTTTCCCCAAGCTCACTTTATGTTAGTAGCATCTTGAGTGCTACATCAAGCACAATTTCCTTAACCAAGCTCTTGAGGATGTGATTTCTAAATTTTCTCATAGCCTTTACCTATGCAAAATCCTACTTTTCAACATCCATATAATTCAATTAGCCTCCTTAAAAGGAGTGCTCATGAATGCAATCAGTCTCTCTTCTTTGTTTATCCCTCTCTACGTCAATGTGGAAACATGTGTGACTTGAAGTAAAAGAATAAATATAGAATGGTTTAGTGTAGGTGAGATTGATTAACATTGGTGCCTTAGTGACTATAGCTTTTATGTTATCGAAAGAAACCTTGGCTTCATTAGTCTATTCAATCTTGGCATCCTTTTTTAACATATCATTAAGGGGCCTTACTATCTCAACGAATCTAGTAATAAAATTTTGAACAAAATTTATCTTTCCAAATTAAGACTTTAGTTCCTTCTTACTTTTCAGAGGTTGCAATTCATCGGGCACTCACATGATCCTAATATATAGAGATTCCTCTCTCAAAAATAATGTGTCTAAGAAGTTTTCCTTTGGTTACCCCAAAAATATACTTCATATTCAAAGATATTCCATATGTCTCACACTTCCTTAACATTGATCTGAGATCATTAACTTGATCCACTATACTCTTAGAAAATATGGTAAGGTCATCCATGTAGATTATGATACACTTACAAACCAAATCCTTAAAAGCATAATCCATTTCCCTCTAAAATTTGGCTCCAATGTTTATTAGCCCAAATGGCATTCTCTTGTAAGTGAAGGTTCCCCATTTCATAGTGAAGGTAGTCTTCATCCTATGTTCTCTATCAACCATCACCTAGTTATATCCTAAAAATCAATCTAAGAAATACATCATCTGCGAACCATTGAAAATTTGCAAAACCTCATCCAATGATGGCAATAGATATTTTTCCTTTTTAGATGCCTTATTGATATTTTGAAATTCTACACATAAGTGAATATCTTAATTTTTCTTTCTAATAGGTACTAGTTTAGCCACCCATATAGAGTTCCTAATGGGAAAATTAATCCTAGCTAATAGGAGATTTTGTACCTCCTAGATCAAAGGCTCCAAAAGTGCATTCATTGGTCATTGCTTCTACTGAAAAGGCTTAACACCAGGCTTCAATGGAATAATATGTGTTATGATGAAGGTATCATATGTCTTCAAGTCCTTGTAGGTCCATGCTATGAATTTCTAATAATCTTTGAGCACTTGAGAAATTTTCCTATATTCTTCATCCATGCATACTTTACCTATGAGTTCATTTTTAGGAGCTTCCTCAATGTTCAAGTTATATATCTCAGATTGTCCTCAATTAGTATTATAAAGATCTTTCTACCAAGTTATTTGATCTAGGTCAAATACCTTTCTAATAGTACTATATTGTCATCCTTAAGCTCACAATTAGGGCGATCTACTTCAATTATCTGAGCTTCTAAAATACCCGATTTGGTGATGAACTCCATAATGTGCTTATCATCTTCAAATATTTGTAAATTAGTGAAATTTTCCAAAACTAAGGTAAATTGAACCAATTCAGTAATAAATATCTTCAATTCTGAAACATCTAGTGGTTTCAAAGTACTAGCAGTCATGGCTAATGCATCTACCTTCTGATTAAATCTCCACAAAATGTGTGTAATATTAAAAGCATCAAATATTTTGATCAAATCCCACACATGGTGTCTATAATTTGATAATTTTTTGTAGTGACAAACATACTACTTCCTAATTTTCTTGACAACCAACTCTAAATCTCCATATACTTTGAGTATCTTAGCCTTTCTCTTAATGGAAAGCAACAACCCATGAATAAGAGCTTCATACTTAATTACATTATTAGTACATTGGAACTGCAATCTATATCCTACAAGGAATGACTTACCTTGAGGATTGATCAATTAAATGCCCACTCCTATCCCTTGCTTAGATTTTGATCCATCAAATTTGAGAATACATGCCTTCACCTCAACCATTTTGAACTTAACCCTCCTCGAAGTCATTGAATTCACTCCCTTTTCCAAATCTTGGGATCCTTTTATGTGCCATTGATTAGCCTTGTGGATGTCACCTTGAATTTTATGAAGACCCTTATTTACTTCTTTGGTCAATTTTGTGCATGTCTTCTCATCAGGAATCTCCAACTTAATCCTATTAGTGACCACATTTTCATGACAATATCGACCTTCAAATATGTTGATAACTTCCAAACACATTGCATAACTAACTTCCAAGTGTGCTGAATTATGTAACCTGCACCATCCTTATAACAACAAATCTCTCAGCAGAAGGTTGATCTTTTGATGCTAGTAAATCCTTTTAATGATGATCTTCCAAAATTTATCGAAATGACTATCTTCCCCTTTAGAGGAATCATAATCAAATTTAATGAGCATGTCGGTTCCCAACATCAATTGATCATGTGTTTCCATATTACTCATAAAAACCTCTTCTATCTTGAATCTAGAAGCCCTAACGCTATACACACTACGTTCCACATCAATATAAAGCACTTCATTTTTTGGTTGTAATTCATGATCATATGTTTCATACGTGGTTCCCTCTCTATCCTAATCTGATTTGGAATTCCCTTCCAAGGTAACCACATGTGCAAAAAATCAGCAGCCATGTATCCATTGAGAGTCTTTGACTAGTCTCTACTCAATAAAATTTCGTAAGTATTCAAAATTTCAAATACTTGAATGTTGATGTAATGTTGGAATTTGGGGTCAGATGCCAACTACATGTGAATATTGGTTAACTCTCCCACCACATTCACTTTGGTTTTATCCAATTGAGTGACCTTCTTCATGGAACTTGTTGGGGTCAACCCCAACATTTGACATATGGACAAAGGCATCACATTCGTTGAAGCCCCTGAGTGTACCAAATAATTATGTAGATTCTTTTCAAAAATCCTTAGGGTGAATAGGAATAAAGGTGACTTTGTTTTCCCTTTGTATAACGCTACATGAGCATTTGCCATAGGGATAGTGTTTTTGTCTTTTTCCTTAGCGTATGCATCCTTAGCTAAAACTTCTTTACTAGTTGAGATTTCTTTGGGAATTTATTCTAATGTCTTCAAGAAAGCTTTTATGATCATAGGTATTTTAAGAAATTTTGATAAAGATAGACTAAACTTTACCTTTCTGATCTCTTCTACCAAGTAAGTAGTCAAATTATTTGGTTTTGTTACATTCATCTTATTACCTCTAGGAGGATTCAAAACCCTATTGTACTGCAAAGTAACCTTAGGTAATCTAGGATTATTACTTGACTTCTCATCTGGTGGGATGGATGCAATTAGTGGTCTTTTCAACCTACACCCACTGGTAGTATTACTTCTCAAATTATAAATATGTCCCTTTTGGTGCTACTGAAAATTTTGAATCTCATCCATTTCATCTTGAGGCTCATTCTCATCCTGGTGATCTATCTTCAACTTCATAACCATTATTTTCTGACACAACATGTGAGACTTGAACATATATAACTATCCAAAACTAGTGTTGAGTTGCATCCAACTGGAAATATCTCATTTTCTTATGATGGGTGCTAATTGTATTGATCATTGTGATAAGTTACAACTAAGAAAATGTTAGATGTAGTTTTGTCCTCTTTTGCATGTGATTTGGTGTTATGAATCCTACACCAATTGTTCATTTCCAGCTCAACTAAATTTACTTTAGATGTCATCTTTTCATCAAAGGAATTGGAACTATCTAATGGCATGGATATTCCCCCATTATTCAACTATGTATTCTAAGGCTTAGGTGGTCTAGAGGAATTATATGTTTGACCTCAAGTGAATTCTGATTATTTTGTGAGAAAAAGTTTTTATTCTTGAGCTGAGTAACTTCTGTTGTCAACCTCTTAAGTTGGGAAATTATCTCTTTAATTTATTCATCATCCTCTTGAACCTTTGCACACTAGCTATCCTAGAGCTACATCAAGAAGGAATTATCATTAGGATGGATCTCAGCAATAGCAAGGCCTTGATGTGGGACTAGTGCTTGATTATTCCCCTGTTGAAGAAAACTATTGTGAGGGTAAGTCCCACTTTGAGCTACTAAAGGAAAAGGGCTAGGGATCAAAACATTGTTATGTGGAATTCCACTCATCCCTACCATAGGAAAATTATTCGAGGTATTCCCATCAGTCAATGGTTGTTTGCTTCCAACATGTTTCATTTCTTGATTTATGCTTATCTCTTCGACGTAAGCTTCAATCAAAGTTGCTCGAGGATTTAATTTCCTCCTCACAAACATTGTTGCCAAAGGATCGACAATAATATACTAAACAACACTAATAGATAAATCATCCACAACATATGGAACTTGTAGTCTAGATTATGCCTTTTGGAACCTATCATTAAAATTTTTTATATGTTCTCCATCAAACTAATTAATTTGATCGAATTAGTGGTACAACAAAGTAGTATCTATAGGTATCCTAAACCTGGCTAAAAATTGATCTTCCATGTCTTGCAATGATCTAACAAAGTTGCAAGGTAGGTTGATGTACCGCTAGTGAACCTCATCACTCAGGGTATAAGAAAACAACCTACACACATCTTCATGTTGTATTCTTGTGTTAAACAATGTATCCTTGAATATGGTCAGATGCTCCTCCACATTTTTATGGAAATAGTACTTTAGACACAAGTTCTTAGGATTTTTTGGGAGGTCATGATATACAAAAAATTGAGTACGAGATTCTACATTAAATAAATCCATGGCTACTGGTGAAGGTGGTGTTGCAAGTACTAAATTTCTAGGAGTTTCTTTTATAGAATTCAACCTTCGAGCTCTAACTATTATACGGTTACCAAGCTCCACAAAATATACACGAGGATCACTAGATCGGGACCTAGTGACACTGCAAAACTCCAACTTGTTCTACTCTTTTAAAAGAGGTCCTTCCTTCTAGCACCACTTCTGTTGATGTGGATGATACACATGCACACCAACAAGAAAATCAATTCTTGATCTAGGAACATGAGAACCTACCTTTCTTGAAAGATCCACCAAGTACTCCTAAATCAAAAGAAAATCATGGTTAATCTTAAGGCTCGAGAATGTCAGGTCTTGATGCACTAGGTTTACTCAAGGTTTGTTGCATAAAATTTACTATTTCTCACAAGGGGTTTGTGGTTTCTTAACACACTGGTGTCTAGTATAACATAGCAAATATTAACCGAATTAAAAATTCATTATTCCATAATCTCATGAACACAAATGATTTGTGAGAAATAATTCATGACTTCAAATTGTTTGCAAAGACTTAGCAGATTTAACATATATTGCTCTATAATTTCATGAATACAAAAGATTTATGATAATACTCCATGAATTCACCATTTTTGGAACATTTTCAAGAAATATTTAAAATCTATTCTAAAGAAAAGCATTAAAAATCTTAGGATTTAAAGTTCTCCTAGTTATTATCCACACATGCATCATCAAACAAAACAAATAAAATAAAACCACTCTATATGTCACCATATTGCTTCATAGCTAGGCATAGAATGATGTGAGAATTTAAAGAAACATGAGGTCATTTGCTACCAAACAATGTCAATGTGCACCCAAATCTAGTGCAACACATTGGCTTCTTTGATAGAAGCAAATAATAAGCAATGTAAGATTTCATATCAAGAAATAGCTTTAAAATTGACTTTGATTTTAGGAAACTCTAATGAAGCATAAAAGTTTTTATACTGGAATAGTACATAAAATAGGAAAAAGAAACAAAACTGGCAAAATTTACAATTTTTTAAGTCTTCATAATTCCACAAGCTCTGAACTTATGTAAAATGAACAACTCTAATCATTTTATAAGAACAATACAACCAAAGAGTTCCAAAAGGACACATGAAAGAGAAACCAAAAGAATAAATCATAAAGTAGCACGTGGCAAGTGACAGTTGGTACAAGAAAATTCTTGAACAAGTCAAAGACACTTACTTTTTCCATGAATTGAAAAATCCTTGAAAATTTGGACCTTCAAGGCACAAGCATCATAAAACATCTTGCAATACTATCAACACTTTTCCTCAAAAACCCCAGGTTTAATCAACACATATTGGGTCCAAAAATGACTACACAAAATGCACTTTTTGAAACTTATCACCACAACTGCACCATAAAATCCATGGTTTCCCTTACCTAATCATAAGCACTTCCTTAGTAGGAACTTTCTCTATGAATTCATCTTCTCCTTTCCTTTTCTTGTATTCCTAGAATGTAATCACCACTTAATTCATATTTTCCATTGGAATACTCTATGTCATTCTCCAACTATATGCCTTGCATTTTCTTTAGTTATCTTCTTTATGATTTCATTCCTTTGCAACATTTCTATCTCATACATATTCATTTTATTTCTACATTTGATCACCTCATCAAGGACCACTTGACTCAAGGACTAAATAAGATCCTTATTTATTTTCTCAATCCAACCTCTAAAAGCTTTTACTTTTGCATCGTCCTACTCCCTTCCTTCAAGATCATAGTGTTTTTGCACTAGCACCTCTATGAAATATAGGTCTTTATTCACCATCTTTTCACTTTTCATAGTGATTTTTTCAAATTTAGTTATACATTGCAGAAAAAAATCACTTTCCCAATTTAAATACAATTTCCATTTCTTTAACACTGGAACATCTTGTTCCATGACTAGTTTCTCCTACATCAACACCTAGAAATTCATTTTATGAACTGCCTCTAATCACCTTACTTCCAAATCATTTTGGTCCATGCAATCCTTGCACTCAACTAAAATTATTTTAGACTTACCAAGCCAAAGATATGCTTCTTTACATTTACCAATTGCATCTCTCATCATTTCTTCACCTTGTTGCACCAAATGCACTATCCATTCTTCAAACACATTTATCTTATACTTTAGTCCTTCAATTGCATCAACATGCTATTTAGACATCAATATTGGATTTAGTGGAAATTTAGTCAATGACTGAGCTTGCTAGGCTACTGCTCTAATAAAAATTTCCAAGTGAGCAATCCGCTCTTTCAGTTCCTTTTTCTCCTATTTTTCCTTTCTCATACGGGTAGTAGTTCCTTCAAAGTTCATTCTCATTTCCTCCAACTCTTGCTCATGTGAGGAATGTCTTAAGTTGATGTGGTAACTTGATAATCCCTAGTTATCACTTCATGATTACCCTTTTATCCCACTAGAGTGGGTATTTGAAGAGTTTTCCCTTCATGAATTCCGCTTGACAACATTCTTAGCCATTGCTTTGTCTTTAGGATTAGGCGTTTCCATCTCTTGCATTATACTCTTAAAATATAGAGGCACGAATTCCACCTCCAACAGTGAGGGTAACTGCCTAATTAACCAGTTGGGTATTTCCTCATTTGGCCTCACCTCTTCTTGTCTATGTTCCTTCCAACTAGATCACTTAGGAACCTCTTCCCTCAACACCTCGACTTCATTTTTGTGACTCCAAAGTCTTTTATCCCATTTCCTCCCATCGGCAAGGATTTTGGATTTCCCTAGTCATGTTCTTTTACCCTTCTTTGATTCCTACACCTCTTCCCCTTTCTTTTCCTTTTCAGTGTCACCTCCTAGAGCTAATGGCTCGTGTTTCTCTAAATCATCGAGGTTTGCACTATTTTTTAATTGTTCATTTGGGGTTTGAGAGAACTCCATTTCTTTACCTCCATCCAGACCTACTCCTTGACCCTATGGTTTTTTTAACAATAATCTTAGTTTCTATTTGTTGAGGATGGTCTCTAGTCACACTAGTGTCAAGTGCGTATCCATGCACTTCATCTTCATCCATTATTGAAATGGTAATTTGAGAAGTAATGCCCACCTTCTCTCTATGTGGTGACACTATTCCTTCTACATTGGTTTCTCCTTCTAGATTTCCCATTTCTTGAGTAATTTGTCATATTATGAACTCTATCTCTTCTTCAACATCTAGACCTACTTACGTATCATGAACTTCTATGACTGGTCACATCATTGGGGTTTCCCTAGATTATCGCCTCTCTTTCAAATATTGTATTATAGTAGACCATTTTTCTACTTCTTTGACAACTTGATCTATGGTAATTGGTTGTTCTCCTTCTAATACCAGATATACTTCCCCTAGGGTTTGTTTCATTATCGATGCACTCACGAATGGTGGGGAAGTAAACATAGCAGCTAGTTACTATGATGCTGACCTTGTCCTAGAATATACTTGCATCTTCATGATTACTTCTTCAGAGTCAAGAATTATGCCCTTGGAAATGTCATAGAAGAAGATTCCACCTTTGGTGTACTTAACATGTTAGTTGGAATGACCAAGGTTTCCCTAATTGGATCATCTAGCTTGGAATCCATCGAAACTCCTTGGCTCAAAATATTAGGGACTCCTTTACCTTGTTTAATAGTCTTAGCCTCAATAACCTTTCTCTTCTTCTCTAAACAATCATCATACCCCAACTCACTCACCATATTTTGTTTCCTCTTCCTTCCATATGGGTAAATGAGTGAAATTCTAGCCTCTTTTATCAATTTAATGTACTTATCTATCCATGATTGAGTGTAATTGAGCACTTGTCTAGAAACATCATCTATGGTGATTATTTCTTGCCTTCCCCAATTAGGATCTCAGATAGCTCATTATAAACCTTATCTGGAAATCATAGGCTAGGTTGTCTATCTCACCATTATTAAAATCCATTTGTTCATGAATATCATGTGTCCTAGAAGTATTTATTTGGGCTAGTGTCAACCTTCAGTAGGATTGCTTCCTTACATCATGATCATCCTCATAATCAGACAAAAAATCCTCTAAATGAGAAACATGAGCATATTTCTTGTTTATATGCTTGGCCAACCTTTCACTTGGATCAAATTTGTTCCTCTTAAGTAAGAATGTTTCTAACACTTAATCTTTCAACTCATCTTCACATAACTTAGCACTCTTAACTGAGATGCATCTATAATTCCCTATGGTAATAGGAAACTTTACATGTCCCCTCTTGTGTATCTATATGAAAGTCTCATGAGAGGGTATCACCTACCTCACAAATTCCAATAGCACTATCTTGTCTATATGATACTTGGGAAACATATAGGGGTGATCAGTAAATCCTTCTAATCTAATGTAAGTAAATGTTAGGAATTGAATGAACTAACACTGAGTAACACGTATAGCATCCTATGATTTGAGAGATATCCTCTTTGATTTATCTCCCTCCATTAGCCTTACTAACTTCATAGAGAAAACATCATTTACCCTCTAGTAATGTTCTCAATACTGACCAATAGTAATTTGTGTCAAATGTTGATAAATTAACCTATTCCTCAGCTCTCTACCCAAAAATCCCACTTTGTTTAGCCCTTGGGTATTAGCCTAAAATAATATATGACAACATAGTAAACCATTGGGAAGTAGGGAACATTTGAATCTATTCATGTAATTTATCGCTAAGGAATCTTTCTGAATGAATTAGTAGAGGGTCTTCCATCATTCTTCTAATAATCTCAAACATCCATGGTTTGAACTTTCTAGCATCTTAGCAACTAGCTAGTCTATTTAATAGGGTTATTATATCCTATATTTCTTGTATGAACAATGAACTAAAAATTATTTTTAGCATTCTTGCAACCATCTCTTGGAACTAGGTCAACATCATGACCTTTCTATTATGTTCCTCCATGCTCATGTAGGAATCCATTAAATCTTTCATTTTCAACACATTCATTGTTGTAGACACTAAGAGCCCAAATGTGTATGCCGAACACCATCTGTAGATAAGTCTACATAGAATCTCCCTTCTTTTATAACTACCCTTATGTCTACATCCTACAATTTCATACACTCCAAAATCAACTCTAAGGCTTCCATAGCTAGTGGGAACCCTCACCAAGTGTATTCCATTATTAACCACATTCTTAATGCATTGGCTGGAATTCAGTTGTTGAGTCCTTCACATGAACTTATATTCATTAAAACCTCCCAAATGAGTGTATGTTATCATTTTGTAAGTGGGTACTACTTGTGAACTAGGGAATTAAAATTCCTCTCTTGGTTGATTCTTGTCTGAAGTACCCATGTCTTTGTCAATTTCTTGCATGATTAGTGTTCACAATGATTTTACTTGCAACAGTTGGGATTATGGATGCACAGTCCTTGAAGTTGTAGTCTTCGATGTAGGACCTTTAAGCCAGGAAAGATAATCAACCACCCAGAAAGTGTTGCAACTAGGCATGCACAATGGAGATTCTATTGATATGATATGATTGATTGATTACAAATGTACAAGATGCCTTGAATATATAGGCATGAGCTAAACCCTAATATGCATGATATGTTGCCATGTGTCTTGATCAAACAACATGTGACAACATGTGAACCCTAATGGTGATGTTCATTAAATGATGAGATAAGTTCTAGAAGGAATCTTATCTCCTACAAATAAGGAAGGGAATATTATCCCATTTATTAAATGATTTATCTAATAATGCAACCTAGGACTTAATGATTAAATGCAAGACCTAAGTTAACTTATGCTAGTGTAATAATTAATTAATTACACCAAGACCCCCCCATAAGTGCAACTTAGGGAGGAAGATGCAATGATTATGCAAGATGATGATGGGTCCGGCTATGAGGCCATGTTAGGTACCCATGTACATGAAGATGCAAAAAATCTCCCACAAACGGAGAAAAGGGGAAAACCCTATGGGAACAAAACCCCTCTCCAAAAAGGAGATGAAAATGCAAAAATGTGAGATAGGATGGGAAGGATGGAGGACTCCCAAATACCCCCCAAGTACACCATCCGTCACATGGATACAATACAATCAATGCTCCCCCATAGGAGGAAAAGAAAGAGAGAGACTATGTAGCCCCCGCAAAAAAATGAGATCACCTGCAAGAAAGGTAAGTGTTTGAAGACAGAACAAGATCCAATGTCGACAAACAACTTGTCTCCCTTTCGGAAGAAACAAAACCAACTGCAAGTGCAAAGATGCTTCCCATTCTGGATAGGAATTGAAGGAAGGAAAGATGAAAATGGATGATGATGTCTCTGAATGCCGCTCAAAAGTCTCCTTGCCTGATGATAATGCCACAATCAATGAAGAGGGTGACAAACCAAGATGATGCAAAAACTGATGCTGAACAATATCCAAAGACTGAGATATGATGAATATGATGGATGTGATGGAGACTTGATAGCCCCCCCTGAATGAAGTGTCCTCAAAACCACTGAAGAAAGTCTGAAGCAAATCCAATGGTAGATGCTGAAGAAACTTCAAGTCCTGAATGGAAGGACAGGGAAGAAGTCTCGGATATGAAATTTCTAAAGAGAAACCAAGTGCCTCGAGGATAGTCTCTGAATTCCCAATCAAGGTTGAGACAAAAGAATGAGGAGACTCAAAACAACTCTCCAATGTGTGATCTGAATAGAGGAGTGATATCCCCTCAAGAATGTCCTCCAAACTTGTAGAAGTGTCCAAGGCAGTGATACCTGAAACAAAGCCATCATGTGATATCAAGTCTGGAAAACTGAATGTGTCCTGATTGATGATGATAGTGGAAGCTTGAATCAATGATTCTAGACAAGGAGTCACTGAATGTGAAGGGATACCAACTATCTCTGATGAAGAAAAAGCACAGAAAGGAACCTTGTCAACCTCTTCGAAAAGATCAAGGTAATCAACTTCCTGCATAACAATAGCATCATAGGGAACTTGATCTGAAGCAAGACATTCTGAAGCATGACCATTGGGGAATGATGGAGTATCTGAATCTCCGTAGATCTCCCAAAGCTTAGTCCAAAGAATGTGAGGACAATCACAATGATCAATAACATTCAAAACATCATAATCAACTTGCATAGAAATGATCTCCAAGACAGTATATTTGCTGCAACTCCAAGAAAACTCAAGAATACCTTCACTTGGATGAGGAACAATACCAAATAGATGTGGCAACAAATCAAGTGAATGAAGATGGTGGCAGATCCCATCTCGCCATTGTGAATAGTTACCCTTATGCAACATAGTCAAAAGAGAACATGCAAGCCCCATAATGAAATTTCTTCACAAGAATACAAAGACACTGACCTTCAATAGCAAATAAAGACTTCCAAATATGATTTACAACTGAAGTGATGTAACCCGGATCAAAAAATTGTTTCCCAAGCTTCAAGATGTCCAGGTTATTGAACAAATGCACCAAACTGAAAAAATCAATGCAAGAGTATCTGGAGATAAAACTAATCAGGGGATCTAGACTGATGAAAAAAGCTCTTAATCACCTTCCTGATGCTGTTGGAATCACTGAAATCTGATGAGCGGTTGCGAAGATACAAGCTTTTATGTCCAAATTAGGGTTTGGACTTCAATTTGATGTAGAGTCTCCTACAAGAAAAATTTCATAGAATGGATGTCACCACTGGAAAGTACGTGAAATTCCCTTTCCGACGGTATATCGTTCACAAAAATTTGATACCCTGGGTGAAAGTTATGATCAAACGAAAAAAATGCCTATCAGAGGCTCTCTACAGGCTAAATTGGTGCAAAAATTAAGCACCCTCAGACTTAGCTCTCGGTCGCTGATATGACTACAGCTCGGGCTATGGAAAAAAAAAGCACCACCCCTGGTGGCAGCGAGGTGGAGAACGGAGTGGAGCAGCTCGGCGGGGCCGCTGATGATGGTGGCGCCGCTCGGAGATGGACGGGGGCCCTCGGTCGTCAATGGGACTGAGGTCTTGGCAGTTGGGGGCTTGGTCTTCAATGAATAGAACATACACCGGCGGGCGGAAGGATGCACCGGTAGAGATATGGTCAGCGGGAGCTGGTCGAGCACGGCACGGTGGAATGAACACCGACAGGGAAGACTTCGGTTGGCGGGAGGAAGGTCTGGCAGTCGGCCAAGAAATGAACTCCGGCGCTCGGTGGAGAGACTTCAGTAGAAAAACGTGAGCTGACAATGATGTCCGGTCAAATCATAGACATAGGTACAGCCGATGAAGGCTTATGTCTGCAGAAAATTAAATATAGTGCTGACAAATAACAATATTCGATAGATTTTTTAATATTGCATACAATGCAATTAAAAAATCAATGATTTATAAATAATGTATGCCAATAGAATAAAATCCTCCATATAAAATTCCGACGGGAAAAATAAAGCCCGCAGATGATTTTAAAAAAAATAAACCCCTATGGATGATGCCGACAGGTGATTTAAAATGCAGGTCGCCCGAAATTAAATATTTTTCTGAAAACTATAGAAAAATAGAATTTTTGCCAAATAAAAGAAAATATTAGCCCATTTTTTCTGAAATGAAAAATGGCCTGCTGCTAAAAATTTTTGCCTCAGAGCACAACTAACTAGGATGATTTTTTGCTGCAAATTCTACGGATAGTACGATTGATTTTGCAAACCCTAAAAAAAATACCTCTGAAGCTCCCGAGTTGATATATCCTATTTTGATGAATGGGTAGGCGATTCTAGGGTTTCGAGGCCTTCTGAAGACAATGGTGAGCTCGGATTTGACTCTATCTGCTTCAGAAATTAGCTTGGTCCCCGGGTGGAAACAAGTAGCCTTCAATGGAAACCTTCAAGCCTACGGAGAATCTCGCACACCAACTTTCTTGATCGAGGGTTGACATTTCACTGGATAAGCTCTGATACCATGTTGGGATTATGGATGCACAATCCTTGAAGCTATAGTCTTCGATGTAGGACCTTTAAGCTAGGAAAGATAATCAACCACCCAGAAAGTGTTGCAACTAGGCATGCACAATGGAGATTCTATTGATATGATATGATTGATTGATTACAAATGTACAAGATGCCTTGAATATATAGGCATGAGCTAAACCCTAATATGCATGAGATGTTACCATGTGTCTTGATCAAACAACATGTGACAACATGTGAACCCTAATGGTGATGTTCATTAAATGATGAGATAAGTTCTAGAAGGAATCTTATCTCCTACAAATAAGGAAGGGAATATTATCCCATTTATTAAATGATTTATCTAATAATGCAACCTAGGACTTAGTGATTAAATGCAAGACCTAAGTTAACTTATGCTAGTGTAATAATTAATTAATTACACCAACAGCAACAAACAGGGAAAATAAATTCTTCATAGACAAGACTGCAAAGAGCCTATCCTTCTTGAAAGATATGGAACAAAGAAAACCTAAAGGGGAATTCTACTTTAACAGGAAAAGATTGGCTTTAGTTCAATCCCAAGTCTCTGATAACTAGGTCATGATTGCACTAGGGTCACTCTTGGGTACTGATGTGATATTTTTTGTAAATCTCAAAGGGACTATGATTATTTCTACTTTTGTTAAGAATAATAAACATTTCACACAAAATTTCCACTTCATTCACAAAATATCATCATGAAATTGAAAGATTTGCAATAATATTTCATGAACATCACAATTTTTTTTCTATCACTTAAGTAGATTTAGCATTAAGCATTCAATAATTTCATGGAAAATGAAATATTTTCAATAAGATTCCATCCATTCATTTAAATTTTGGAACTTTTTCAAGAATTTAAACATCTACTCTAAAGTAAAGCATAAATTTTTTGAAAATTAAAAGTTTCTCCCAGTTATTCTCCACGCATGCCCCAAAGAATCAATTAAAACAAAGCAAACCGCTTTATACTTCACCAGATTGCTTCACAGCTACATATAAAATGTTGTGAGCTTTTAAAGAGAGGGGTTTTATTTCTGGACACTGAGTAGGTTTTGTATGCACCCTTAAACGGTGCAACATATAGTCTTGTTTGGTTGAACTAACAAAACCAGCTACAAAAGATACATGAGATAGGTAGTTATTTAATTGGCTCTGATATTAATCAATGTCTACGTGCATATAAAGTTTTATGCTGGAATGGTTCTGAAAACAGGAAAAAAAAAACTTGAAAATGTTTTATGCTCTTTTAACATCCACAAATTCTAAACTTAAAATAAAAGTAAAGTAGGAAATGACCTTTTATAGGAAAAAGCCCTCAAAATCTCAACTTAAAGTCTATCTAGAGAATCATAAACAACGAATTAAAATGTAGCATGTCAAATTCACCAACTGTCATCAAAATATTCTAGACTAAGTCAAATTTATGACTTCATTAGCAACAACACTTTCACTTCATACTCCAACACGAAATACTTCACTTATGTTGAGGCTATCAACTTCTTTCCAAAATACCAAAATGAGGAACATCTACTAGGACCAGGATCAACCTGTAAACTCAAAATTACAAACAAAAGAAAACCTCCATCACACTTCTAGTGTCTAGTATCCGATTCTTCTTCTCCTTGCTCAAGACATGGGCTCCAAGATTCTATCTCCACCTTTCTTCAACTAGTACTCTCAAAAATAATTTAATACTGGATGCATATGTTCTTTTGAAATCCCTTGTACTACCCTCCAAGTGAGTTTGATCCTAGTATATTCTTTAGATACCTAGAGTATAATACCATTTCTCTGCACTTTATCTACTTCATATTTAGCTATAGTGTTCCTACACTATATAATTTCATCAATGACCTCCCACGTTAACAGCTGAACATAATCTCTATTTATTATTTCAATCCATTCCTTGAAGGCTTTAGTTTCTTTACCCCCCCATCCTAATGTCTGGGGATCACAACCTTGACATGCTATCATTTCAATAAACTCTCGATCTTCATTAATCAATTTCCTACATTCAACGGTGACCTTTTCCAATCCTTTAATGCATTTAGTTAGCATTTCACCTTCCCATTTCAATTTTTTCTTCCATTTTTATAGCAATGGAAGTTCTTATTCTAATATTACATCACACTATATTAATTCTTGGATATTTATTTGCATGAGAATTTCAACACTTCGCCTTTCTTCAATAACTTGCTCCTAGTGAAATTTGCATTCACTTTCAAATCCTTTTGATTTCTTTGACAAGTGGTATGCTTCCTTGTGCTTCCCTATTGCATTTGTAATGAATTCTTCTCCCTACTTTACCTAGTACTCAATCCATTCTTCAAATATACTCATTTTGTGGTGAATTGTTGCAATTGCATCCACCTGTTCTTGTGACATCAATATTGGATATTGGGGAAATTCAACTCATGCTTAACCAGATAGGATTAATGAATTTATAAAATGCTCCAAGGTAGCAACCCGGTCTTTAAATTATCTTGTCTTCTATTTATATTTCTGCACTTTGGTAATAGTAGCATTCAAATTCACTTTTATTTCCTCTAACTCTTGCCTCCAAGATGAGTGTCCAAGATTAATACTCGTTATCCTGTACTCCTTAGGCATTATTTCATGTTTTTCTTCATCAGTTGTTGGAGTGGCTATTTGGATGGTTCTATTACCATCTACATTTCTTTGTATGACATGTTTTTCTTTTTCTCTGCCCCTAGGTTTAGGAGTGTCTAATTCTTGTATAAAACTATTAAGATTCATAGGAAATACTTCTATTTCCATTGGGGAAGCCAATTACCTGATCAACCAATCAGGTGTATCGTCACCTTGCTCTACCTCTGTAACATTTCTTTTTTCCTAGTTTCAACTTGATTCAAGAACTTCTTCTCTTTGACCTGTCACATCCTCTAAAATGGGAATTTCTTTAATAATTTCTGGCATAGATTCAGGATTAGTAGGGTTTGGTACTATCTCCTCTGTTTGAAGACTTATATTTCCTATCTATCCAGATGTCCAACATCATCTCTTTGGATATTACTTTCTTTATTCTCTTCTACATCAGGGTTTTCCTCATTTTCAATTCCATCAACTAAAAATTGTGTAGCTTGTTCTTCCTCAATTTCAACTTCAACATGGCCTTTCTCTAGTTCTTTGAAGGCATCTAACTATTCATTAACATATGGAACATTCTCGAGCGAAGGATGAGAATCAAAAGTATCTTCAACAATTATTTCATCAATAGGATCTTACTTTGCATTCTCCCCTATTTCCATCTCAAAGATATTAGGGTTTCCCGCATCTAAGGTGGTTGTTCCTTGTATAAAATCTTCTTCTTCAATGTTTATAGGATTAGATCCTGTATCTTGAATCTCTTCTGTCACTGGATGTACCATGGGTTTGTATTTAGACTTCTTTTCTTTCTCTTTCTCCCACATAGCACCCCATTTCCCCATCTGTTCTTTGATTTTGGCTTCATCTTCTTCAGAAATTTCCTCCAAAACCACAGGAGTTCCTCCCAATGCTTGTTTCATACTAGCCATGTTAACAGAAGGGGGAGTAGTAAACAATGTTGCAGCCATTTGAGATGTAGACCTAGTCTATGCACCAACATTTTCTATTACTCTTGCTTCTTCAATAACCAATTTAATTCTTTGTTTCACTGTAGAGGAAGATGCACCTTTGGGTCTTACTTTTGATTTATCTTTACCTATTTCTGCATCTTTCTGCTTATTAGATGGTTTCATGGGAATTTCTTGTCTTGAAACTTTAGGGGTTCTTTCTTCAATTCTTATACCTGGAGCTGCCTTAGGGTATGTGCAGGATCATCATGGAAAAAACATGCCCTTAAGTGGCAAAAAATTCAGAAAAATCAGAGTTAGGAAACTTGACGTAAAAATTTGAATAAGTTATCTATATTATTTCAAAAATATGTAAGAATAGAATTTGAAATTGAATGTACTTTCTAAACTAGTAGGTTTTTTTTTTTTTAAACCTATTTGTTGAAAATTTGAAATTTCGATGCAGTAGTAATTAAATTTTAGGGAAAAAATAAGAAGAAGGTGTTTGTCTAACCACCCTAACCATAATAAAATAATAATATTTTTTTATAAGATTTTTGATATAAGTAGAGGACTCATGTCCCAATGTGATGCATGTATTTTTGTAATTTTTTTCCAAGTAAATAACTAATTATGAATTTTTTATTACAAATTTTAAAAAATATAAAAAACTCATATGTTTGACCACCTTAACTTTGTCAAAACTTCATGAAAGTTATTTTTTTCTTTTTTTAATCCTATATTGTGCAAAGAATAGAATGTGACACATGTTTTGGATTCAAAAAATGTAATGCGATTTGAAAGCTATAGATGTTTTTCAATTAACCTATTAATCAGGACTTTAGTCGTAATTCAAATAGAAAATGAATAATAATTACTTGGGTATGTGTAGGATCATGGTATGCCAAAAAGTCGCAATGGAGAAAAAATTATGTGTTTCATCGACTCAAAAACGCAAAAATGACGAGTTGACTTTATGTGGCTTGGGTGTTAGTACACACTACCGAAGCAAAGCCCAAACCTAGATTTACAAATCGGATATCCAATCCAAATCAGATATCTGATTTGTGACACACATATATATTTCATTTCAGCCTAATTAAAACTCATTTCACATTTGTTTAACCGCGAACGCATAGTGAAAACTTCATTCTGCAAATCAGATATCCAATTTCGTGAAAATCCATCTTCAAAAGGTTAGATTCTTGGTTTTTCTTTGCTGTAATCAAATTTTCAATTAGATTTGTGTAATTTTAGTTAATTTTTTATAGATTTTTTTCAAAATAGGGTTTTTGATAGATTTTTTATGAAAAAATTGAGTTTAGTATGGATTTTGATGAAAATTGAATGTTTGTAATGGTTTTTGATGAAAATTGAATGTCTATAATGGATTTTGATTTAAAAATAGTGTTTTTTATGTATTTGGATTAAAAATTAGAGAATTTTATAGATTTTTGTTAAAAACTAGGGTTTTTGTTGGATTTTTTTAAAAACTAGGGTATTTTTATAATATTTTCATTTATATTGTCTAATTTTAATTAGATTAATTTTTTTTTAACTCTAATAAGGCATTATGGCTGCTAAAAATGAAAATGCACAAATGCTAAACGCTCCACCACCTCCACAACCATCAATTAAAGAATTAATTTGTGAAAAATTGCAACAATTAAGGGGAATTTCTGAAGTTTATATGAGAGTCCCTCGATTATCTGAGATGTCAAACACAATGAAAGAAATAATTAAAAACATAGAAACCCTCTCCTCGCAACATAATGCCTTTTATTTGTGGCGAGAAGACATGAGAGAATATTATGCATGTGGATTGTCCTATGATCATGTGAAAGATCTTAGAATAACCAAAGCCCAAATAGCCTCTTTATTTGCTAACCCCCGCACTGGTTTTCCGGTTAATGTTAATAAAACAAAACTTTCTATAAAATGGTGCACTCATAGAGACATTGTAGAAAACTTTTGGGATCGTTGGTGTATGGTTTTTTTGAAACCACCAAACAACAATTGTGATATACCATTTAACTTTATAAAAAAATTATATGCTAAGTTTGTGTTAGGGCATCATGTCAATTACTTTGACATTAAACCCTTCCAGGGCGTTGGTGGAGGTATGCCCCAGGATAGACCAGGGGCAGTTAGAGTAATACCCCACCCATATGTTCCCCCTCCTCTCCTTCCTCCGCCACCTTCAGTATACCATCTAGATATTATGCAGGATGCGGCCACACAGACTATTCATGCTATTCACTCTTTCAGTGGTCTTTTGCTTTCACATGCTTCTATAGTAGCTCAACCACATTCTAGTGATGTTGGTGATGACTCAAGTGTTGCTGCGTCATCCTCATCAGGTCCACATATTTGTGTACCACATACTTGCTCCATGTGTCGCCAAATATGCTTAGGTCCTCTTGTACAGCTTGTCGAGCATCCCTTGGAAACTTCTGATTATGACTTCCATGATGTGGACATTATAGATTAGACGCAGGGGAGTGGAGCACACCATATAGAGTCCTCTCTTGCTAGAGAGGGGGACATTGGAATAGTGACACAGGTAAAATTTAAGTTGTGAATTCATAACTTGTATTTGTTTTTAAATTAATATTAATAAGAGATAGTATAATGTACTAATATTTATTTACATGGTCTATTTAACAGTTGATGTCTGAGGAGGAGCTGACACAAGTGACAGATAGCACCCTGAGGGCCATTTCATTTGGCCTCCACACACACACAATATATATTTTTGTACTCACTCATTTACATTTATTTATTATATACTTTCTTGTCATTTGAATTGTCATTAATGAAATTATATAATAACTTATATGTTTATCTTATTTTCCTCTTGTAGGAAATACCTAGTGTGAGCGAGGTGCAACCTTGTCCAGATTATGGAAGTGCAATTGGATAAGGGGAAGGTAATTGAACTCAAATTTGATTGAATTAAGAATTTTAAGATCTTATATTGATTATACATACATCGACATAGATTGGTAGTTTCATATGTACTTGTCATTTTTATGTGCAGGGAATTATGAGCTATATGTCCTTGTTGACAAGTGCCACAATGCCCGAAGCAGTACGTATTGGAACACTTGAAAGAGTAGGTGTTGAAGCACCTCAAGGAGGAGGTGTCGAAACACCTAAAGGAGATAAAGAAAAAGATCAACCTAAAGAAGTATGTGTTCATTTTATTTTGTGTTTGGTATTTATATGTTCCTATTACTAACAATTGTATGCTAACTTGGATCACTTTTATGTTTTTGTTCACCTATATAAATTGAAATTACAAAATATGGTTTGGGCAGTTCTTTGAGAGGGCCATATTCTAGGACTCCTGACCCTTTGAAGAGACGGATATTTCAGGTAATCAAGATTACAATTTTAGATTTCAATTATAATTTAATGTATATTGATTTTGATGTTAATTATTCAATTTTAAATTATATAGTATAACTAATCTCAATTATGGTTTGACTTTTTCTTGTGCAACTACCTTCAGAGGCAACGAGTGCTTCAAAGAGGCTCCATTTTGATGATCCACCAGTAGTTTAGGATGAGATAGACATTTTGGCATGTAAATATTGAATAGATACCAAGATGGCATATGCTACATACTGTAAAATTTTGTTTGAGTTGGCGTTGATGCCATTTTTGTATATGGACATCCACTTGATTATTGGATAATTTGATATATATAAGTTGACAATCGAAATTCAATCGCCTTCTCATGTGCATAATTAAACTCTTTGAAAATTTAATCAAGTGAGGAATGGTTAAATATCTTGATGTACAATAGCATAAAAAGAATGGTTATATTATGTAGTTTATTCATATTGATGATTACATTGCATTGCACATCTTTCAAACTCAAAGAATTACTTCACATTGCATAAGTAACAACTAGATGCTGATAGATGAAAAAATTTCAATTACAATATAGTTTTTACAAAGTCAACCTAAGCAATTATGTAATTACTTCACATTACATAACTAATAATTAAAAATTTATTCATATTATTGATTACATTGCATTGCACATCTTTCAAACTCAAAGCATTACTTCACATTGCATAAGTAGCAACTAGATGCTGATAGATGAAAATATTTCAATTACAGGCCTGCTGCCCCCTCATTCCACACACTATGCAACTAATTACTTGTAGTGTAGGGGCCGATCAATGGAGAAAATATGTAAAAATAATATATATATGCAGCCTAGAAGCATGAATTAGTACCAATATTAATGCATCACCATTGATTAACTTGAAGTAGAGATTTGAATCAGCATCATTCTTCAAGAAGCCCAAACTAGACAGGTACTGATCAATCCTTTCGTACCATGCACGAGGAGCCTGATTAAGACCATACAAGGCCTTCTTCAACTTACACACATGTGACTCCTTCCCATGAACCTCAAAACCATCAGGTTGCTCAAGTAAACTTCTTCCTCAATCACACCATTGAGAAAAGTTGTCTTCATGTCCATTTGATGAATCTTCCATCCTCTTGATGCAACAAGGGAAATGATAGTTCTAACAGAAGTGTATCGAGCAACAAGAGCAAATATTTCTTCATAATCAACTCCCTCTTTCTGAGAAAACCACTGTCGATCAGCCAAGTGTTGGTGTCAGTGGGTACATTGCTTGACAATGCTGAGAAAAACAAATATTCATTCTTCTATGGAGAAACATCATCTACATCTGCAACAGAGGCTTGATGCTTAGGTCTATCTGAACAATGTTTGGAAAAGTGACCAAACTTATCACACCTAAAGCATTGAATCACAGATAAGTCTGGCTTCTTCTTGGAAGGGGGAGCACCATCATTTCCTTTGTCTCAATTCCTCTTGAAGAATCCCTTCTTTCCACATCTTCCTTTCTTCTTTGAAGGTTGGGCACCAACTATGCAAAGCCATTGCAATCTTCAAGGAAATGTGCTTATGGTTTTCATGTCATGAATAACTACCTTCCAATCGAACAATATTTATCCAGACAGAAGTTAAGAATCTATAGAGTAAGCTCAAGCTAACTTTACGCATTGAACGAAAATCATCCATTCAAAGAAAGTATGAGCAAAATTTCCACCATAAATCAATGCTTATCAAATCTTGCATTCATCTAACAAAATTTCAAAGAAAATTTTATTCCAAGTGTAATCTAATTCAAATCTATCTCCAATCTATGGTGGAAGAAGTTATGCAATCATGCACACTATTTGACAATAAAAGTGGTTCAAATCAAATCATGCATAAGAGATTTTATTATCAAAAATAGTCTATCACAACAATTCTATACACTATCTCCACCCTTTACAAATGAGGGGTCAGCTCAATTTCACTTTAAGGCTAGCAGACTTCCTCTTTTCTCTTGCCATTTCAAACTTAACATGTTGAGTAGACTTCACTCATTCACTTTCCATGTTCATATTATTCTAAGTGCAGACACTCATTATCCTCTTGAAGTAGATTTGGCAAGATTCCATCTTTTATGCCATGTCACTCTTTGGTAAGCATGGACCTTGTCAAGTTTCATGGCCAAGACATGTGGCGGACTTCAATCATGTTTGACACATCCCTTTCTTAACATGGGCGGGCTTTGCTAAGTGTTTGTGCCAAGAAACAAGGGAGGACTTTCCTTTATGTATTGCTAGTGGACTTTTCTTTATACCAAGCCATTGATTATTTCCTTGGAGCAGACTTGGCTATATTGTATGCCACTTTTGTATGGTTGGGCGGGCTTAGTCTTAGCAAGTGCCATGTTTTACTCTTGAAGCGGACTCTACTCTCCTCTTTGCTAGTGGACTTCCTTCTCTCTTTTCCAAGCTCTGTCATGTACTGGAACGGCTAGAAGAGATCGACGAAGCTGCTAACATCAACAGAATTGTGGTAGCTTGATATACAGAGTCTATTGATGCAAGGGTTCAATTTGTATGATATTGAGAGTGGTAGCTTAATATAGGTCCACAATACCTTTTTGTAATATCATAGAATAGGGCTCATAGACGACCTCCAGTCAAAATGTCTCTCAAATGCACAAAAAAGAATGAAATTACTTCAAACCAAGTTTGTGAAGAAGTTAACTCTGTTGCCCACTAGTTTCCCTTAAGAGTCCAAAGTGCTAAAAGACAGCAATATTTGAAGGGCTATTTCTTGGAGACCATGGGGTATACAGACTCTCTGTCAGAGGCTACGGGATCGTGTTGGGACCATCTACAAAAACCTCTCTCGGTTTTTGCTATCTCGGAAGCGTTTTCCTGTGGTTATGACTTTTCAATGGAGGGAAAAGTTGCCAGATGCAAGTAGTGCAAAGTTGCAAAGTGGTGCAACTTTCATTCCGCAACTTGTACGACCAAACGCACTATTCCAACACATCTGTATGGGTACATTTACACTAGCGATGGTCCTCTTTTGCACCCAAATACGTTGAATCACTCCAAGCTACATTGGACCGACGATTTCCCTTAAGAGTCCAAAGTGCTAAAAGGCAGCAATATTTGAAGGGCTATTTCTCAGAGACCGTGGGGCATATAAACTCTCCGCCAAGGGCTATGGGATTTTTTTGAGACCATCTACAAAAACCTCTCTTAGATTTTGCTATCTCAGAGGCGTTTTTCCGTGGTGATGACTTTTCAGTGGAGGGAAAAGTTGCCAGATGCAAGCAGTGTAAAGTTGCAAAGTGGTGCAACTTTCATTCTGCAACTTGTACAACCAAACAGAATGTTCCAACACGTTCGTATGGGTATTTTTACGCTAGGGATGGTCCTCTTTTGCACCCAAATATGCCGAATCACTCCAAGTTACATTGGACCGGCGATTTCCCTTAAGAGTCGAAAGTGCTAAAAACAACAATATTTGAAGGGCTATTTCTTGGAGATTGTGGGGCATACAGACTCTCTATCAGAGGCTACGGGATTCTGTTGGGACTATCTGCAAAAAAAATATCTCAATTTTTGCTATCTCGAAGGCATTTTCGTATGGTGATGACTTTTCAGTGGAGGGAAAAGTTGCCAGATGCGAGTAGTGTAAAGTTGCAAAGTGGTGCAACTTTCATTCCGCAACTTGTACGACTAAATAGACTATTCCAACATGTCCGTATGGGTACGTTTACACTAGGGATGGTCCTCTTTTGCACCCAAATACGCTGAATCACTCCGAGCTACATTGGACCAGCGATTTCCCTTAAGAGTCCAAAGTGCTAAAAGGTAGCAATATTTGAAGGGCTATTTCTCAAAGACCATGGGGCATACAGAATCTTCGTCAGAGGCTATGGGATTGTGTTGGGATCATCTACAAAAACCTCTCTCGGTTTTTGCTATCTCGAAGGTGTTTTCCTGTGGTGATGACTTTTTAGTGGAGGGAAAAGTTGCCAGATGCAAGCAGTGTAAAGTTGCAAAGTGGTGCAACTTTCATCCCACAACTCGTACGACCAAATGAACTATTCCAACACGTTTGTATGGGTACGTTTACGCTAGGGATGGTCCTCTTTTGCACCCAAATACGTTGAATCACTCAGAGCTACATTGGACTGGTGATTTCCCTTAAGAGTGCAAAGTGCTAAAAGGCAGCAATATTTGAAGGGCTATTTCTTGGAGACCATGGGGCATATAGACTTTCCATTAGAGGCTACGGGATCATGTTTGGACCGTCTACAAAAACCTCTCTCGGTTTTTGCTATCTTGGAGGCATTTTCCTATGGTGATGACTTTTCAGTGGAGGGAAAAGTTGCCAGATGCAAGCAGTGTAAAGTTGCAAAGTGGTGCAACTTTCATTC
>VDFB02193867.1:741466585-741650890 GCA_007258455.2 Sequoia sempervirens
AAAAATAAACTTAGTAGTTTAGAAACTACATTCAATTTTCCACAAATTCTATTCTTACATGTTTTTGAAATAATATAGATAGCTTATTCAATTTTTTACGTCAAGTTGCCTAACTCTGATTTTTTTGAATTTTCATTGCCACTTAAGGGTCTATTTGGCCCATCATGATCCTGCACATACCCACTTATTAAATTCAAAGTAAAGTATAATTTATATTGGTGGAAATCTGAGAATATCCTTTAAAAACCCTTTTCATTTCATCAATTTTGGGTTAAAAAAAAGTCATCAGCCACATAACCATCATATTGCCACTTTTTGGCCCATCATGACCCTGCACATACCCCTTACTAGTTTTCCTTCTCTTCTTAGTAGGCTCTCAAATCTCAAATTTTGTTTCATCTCTTTGCTTCCTTCTTTTTTCTTTTAAGAATGTGAGCTCAATTCCTCTTTCTCTCAAAGCTTTACAAAATTCATCAATCTAGTGTTGAGTATACACTAAAATTGGTCTAGAGAACTCATCAATTGATGTCATATCTTCATCATCAAAACCTGGATCTGGGATGGGTTCATCATATACCCTGTCTTCATTATAAACTTTATTCAACACTTGGCCATCATCCACTTCCAACTGATTTGGAATGTCACGAAGCTTGAGAATCCAGGCAGATTTTAGAGACAATCTTTCATATTTTCTTCTTACTATGTGCTCATCTTCACAATTAAGCTAGTAATATTTTAAATGTGGCACATGAGCATGATAACCAACCATATTCTTGGCAATTTTTCCCTCAATGTAATGATATATTCTTTGAAGTGGTAAATCTTCAAAATTATATGTTCTTAATTCTTCCTCACACAAGTTAGCCACTCTGATTGCATTACACTTATAATTTCCTATTGCAATGGGAAATTGAAAGAAGCCTTCTTGTGAGTATGGCTATAAAGAGCTTGAGATAGTTTCAATTGTCTCACCAATTCTAATAAAAAAAAAAATTCTATTGGGTACCTGGGCAACATGAATGGATGTCCCTCAAATCCCTCCACTCTAATGTAGGAGTAAGTAGGGAACTAAATGTACCATCCTCCCATTGGTCGAATGACACTTTCTGCTTCCAGGGAAAATATTTTGGCTTTATCACCTTCCATTGTTCTAACCAGTTTCATGCAAAATAGATCATTGAATTTCCAGTAATTATCTTTATATCCATGGATGGTGATCTGGGGTAAATGTGCATATATCAAACTATTTCCTACCTTCGTGCCCAGAGTACCAATTTGTTTCAACCCTTGCTTGCTACCTCTAATGGCATAGGAGTAAATATCATATAATGAAATATAAAAGCACCTAGTTTTGGGAAATGTTTTTATCTATTCATATAATATGTCTCTTATGAGCTTTCCCTAATGCAATTGCACTAGACTTTCCATCAGGCTGGATATTATTACAAACATCCAAGATTCAAATTTTCTTGCATCTCTTAAACTAGCTACCATGCTCAATAGAGTTATAATATCTTGCATTTCTTGGTTGAACATAGACCTTTGTATTACTTTGGTCTATGGTGTAATCGGCTCTTGGCACCATTGGGTACTCATAATTTCTCTATTGTGCTCTTCAACATTTTGATACATCTTGCCCTTTGCTTTCATATCAACATTGTACATTTGTGTATAAATGGGAAGACAAAATGTGTATATAATTCCTTTTTGTGAGAGGTCTGCATAAATTCTCCCTTCCTTCTCAATGACCCTTTTGGTTGGGTTGTAATAATTCATACATTGCATAACTAATTTAGGGGCCTCCAATACTAGCAAAAACCCTCCTGCTGAACGTAACCCTTTTGCTGCAACATTCTTGGTACATTGATAAGTATTTTCTTGTAATACTTGTGAACATATTTCAATATCAAAAGACCATCCCATATGAGTGTTTGTAACCACTCCATTGATTGGTACAACTTGCGAATTGTAGTATTTGAATTCATCTTTTGGCCTTGCGTCATAAGTACTCATTTTATTTGGTGTGTTCTGCAATTTCCAGAATGTGTGTCTTGTGTGCTAGTTAGGGTTAAATTTAACCAAAACTTACAGTTTATAAAAAAATTAGTTCATTTTCAATTAAATTCCAAAAATCAAAGAATAATCAATATTTCAATTTCTAAAGGGAAATACCATTATCTAGATCTTTCCAGCTTGAAAATCACTAACATAATGTCAGTTATCTGAAACATAGGTCTAGTTCTAGTAGATGATGATGATCTTTTAGAATTTAGCTTCAAAACCCTTGGCAGCTATATTTCTTAGTTTCTTGAAATTTACCTCTCCTTGCGCACCAGTGCCATTTTGTTCTTTCAATTTCCTTCACAAATTTGTAGCATGACACGAAGTGGAGTGTTGCAAGAGAAACTACATGCTTGTGGTGGTGCGAAGTACATAGGTAGTTCTTCTCCACCTTCATTAATTGCCTGTTATTTCGCATTAATTCCTCAAATAAAGGTGCAATCATTACGAATTAGGGTCCAAATCACAAACACCTAGATTTCTATGTGGGCTCGCTACTAGAGGAGAAAGACGGTGTGATGATCATATGTGGCAATCAATTGCCATGATGATTCTCTGTATGGTCTAGGTCATTAAAGATATGTGATCAATTTGTCATCACTAGGATTGATACTTTCCGGCATTGACTTTAAGAAGAAACAATAGGGATCTAGGAATTTACCTCTAAGCTTCAAAAAGAGAAAACCAAAAAAAAAAGGAAAGACTGAGAACTGGGTTCAAAAGAGATTAACAAATTTCAAAATAGACTCTCTAGTTTCTAACTTCCGAATAAGGAAAAGAAAAGGAAATAATAAAATAACAGACTCTGATAAAAGGATATTACCAGGATTGATGACTCTAGTCAATGAAATACCAAGTGGAGCTATGATCAAATGAAGATACAATTTACTGTGGTGCAAATGCAAGACTCCAAGATTCCAGTTTTCGGTAATATGTTAAAATTTTACGAAAAGACCAAAACACTAAATCTAGGAAATAAAAGAATAGAACAAAAAGGCCAAGGGAAATTGAAAGTGAGATTAGCAACCAACCAAGTCGTAGAATGACACCAAATCAAACAAAAGAAAAAGGGAACAAAGGAAAGGACAAAAAGGGGGTCCACATTTTTTCAAGGGGAAAAATGGGGCATGATGTGAGACCACACAACAACTAGTAACCAACAAAACTAAAAAAAATAATAGAAAGCCAATTCCAGATCTAGCATCAATGTACCAACTTTCTTTAGTCTTCTAATTATAAATCATTGGATCCTTATTCTGACATTCAAATTTCACTTTGGTTAGCCTACAAGATTAAGTATTACTGAGCTCATGTGTGTGCAATCGATTATTTCTGCCACAATAAACTTAGGAATAGCAACTATTTGCATTAACCTAGACATAATATGACAATTCCTTTTAAGCCAACCAGGGATAGAGCCTTGCTGCCAGTCAAGCATTCATAGCCTAACAAGGTTATCTTTGTGATTCCCCCAAACATAGCTCTACTACCAGTCAGGCGTTTATAGCCCTAGTAGAGTTATTTGGATAGCCTAAAGAGTTGATTCTTTTTTTTCTTTTATAGATATAACAATGACAACTCATTTTCTCTTTTGATATTTCAATGATAGCTCTTTTATCAACTTGTAAGCAATGAAGCCCACTATTAGGTTGTCAATTACATTGGTAGAAAAGGTAGTCTTTTGATTTTTCAATTAATGCAAACAATTGCTATCCAAAATTTTAGTAGAATGATTTAAATGTATTCGTTTGTAGCTCAACATCAACTAAATGATTCATGCTAATCAGAGTGTAAATAATTGAATAATTCTCAAACAATTTATAAATAAAGGACTATTTCCGGTCAGGACATAGATCAAATTTCTAGAGTTGATGTTCTATTAACCTATTCACCTTCAAAAGTTGCTAATCATTATAAACTCAAATGACGCAACACCCAAAAAAAGCAAAAAAAAAAAAAAAGAAAAAAATTACTATTTATAAAACAACAACAAAACTATTTACAAAAAAAATATTTACTTATTCAACTAGAAATAATGCTTTAGGAACTACCCATTGATAGACAATGGGATGTCTTCACTAGTCAAAGACTCCAACCTATAAGTGTTGTCACCCAAGATTTCAGAAATTTGATATGGACCTATCCATAACTTGTCAAATTTACCATGTTCACCTTTTTGTTCATGGGCTTTATTCCAATACAGAACCAAATCAGCTATTCTAAATTAATTTAATCTAGCTCTCTTACCAAACCATCTTTTTACCACAGATTGATGCATAGAAAAATGATCTATAGCTTGAGTACATTTTTCATCTAAATGCATTAGTCGCAACAATTGGGCTTTTGTTTGGTTGAATCTAATCCAATATATTCCTGTGCAAACTTCCAAGTAGGGATTTTTAAGTTTATTGGTAGTATAGGATCTACCCCGTAGACTAAATGATAAGAATAATTCCCCTAATGCAGTTTTCATCCTAGTATGATCTACCTAAAGGAAAATTTTTAGCAAAGAATGTCATTCCCTAGGATTCTTTTCAATTAATTTTCTAATTATATCCAACAGATTTTTATTTGATGATTCAACTAATCCATTTCCCTTTGAATAATAGTTAGATGAAAATTTTAGTGTTATGTCGTATTCAAATGCCCAGTTAGAAAATTTCAATGAAGCAAAGGTAGGGCCATTATCACATACCAATGCATATGGTGTTCCAAACTTGGTGATGATATTCTCTTCCAAGAATTTGATGACCACTTCCATAGTGCATTACTTGCTTGGACACGCCTCTCTCCATCTGGTGCAGTAATCTGTAGTAGTTAATATAAATCTATGACCAGTGGAGGATGGAAGATTAATGGTTCTAATAAATTCTAGTCCCCATTGTGAAAAGGGATGCATCTCCATCACTAGTTGTAATGGTTGAACATTGAATCTTCCTTTATTTGATGTAGTCTGACATGTATAGCAGTGTTTAACGTGTTCATATGTATCTTTTAAAATTATTGGCTAGTAGTAACCAGCTCTCAAAATGAGGTGTGCAGTGGATAAGGGTGCTCCATGAGGTATTCCAAACTTATCATGTAGTTCCTGTAACACTTTATTTACTTTTGTTCTATTTAAGCATCTTAAATAGATTCCCTCATGGTTTCTTTTAAATAGAGCTCCTCCTTTGATCATGTAACTTTTTTGATTTTATCTTAAGGGATCTTCTTTGATTTCTTTGTATATAATCAAGGAAAGTATGGCTAACCAGATAATGCTATATATTTGAATACCAGTCTTCTTGGTCTTCTATGTCCAAAGTATATTGTTGACTTAAAATTTGTGGATCTATTTCTACAATAGATCTAACTAAATCTTGTCCCTGAACCAATCTCATGGGTATGATTTCTAGATCAAATTCTTGTAAGATTGTGACCCATTTGGCTCTGTTTTCTCTGATCTCACTCTATGTTAACAACATTTTTACTACAAAATCTAGAACAATAGCTTTGACTATACTCCGAAGGATGTAATTTCTAAACTCATGTACCGCTTTAACCAATGCAAAGGCTTGTTTTTCAATATATGTATATCTCAGCTTTGCTTCTTTAAATGGAGCACTCATAAAAGCAATTGGTTTTTCTTCTTTATTTTTTCCTTTTTGTGTTAATACTACTACACAAGTGTGACCAAAAGAAAAAGAGTAAATATAAAAAGGTTTGACATAATCCAAACTTACCAATACCAATGCTTCTATGATTGCATTCTTTATATTCTCAAAGGCGATCTTAGCTTCATTTTTCCACTCTATTTTGGCATCTTTATTTAATGTATCATTGCGTGGTTTCACTATTTCGGTGAATCCGGTAATAAATTTTTGAACAAAATTAATTTTACTGAAATATGACTTCAATTCTTTTTTGCTTCCTGAGGGTTGTAGTTTGAGTAATGCACTCACTTTATCTAGGTCTATTGAAATACCTCATTTAGAAATGATGTGTCCTAGTGACTTTTCTTTAGTTACCCCGAAGATGCACTTTTTAGGATTTAATGAAACTCCATAAGTTTCACACTTTTGTAATATCACTTTGAGATCTCGAACATGATCTCTTCTATCTTTCAAAAATATTGTAAGGTCATCCATGTAGATAATGATACATTTTCTTATCAGCTTACGAAAAATCATAGTCCATGGCTCTCTAGAATGTAGCTCTGACATTTATTGAATCTGAACGACATCCTTATGTAAGCAAAAGTTCCCCACTTCATGGTTCAAAAGTTGTTTTCATTCGATCTTCCCTTGCTACCATTGCTTGATTATATCTAGAGAATCCATCCAAAAAGGAAATCATTTGTGAACCGTTAACTATTTGTAGCACTTCTTCAAGTGAGGGTAGTGGATAATTATCTTTCTTAGATGCCTTGTTGAGATTCTGGAAATCTACACACAATCATATATCTCCATTTTTCTTTCTTACGGGGACCAAGTTCACCACCCAAGTAGAATGTTTGATAGGAAAAAATATTTTGCCTGATAAAAGTTTTCAAACTTCCTTTTGAATTAAAGGCTCTAAAAGTGCATTTACTAGTTGTTGTTGTAGACACGCAAAATTAGTATTATGCATTTGATCAAAATCACACTCATCCATTCATCAGGGTAAATTCATCAACTTAAATCAAATAAATCAAACTTGATCCTATCATCATCTCTTTGATTAAATAAATCAATCATTTATTTAATTAAATCTCAGATCATCATTCATCTCCCTTTGATTTGATTTAAATCCCTAAATCAAGTCAAATTGGTCAAATCAGCCTAATCATCATCCTAGCTAATTAATCCTGATTAAATCTAATGCTAATCTCATCCCACTTGCATTCTCTAGATTTGGCCACTTGCACATGAAATTGCATTTATTTGATTTATCAAAATCTTTATTTTCAACTTGGCATAAAGGAAGAATATTCTCCAAGTTTGAATCTCCCCCCAAGTGGACATGTACACCAAACAGAGCATTTATGAGGCCTTACATGCCTCTTACATGTCCCCTTCCAAAGTCAAAATCAGCATTTATTGCCAATTTGAATTCAAATTTTCCCTCTCATGGGCACTCTTCCCAAATCTTGCACAACCATTGGCCTATCATCACTTGACAAGTGGCCTTATCTTATTGGCTTGATTTTTGTCCCACATTGGTCCATTTTCAACACTTAGCATTTTGAAAATCTATAAAATAGATGCTTCATCTCTTATCAAATCCTTCACAATCTCTCCACAATCTCTTGCAAGGTCACTCTCTTCATTTGAGATTTGATCTTGTCTACTTAGCATCTCCATATCAATAGCAATTTCATCACTAGCTTATCAATCAAGGATTGGGAAAGGGCCACTAGCACATGTGACACCAATCCACTATGGGATAGGCTTAATGTCATGTTTTTGTATGCTTTTATTTGGTTTCTCTTGTTTCATTTATGGCATGATTAACATGGCTTATTACTCCATAGGGATGTTGAAATGATGCTTTATTTTAAACTAACATTTTGCAGATTTTTGCATCCACATTATGGCACTAGAAGGAAAGCCACCTCCAATAGTTTAAGCATTGGTTTTCATTTTTTAGAAAATTTATAAAATAAATCCAACCTACTGTCTTTTATCTTACTCTTTATCTGATTTCTTGCCATCTCATGATGATCTCGGTATAAAACATATATCAATACAAGGATCAGTTGTAGGATAAGGGGCATTATATATCTTCTATCATAATATAAGTCTCTTATTATATCTCTTCTTTTGTGCTGCATATATTCAATGGTGATGTTTATCTCCTTCATTTCCTATTCAAAGCCTGGTTTTACATGCTTTTAACCGTAGGGAGCATCCTGTAGATGTGCTTGTGTTGAAGTCACTGTTGCACCACATTAATATATGTTGTTGAGGAAAAACTGAGTTTTATCTAATGCTCTTCGATATGATAAGGATTAAAATATAGTTGCATTGTGTCAGGTCGATCATTCAAGCTTTAATATTGATCATTCTTGAATTTGGGTGAGCTCATAACTAATAATTTCTCATGCCATCACATGCAGCCCACCTTAATATTTTTTTTTTTGTTGTCTTCTGTCGTTGGTGATGATTTAACGTGCTATCACCATTTATGGTCACTGCTCAAAGTCTTTGAGAACCTGCTCATGAATAAATGTTTCTCAGATACAGTTAGATTATTTTAGGTGGGATAAATCCAAGTCACTCGCGTGTCAGGTTGGTCATTAACCATAAGCTAAGTCATCACTACCTGTAATATGGCAGAAACTTGCAAGGATAGATTTGACTCGATTATTTAATGCATTTTATCTTCAAATCTCCCTGATACTTGCTAATTTCTTCCCTCCACTTGTGTGGAAAGAATTGACTCCCTGTCCACCTCCGAATGGCCCATGACTCTCCTTAAGTGTTCACTCTTAGTAAGCTGTGTCGACATTATAGAAACTTGTTTTCGAACAATACCACGGGCTTCAACAAGTTGGGCTTCAAACTGTAGCTCATGTTCACTAATCTTACCACATCTTTGAGGCAATCTGAAGACCTCTCAGCAAAGCTCATGACAGCCGCAGAATTGACAACAATATCATTCGGTGCACAGAATTCGTCTCTAATATTTTCTTCAATTTGCAAATCATTGAGTGTCGCGTCTCCAACAACAGGAATAATATTTCTTGTCATAGATTAAGAGTCTTGATATGGAACTTGTAGACTGGGAGGAATGAAATTGCTGTCACCTATTTCTGGAGTGCATATTTATGTCTCTATTTTGAACATTAATTATCATTTTTCAAAGCTATAATTGGCATCCAGACGTTGGGGCTGAACTTGTCTTCATTCAAACAATGAGGTTTAGTATAAAGCAGGCCCATCATTTATTTTGTGTTCTCTGTTGTCACTGTGTGTTTTCAACTGAGTGAAGTCACCGCTAAATCTGAAAGGAACGTCTGCAATCTTACACTTGGAAATGGATGATGCAGAGAGTATGTTTGAAAAGGTAGTGGAGGCAGGAGCAATGGTGATGGAACAAATATCAGGGAAATCATGGGGACAAGTGTATGGAAAGGTCCAGGAGTGTGGAGCATTACCAGTCCAATTAAATCGGTGACTATTGAAATAGTAAGGAATAGTTGAACATAAATATAAATATTCGCTCCTTGCAACCTAGAGCCGATCAATCATCTCCCTGTCATTGATAGGTGGAGGCTTAAATAGAGGCGACTAGGGTGTTTGGGGTCACGATCACTTATTCTAAGCAGTTATTGCAAGTTTATGTACACAGCTAACAAGTCTTCTTATTGACTGTCATAAATCTTTCTTTTTCAGCGCATGTGATCTTGTAGTCATAATTACTAATTGGTAAAGACTTTAGTATCAATTTGTTTGACTTATGCGGCTACAAACACAACCCAATGACTTGACTCCATTAAAGCTGACAAACGGAAAGCTCCTGCAATAAAGGTAAGGGTAAGGCAACAATGAGATTCTTTAATGATGGACAATCTGTAAATCTTTAATGAGGTAAGAAGCACAAATTTCTCGATTTGAAAACTGAGTACTGATTTATGTCATTAAACCATTATCTTCATTTGTGGTATTTTGGAGACAAAGTTTTTATTTTCAAATCCAGCTATATGTGATAAGTAGTGTTTTCATTTGCATTCGGATGTTTAAGTTTTCCAATCTCATTGATGAGGGAAAAGTAAATATTTAAAGTCGTCTATTTTTTTGGAAAGAGGAAATATTAAATCTTGTTGTCATGCCTTGATTTTTGAATTAAAGCTAAAATATTTGCATGTTTTAGTTTTTGTTCATATACAATCATCATATAAACTAATACACTTGAGAACTTGAAATAGGTACAAAGCGAAAAGTCAACAAGGAGGAGGCTAGCAAACGAAAATGAAAGGAGGGGAATTTTTTTTTTTTGAAAACACAATGTGTTTTTTAACACTTTAAGTGTTTGATCAACACTAATTCACGAAGTTGTTTATCTTTTCATTTTAGAACACTAATTTTCATTTGGGTCTAAAACGAACAATTTGATTTTCATTGCAAAGGGCTTAAAATGAATCTTAGGACAAACGCACTAGATTTTGTTTGAGGTTAAGAATTGAACAATCAAAACTCACACTTCATTTTGGTGCTTAAAATGAATTCACAATTGCTTTGAAGGCTATAAAATGAACAAGTGCTTGAATTGTGTGATTTTGTCTTTTGAGTGCGTATCCTCTCCCCTTGCGCTTCGTGCGATCTAGGGTGCAAGAGAAACACTCAAAATACATTTTATTGCTTTGAAACACTTCGATTTGGGCTTAAAAATTGAACATCTTGTGGAGTGTGAGTAGGGGATTTTCGCGCATTCTCTTTCTTTTGTGCCATCAAAGATTGATCAAGTTATGGATTGTGTCTTTGCTTGCTTTTGTTTATCTTAGAGGGCCTGCCTTGGGAAAAAGTACTCACCCAAGGGACGACTCAACCGGTAACACTCTAAAGCCAAGAGTATTTCCAGCCGGGATATAAATGAGGGTTTTGGTTAAACACCATAATCACATGGTTGGCTCCGACAAGATGGATCCGAAAGGGGACTCTTGCCGTATGGGTCAATCTCCACGAACGGAAAGTCCTTACTAGAACCCATGTGCTAGAATTTGCCAAAATCCTTAATCTATTTGTTGGTGCAAGAACGGTCATTCTCGAAGCCACCCCACACTTTACGTCTTCTAGTAGAGATGGAAAACATGCCATGGGAGTTTCATGGGTGTTGATGCTTGGCTGCCCCGATTGACGTAATGAGCCATGGAGGGGAGCCAGTGGGGTCAAGCATCTAACCATCCACTAGAGATAAGCGTAGCTAGACTTGTCCAAGTGGGAATCCAACAAATATTGTCTTACACATCCATAGGGCTTGTAATTGTTCTTCATTTGAAAACACAGTGTTGTATTCGAAAACATTTTGCAAACAAACATTCAACATGATTCTCAAAATTTCAAACCCTCTTGAAGACAAATATCATTGACTCAATCCATATGTTACTGCTTTCCCTATAGATTCACGTTCGTAGAGGTTCCTAAGCATTGGATTATACCTCAATTTGTCTTCTTGAGTAAACAATAGGAAAACCCTTGCCTTAAGTTCATTGAATTTCCACATAAAATATCCTGTGGGGTTTAAAAAATTAAGACATTGGACATCTTAGTTTGAAACTTTAATCAAAGAGAGTGTTTTGGTAAAATAAAGCCATTAAGCAAAGATAACAAATTGGACCCCACACATGTGCTTGATATCTCTTGGTCATATTGGTCTTTTGATTGCTCTTAGAGAAAAGTGTGTTCTTCAATACCTTGGCCTAGTAAACAAAGTCTCTCTAAGTCTCTTAGGATCAAAATCAAACACTTCATCCACCTCAAACATTTATCAACATCATCCCACAAACAACTTTAGAGTTTTGAAAACGTCATTACCTAGACTTGGGTACATTTCCAAACCAAATCAAAATCATTTTTTTAGTTAGGTGTGTTTGGATGAATCCTTCCACGCACACTTAGTTAAATTATCACCTCTTTGAAAAAGTTCATCCTAAGATAACATCCAACATTTTAGGGTTTACAAGTTCATCATCCACATCAAACAATAAAAATCAAGCCCTAAGTCTAGCATTGATCTAAAGTCCTTAAACGTTTAACACTCATATCATTTACACATTTCATCCTCCATATCATCATTGGTCCTAAGAACATTAGAGGTCACTTTTGCTACAAGGTTAAAACACAAGAGGAACATGGAATATGCACTTGATCCATACATCTTGAGTAATCTAAATCAATTGAATCCTCAAAGCCTTGCATTTCCTATCAATTATCAAAGTCCATGTATAGGATCATTACCTTCGACAAATGTCAATGTTACAACAAGTGTGAGTATACCCAAGTCAAAGTTTGGAACACATTTCCCAATGATAGATCTAAGTCCAAACCTACAAATCCACCAATTGAATAATCAATGCATGAGCCTTGAAATGAACAACGTCATTCCACCAAATCCCTACAAACCAAATGTGGATGTACCAAGTGCAAGTTTTCAAAACATGAATCTTAACTCAGAAAACTTTGGAAAAATGATTCCCAATACCAACAATGTTCATCCTATCATGCCAAATCTGAACATCATCCCAAATCAGAACATTATCCAAAGTCAAATTTCCCATAATCCCATTCAAAAATCGCAAGTAGGCATCCCAAATCCGCTTAAACAAAAGCCAAATCAACTATCTCAAGTGAGTCAAGATCAAAATAAAGAACAAATTTGGTGAGATCAAATTATAGAACTTTCCAAAATAATTGAGGCATTGCGCCAAGGGAAATCTCCACCACCATTACCTACTTCATTCCTTGGTTTAGGGCTTCCCCCTTTACCTAACACCAATCACACCACCCAAATCAATCCACCTAAGGTCAATCAAACCATCATGTCATATCCTTCGAATATACCATCGACATCACACCAATGGATGGTATCTAATCAAACAACAACATTGATCCCAAATCAAAATTTGGTCTCCCAAGGACCTATCACCTCGGTCAATCCAACCATCACTATCCCTTCAATCATTCCAAATGCCACTATCACACCCATCACATCTCAACCTCTCATTACCATGATCACTCCGAGCGTATCTTAAACACTTGTCACTACATCCAACATGATTTAAAATCCACCACCACCCCCACCACTACCAATTTCCACCACATCAAGCAAATATGACGTGACATTACAAGTTGCTTTTCAAAAGGGATTCCAACAATATCTAGCCATGCAACAAGCAACACAAGCTCAACAAGTGAAATAATCCTCTCAAGTTGCCCAAGCCTCTCAAGCTACCCAACCAACACGAGCACAAACACAAAAGATGAAAACTATTGAAAACAAGGATCAAGATCAATCCATCACTGAGCACACATTTACTTCATCCAATGATCAAATCGACATATGTCAAGAGTCACTTTTGAATCACAATCAAAATCCACCAACAAAACTCGACAATGAGCCAATTCAAGAAATATCAACATCACTTGATGCTATGGTCGAAGACATTCACAATCTCTCCATCGCAATTGTCGAAAACAATGATCAAAACCTCTCCATCGAGGAGCACATTGAAGATATATCTACACAATCCGATGATCAACTCACCATACATCAAGAGCCACTTTTTAGTGATCTCTTTCAAGGAGTGTTGGGATTATTTGATCCTATTGACATAATGCACGAACCATCAACCAATGATCATGATGAAAATGTCTCTACATCGCCTTACGAGTTAGAGGACATATCTCAAGAATTTATTCCAAAGCATGATCAAAATCTTTCACCAAAGTCTAGCAATGATCCTTTTCAAAACATGTTGATCCCCTTTGACCGCATGGTTACAGATACTGAAAGAACCCTAAACTTGACACTTGAGGATATTGAGCCACTTACCATGTATAATGAAGATATCCAAGCACCATTTGTAAGCGATCCATCCTTTGAAACCGACCCATGTCAAGAGCTTGATCCAAAGCATATCGAAAGCAATCCCAAAATAAATCAAGATCAAAAATTTGTATCTCCAAGATACTACAATGATCTAATGGATATTCTCCTATCCACACAAGATGATCACATCCACATAGCACTTACTCCTCCATCTACCCATGAGATGCTTTCTATGGATGGACACGTAGATGATCTTCAGCTAGAACAGGATTGTGTTACACAAAAAGAGCAAATTCTTAACTCCTACAATCAAACGGAGTTGTCAAAATCAAGATCGAATATGTCCCAAACTCAGATTGAGGACATCATGAATAAAGATATCCATCATTATTTGCCCAAGGAAACAAGTTAGATAGAACATCCAGAGTTAGCAGAGCAGCAATTTGAAACAACCTCACCTACGGTGGTCATTTATCAGAGAGTGCATTCTAAACAAGAGATCTCAGAACATGCAGAATCAAAGCATGAAGGTACTACTTCCACCATACTGGGGGAAACTTCATCTCAAGCAAACATCAACATAGGGAGCATGAAGAATCTTTATGGTGAAACCATTTCCAATACTACAACTAGCCATGCCATGAATCTTCATCCACCCATCACCCCATCCACGAATTGGGACCAACGTCAAAAGAAAGAATTGAATCAAAGAATGAAGAACACTATCAAAGCAAAAGAAGCAAAGCATAATGGACAAATCAAATACATATGGATACCAAAGAATACAAAGAAAGATCATCCCTATCACACTCCATCAATCAAAGAAACTATGGGGCAAAATCAAAAAGGGAAAAGTATCCATCAAATAGGTCCACAAAAGCAAAAGCAGGCTTTTCGAGCAACGTACAAGGTATATCAAGCAATTGGTCCTAATTCCATGCACACTTTCGTATCCACCCATCATTGCTCATCTTCCCAAGTTTGGAGGGTCAAAGGTTCAAAACTATCAACCAATCCATCTCTTATCCCTAAACACACTCCATCCACGCCTCCACGCATAATATCCAATTCTTACATTGACCGTGTATTGGCAACGACCCTTCATCATAAGGATTCTGAAGGCACTTTATCGCGATGTGCACACCAAGACAGAGTTAACTCCGGTATCGACGAAGTAGATCAAGAATACCAAAATTTGCATTCAAGTGCACGTATCTTAGCAAAGCAACTCCTTCAATCAGGATATCGATGGCACATCATGACAGGGGCATCTACATTAGCAACACCTTGTGATTTAGCATGAGCTTAAAATATTTTGGAAAAAATACAAAAAAAATAAAAAAAATATGAAAATCCAAAAAAATAAGAAAAAAGGATTGAAAATAGTAAAGATAAAAATCATCCTCTAGTGAAAACCGCATGGGCGGCACTTTGGGCAAGACCATGATGAAAACCTAGCAAACAGGCGTCATGTGTAGAATTGAGCATCTACGTGGGCCACTTCAGGTGAAAGCATCTCATCCCATCCGTAATAAATCGAGCATTCCATCCATCTTATCCATAATAAATCCGTTCATCCATGAACCATTTATCCAATCCATTTTCATCCATCTGCATCCATCATCCAAGTTATCTTGATCTTGATGAAAATTTGGGGCACACTTTACACTTGCTTATGGTAAACATCTTGACATGGGTTGTTTTCATTGATCCCATCCTTCCCCAGCATTATCTGAAGCCATGAAGCATTATCCAAATTAGAATTCTTTATCCAAACACCATATCTTATCACAAGATAATCCTTGGAATCCTTTGTGTATCCATCCATCCATACACCTATCTGAGCATCCATCTATGAAATTCCATACATTTCTAGACACTGGGGGCAAAAGTTTACATCTTGCTTGGGGAATAAATCTTGATCTATATCCTCCAACTTATGTGGTGATCCGAACATTGGAAAACATGAAATAAAATTGGTCAAAGCAGTGGTGATCTAAAATCCAAATCATTATCCCATGGCATATTTTGACGAGAACATGTTCCTTATCAAGCTTCATCTTTCATCAAACATCAATCGATATCAATCACACCTAAGCTGCACGTCAAACATCACATCAAATCATTCGAACATCTTTTGTTCTAAACCAAGCTTCAACAATCATGATCAATCAAATCCAATCAAAAAATCATCATCTTGGGATATCCTTGTGTTGAATAACACTATCCTTGCATTTTCGTGTATCCTCGACAATGTTATCATTATCAATCCCGATCAATCCATCCTTGCATTGTTGTGCATCCTCAACAATGCTATCCTCATCAATCTCGATCAATCCATCCATCCTTGCATTGTTGTGCATCCTCAACAATGTTATCCTCATCAATCTTGATCAATCCAATCCTTGCATTGTTGTGTATCCTCAACAATGTTATCATCATCATCAATCCATCGAATCGATTGTTCAAACTTAGCTTGGTTTTTAGCAAAATCCCAAAAAGAACACTGATATCATGTCCATATCCAAATCGTCAAAATCATGCGAAAAATCCAAAAACATCCAAAACATATCAAAAATCCAAAAAAACACTCAAAAAAGCAGAAAACATCAAAAACATTGAAATCCAAACTACATCGTCTTTGAGCTTAAACGTAGGCAAGGCTAATCTTTGATCAGCCCCCGAGACGCAAAATCCAAAAACATTCAAAAAACATCAAAATCCAAAAACATTCAAATCACATCAAAATCCAAAAACATTCAAAACACCAAAATCCAAAAACATTCGAAAAACATCAAAATCCAAAAACATTGAAAATTTGAAAATCAAAACATTTGAAAACCTCAAAAACACCAAAAACAACCTCAAAACATTTCAAAATGTCAAAACATCCAAATATTTGAAAAATCCATCTGTCTCATCTCGCTGCACTCGCAATAATCAATCATCCATAATAAATTGATCATCACCTTCATCCTTTGGCAAACACACGTAAACAATCAACAAATGCAAATCCCAAACGTAAAATCTAAAATTGAAACAACGAACCATTGAACACAAAATCAAACTCTTGATCAGTCACAAACATGTCAATCAACCTTATATCAATAGCCTATCAATCAACTTATCAAACCATCATCATCCTGTACAATGCATGTCCTAGATATATCGTTCTATAATGGGCATCATTTTGGATATCATTGATTCTATCCTATCAAAACACATCCCTTTGGCTAAGGTATGAAGAACATTGGCTTGTTTGTGTACTTGATCTTTTCTTTTGATTTATCTTATTGTGCTCATTCCAAGGACCTCTCGATGATATCCGAAGAAGGATTTAGAGAGATAGGAATGGGGCAACGATCATTATCTTTTGTCTATTGTTCTTGTTGGATGTTCTTGTAAAATAACTTGGCGATACCGTTTTGTTAGGTACGCCTCTAGCAAGGTTTCCGTATGTCAAGTGTGAACAAGAATATTCCTATCTATTTGTCGAGTCAAAGTCCATCACACTAAGTACAACGCCATCCTGTCCTTTATACCTTGATGCATCGTGCTTAGGCATGTTATCAAACATAAAGTAAGCGATCCTTTTAAAATCCCAATCCTTGATAAGCAAATCATCCATCTATCATCATCATTTCATCATCATCATTTTATCATCATCATTCTAATAAAGTCTCGACCAATCATGGACTTGTTGGATCCTCTTGTCATCATCTCATTTCCATGCTAACATTGCATCATGAATAGTCCATCATGCATCCATCATGCATCCATCCTGCATCCATCAAAACTGTCATCATACCACATATCATTTATAATCATACATAATAGGAAACATCGATCATTTCACATGCATTGCATAATCATCATCATAATATAGATCTGTTAGTCTAAGCATCTCATAAATAATCCATTGCATAATCATAGCATATCACATCATCCATCTCATCCATGTCTCACATCATATCATCATTTAAGTTGTTTAGGATAATATAGACTTGTTATTCTAAGCATCTTGAAATCATCTCATTTGCATCATCATCCATAACCATTCATTTTGAACCTCTTTATCACGAGATCGACCCTCAAATCGAATTTTTTCACTCGATCTCTCGAGGGGCAATGTACTAGTGTACTTCTTTCCGCTGGGGCATCCGAAAAATCAGAAAATTTTTAAATTTCGATCGCGGCAAGTTTATTCTTTGAACCAATGCAACAAGTACATTGCTTCAAAGAGGTGCAAAATGTAGACACGCAAAATTAGTATTATGCATTTGATCAAAATCACACTCATCCATTCATCAGGGTAAATTCATCAACTTAAATCAAATAAATCAAACTTGATCCTATCATCATCTCTTTGATTAAATAAATCAATCATTTATTTAATTAAATCTCAGATCATCATTCATCTCCCTTTGATTTGATTTAAATCCCTAAATCAAGTCAAATTGGTCAAATCATCCTAATCATCATCCTAGCTAATTAATCCCGATTAAATCTACTAATCTCATCCCACTTGCATTCTCTAGATTTGGCCACTTGCACATGAAATTGCATTTATTTGATTTATCAAAATCTTTATTTTCAACTTGGCATAAAGGAAGAATATTCTCCAAGTTTGAATCTCCCCCCAAGTGGACATGTACACCAAACAAAGCATTTATGAGGCCTTACATGCCTCTTACATGTCCCCTTCCAAAGTCAAAATCAGCATTTATTGCCAATTTGAATTCAAATTTTCCCTCTCATGGGCACTCTTCCCAAATCTTGCACAACCATTGGCCTATCATCACTTGACAAGTGGCCTTATCTTATTGGCTTGATCTTTGTCCCACATTGGTCCATTTTCAACACTTAGCATTTTGAAAATCTATAAAATAGAGGCTTCATCTCTTATCAAATCCTTCACAATCTCTCCACAATCTCTTACAAGGTCACTCTCTTCATTTGAGATTTGATCTTGTCTACTTAGCATCTCCATATCAATAGCAATTTCATCACTAGCTTATCAATCAAGGATTGGGAAAGGGTCACTAGCACATGTGACACCAATCCACTATGGGATAGGTTTAATGTCATGTTTTTGTATGCTTTTATTTGGTTTCTCTTGTTTCATTTATGGCATGATTAACATGGCTTACTATTCCATAGGGATGTTGAAATGTTACTTTATTTTAAACTAACATTTTGCAGATTTTTGCATCCACAGTTGTTTCTGTCAGAAAGGCTTCACATCAAGCTTTAATGGTATCGTATGAGTAATGATGGAAGTTTCATAAGTCTTCAAATCTTTGTATGTCCAAGCTATAACTTTCCAATAATCTTTAAGTTCCTGAGCAATGTTTCTTTTCTCTTCTTCAGTATAAAACCTTTCCTATGAGCACATTCTTAGGATCTTCTTTGGTATGCAAATTATATATTTCGGATTGTCCTCCATCACTTTGAGGAAAATATTTATGTTTGACTATCTGATCTATGTCAAATAATCATTCTAACTCAATTATTCCTTTCAAAATGTTATTATCTCTAGCTTGAGTTAATTCATCTTGAATTTCACCATCAGGACGATCTATCTCTTTGATTATTTGTGCTTCAAAAATACTAGAATTAGTGATGAGCTCCAATATATGCCAATCATCTTCGAATTCCTACAAATTAGTAACATTATCAGGAACTGAAGGTAACTGTACCAGTTCAACTGTAAATAACTTCAAATTTGAGGCATCTAGAGGTTTTAGAGTACTGGAAGTAGTAGCCAAAGCATCAACTCTTTGATTAAATATTCTAGGGATATGAGTAATGTTGAATGCATCAAAAAATTCTATTAAATCCCATACTTTGTGTCAATAATTGGACAATCTCTTGTAGTGGCAGATATACTACTTTTAGACTTGTCTTACCACTATTTCTAAATCACCGAACACTTTAAGGATTCTAACTTTCTTCTTAATTGTGAGAACTAGGCCATGTATAGGGGCTTCATATTTTTCCCTATTGTTAGTATATTGAAATTGATATGCAGCAAGAAAATACTTACCTTGTGGGTTGATAAGTTCAACTCCGATTCCAATTCCTTGTTTTGATTTAGATCCATCAAATTTAAGAATCCAGGCTTGATCATCTATAACTTGTACTTTACCATTCTTTGGTATCATTGAATTAATATTTTCAGTCTATATGTCTTGAGCTTTATCTTTGTGTACTCCTGATCTAGTTCCTTTAACCTTATCATGTTTTGGACAATATTGGTTCTCAATTCTACAAATTATCTCCAAACACATCATACAACTATTTTTCAAGTGAGTGACATTATGCAACCTGCACCAATCCCGCAACAACAAAAATTTTAGTGAAATTTTGGTTTTATCACTCTCTTGAGCTTTTGCAATAATATTCCTTTAAAATTTATCATAAGGAATATTCTCTTCTTCAAAAGAATCACAATCTGATTCAATTAAAATATCATTTCTAGTAGTCAATTGATTAGGTTCCTTAGCATCACACGTGAAGACTTCTTCAATTTTAACTCCTTAACTTTGTATTTTGTAAACTCCTAGTTCTACATCAATGTATAGAACTTCATTTCTCTTATTATAATCTATAATCATGTATTTCATGTGCGGTTCTCTTTCAATCTTGATTTGATTAGGAACTCCCTTCCATGGTAACCACATATGTGAGAAATCAGTAGCCATATATCCATTCAAGGTTTCAGACTAATCTTTTCTCAAAAGCATACCATAAGTATCAAGTATCTCCACGACTTGAATGCTAATGTAATATTGGATTCTAGGGTCCAAGGCCAATTGCATGTGAATATTAGTCAACTCTATGACTACATTTACTTATGTCTTATCAAGTTGAGTGACCTTTAAAGAATTTTTCAGAGTTAACCCTAATGTTTGACATATGGCTAAAGACATCATGTTAGTAGACGCTCTAGAGTCTACTAAGGAATTATGAAGATTCTTACCGAATATTCTCAAAGTGAGTAAAAATTGTGGAGACTCCAATTTTCCTTTCTAAAAGGCTACTTGCGCATCTACTATGTAAATAATGTTCTTATCTTTCATTTTAGCCTGACTATCTTTCACCTAAGTGTATTTGAACTTGCTTTCTTCAGGAAAATCTTGTAGAGTATTTAAGAAATATTTCTTGATCATAGGTGTTTTGAGAAATTCTAATAGGGAAAGGCTAATCTTTACCTTTTTTATTTCTTCTACTAAATAATTAGTCAAATTGTTTTGGTCAGCTGAATCTGTCTTTTCGTCTTTTGAAACATTTGATGAATTGCAATGGAAAGTTACCTTGGGTAACCTTGGATTATTGCTTGATTTATCATCAGGTGGAGTATTAAAGTTATTAGGCAGGATAGATGTTGTTAATGGCCCATTGAATTTACCTCCACTATTAGCATTATTCCTTGTGTTGTAATTATGCCCTTTTTGATATTGTTGAAAGGCGTGAATTTTGTCAATTTCTTCCTAAGGTTCATTTCCATCTTGATAGGGAAAAGTATATGTTTCTAGAGTCATAGTTGAATTATCTCTTTCATGTTCATGAGCGCGACTTGTGATAATGACAGGTGATTTGAAACGTTCATAGGTTTCAAGGACTAAATCAGAATCATAAACCACCGAGACTAACACATTTCCCTTAGGAGGATGAGAATCACCATGTTCATTATAATGTGTAGTAGCCAGAAAAATGTCTGAAGCAATTTTGAATTGTGAATAGTCTACTTCAGCACATGAGCATTTGTATTATCAATTCTACACAAATTATTCATTGCAAAATCAACTAAATTCACTTTCGATGTAGACCTTTTATCAATAGGATCAGTATTATGTAAAGGTGTTGATAATATTTCATTATTAGGTCATGTATTCCAAGGTTTAGGTGGCCTAGGAGCATTATACATCCAATTTTGTGAGTTCTGGTTGTTATTTTGAGCATATTTTTTGATTTCTTAATTGTGTAAACTTTGTGTTTAATCTTTTGAGTTGAGATGTAACTTCTTTCATGTCTTCCTTTTCCTCAAAAAGTTTGATATTTTAATTTTCTTGAGTTTGTGAGAAAAAAAAATTCCATTAGGATGTAGCTTTGTAATAGATGGACTAGGGTGAGCGACTAAAGCTTGATTATTTCCCAGTTGAAAGAAAGTATTTTGAGGAAATGTCCCATTTTGGACCACTGAAGGATAAACATTCAGAGCTATATGATGACCTACATGGACTCCATTTATGTTTGGGGTAGGGTAAATATTCAATCCATTTTCGCCATTTATAGATGATCCATTTCCAAGATGTTTCATTTCTAAATTCACACTCATAGCTTCAACATAAGCTTCTGGTAAAGTAGTAGGAGGATTTTCTCTTCACTTCACAAACATAGCAGTTGAAGGATCTACTATTGTATAATAAACTACAATAGCAGACAAATTATCTACTACGTAAATTTCTTGTAGCATAGAATAAGCCTTTTGAAACCTATCATTAAAAGCAATTATAGGTTCTCCTTCAAACCTCTTAATTTGAGCAAATTGATGATATAACAAAACAGGGTCAGTTGATGTTCTAAATCTAGCTAAGAATTGAGTTTCCATGTCCTACCATGATCTAATAGAATTACAAGGTAGGTTGATATACCATTGGTAAACTTCATCGCTTAAGGTGTATGGGAACAACCTACACACAACATCTTCATGTTGAATCCTCGCTCTAAAGCATGCATCCTTGAATATACTAATATGTTCTTTCACATCTTTGTGGAGATAATATTTAGGACACAACTTGTAAGGATTTTTTGGTAAATTGTTGTATACAACAAATTGAATCGGTGACTCCACATTAAAGAATGCCATCACTATGGGGGCTATTGGTACAACAACAGTTGGATTCTTTGAACCTGCACTTAAATTTCCAAACTTTTGAGGTCTAGATGACGTTTGACCACTAATCTCTACTAAATTCACACCAGGATCACTAGATCGAGAACTAGTGATTCTATGGAAATCCAGTTTAAAACTTAACAAATCCAAAAATGACAACAATAGGCCCTTCTTCTAGTGCCAATTCCTATTGATGATGATTTTACTTGCAACAAACAAGGAGAATAAATTATTCACAGACAAGACCGCAAAGAGCCTATAATCCTTCTTGAAAGATATGGAACAAATACAACCTAAAGGGGGGTTATGCTTTAACAAGAAAAGATTGGCTTTAGTTTAATTCCAAGTCTTTGATAACTAGATCATGATTGCACTAGGGTCACTCTCGAGTACTAATGTGATATTTGTTGTTAATCTCAAAGGGACTACAATTATTTCTAGTTTTGTTAAGGATAATAAACATTTCACACAAAAGTTTCACTTCATTCACAAAATAACATCATGAAATTGAAATATTTGCAATAATATTTCATGAACATCACAATTTCTTTGCTATCACTTAAGTAGATTTAGCATTAAGCATTCAAAAATTTCATGGAGAATGAAAGATTTTCGATAAGATTCCATCCATTCATTTAAATTTTGGAACATTTTCAATAATTTAAACATCTACTCTAAAGTAAAGCATAAAAATATAGAAAATTAAAAGTTTCTCCTAGTTATTCTCCATGCATGCCCCAAAGAATCAATTAAAATAGAGAAAACCACTTTATACTTCACTAGATTGCTTCACAGCTACATGTAAAATGGTGTGAGCTTTTAAAGACAGGGGTTTCATTTTTGGGTCCACCAAGTAGGTTTTGTATGGACCTTTAAATGATGCAACATACAATCTTGTTCGGCTGAACTAAAAAAACCAACTACAAAAGATACGTGAGATAGGTAGCTATCTAATTGGATCTAATATTAATCAATTTCTACATGCATACAAATTTTTATGCTGGAATGGTTCAAAAAATAGGAAAAAAGAACAAAACTTGAAAAAAAATTATGCTCTTCCGACATCCACAAATTCTGAACTTAAAATAAAAATAAAGCAGGAAATTGCCTTGTATGGGAACAAGGCCTCAAAAGTTCAACTTAAAGTCTATGCAGATAATCATAAACAACAAATTAAAATGTAGAACGTGGCATTTTCCAACTGTCACTAGAAATTCTAGACTAAGTAAAAGCTTTGAATTCATCAGCAGTAACACTTTCACTTCATACTCTAGCATGAAATACTTCGCATATGTTGAGGCTATCAACTTCTTTCCAAAATATCGAAATGAGGAACATCTACTGAGACCAATATCAACCTATAAACTCAAAATTGCAAACAAAAAAAAACCTCCATCACACTTCCAGTGTTCAGTATCCAGTTCTTCATCTCTTCGCTCAAGACTCGGGCTCCAAGATTCTTTCTCTGCCTTTCTTCAATTAGTACTCTCGAAAAGTGTTTAATACTTGATGCATATGTTCTTTCGAAATCCATTGTACTACCCTCCAAGTGAGTTTGAGCCTAGTATATTCTTCAGATACCTGGAGTACAATACCATTCCTTTGTAATTTATTTGCTTCATATTTAGCTATAATGTTCCTGCACTATATAATTTCATCAATGACCTCCCACATTAAAAGCTAAATAGGATCTTTGTTTATTCTTTCAATCCATTCCTTGAAGCCTTTAGCTTCTTTACCCTCCTATCCTAATGTCTGGGAATCACAATCTTGACATGCTATCATTTCAATAAACTCTCAATCTTCATTAATCAATTTTCTACATTCAACAGTGACCTTTTCAAATCCTTCAATACATTTAGTTATCATGCCACCTTCCCATTTCAATTGTTTCTTCCATTTTTCTGGAAATGGAAGTTCTTGTTCTAATATTACATCACCCTATATTAATTTGGATATTTATTTGCATGAGAATTTCAACACTTCACCTTTCTTCAATAACTTGCTCTTGGTGAAATATGCATTCAATTTCAAATCCTTTTGATTTCTCTGATCGACAGTATGCTTCCTTGTGCTTCCTTATTGCATCTGTAATGAATTCTTCTCCCTGCTTTACCTAGTACTCAATCAATTCTTCAAATATATTCATTTTGTGGTGAATTGCTGCAATTGCATCCACCTGTTCTTGTGACATCAATACTGGATGTTGGGGAAATTTCGCTTGTGCTTGATTGGATAGGGTTAATGACTTTATAAAATGCTCCAAGGTAGCAACCCGTTCTTTCAATTCTCTTTTCTTTTGTTTATATTTCTGCACTCTAGCAATAGTAGCATTCAAATTCACTCTTATTTCCTCTAACTCTTGCCTCCAAGATGAGTGTCCAAGATTAACACTGGTTATCTTGTACTCCTTAGGCGTTATTTCATGTCTGTCTTGATCAACTATTGGAGTAGCTGTCTGGATGGTTTTGTTACCATATACATTTCTTTGTATGACATGTTTTTCTTTTGCTCTGTGCTTAGATTTAGGAGTGTCTACTTCCTAAATAAAACTATTAAGATTCAGAGGTAATACTTGTACTTCCATTGGGGAAGCTAATTCCCTGATCAACCAATCAATTGTATCATCACCTTGCTCTATCTATGTAGTATTTCTTTGTTCTTGGTTTCCACTTGATTCAAGAACTTCTTCTCTTTGACCTGGCACATCCTCTGAAATGGCAATTTCCTCAATAATTTATGACATAGATTCAAGATTAGTAGGGTTTGGCACTGTCTCCTCTTTTTGAAGACTTATATTTTCCTGTCTATATAGATGTTCAACATCATCTCTCTGGACATTACTTTCTTTATTCTTTGCTACATTGAAGGGTTTTCCTCATTTTCAATTCCATCACTTAAAAATTGTGTAGCTTCTTCTTCCTCAATTTCAATTTCAACTTCAACATGGCCTTTCTCTGGTTCTTCAAAGACCTATGTCTATTCATTAACATTTGGAACATTCCAAAGCGAAGGTTGGGAATCAAAATTATCTTCAACAATTCTTTCATCAATAGAATCCTACTTTGCAGTCTCCCCTGTTTCCATCTCAAGGATATTAGGGTTTCTCGCATCTGAGGTGAGTGTTCCTTGTATAAACTCTTCTTCTTCAAAATTTATATGATTAGAACTTGTATCTTGAATCTCTTGTCACTGAATGTACCATGGGTTTGTCTTTAGACTTCTTTTCTTTCACTTTCTCCCACATTGCACCCCATTTTTCCATCTATTCTTTGATTTTGGCTTCATCTTCTTTAGAAATTTCCTCTAAAACCACAAGAGTTCCTCCCAATGCTTTTTTCATACTATCCATGTTAACAGAAGGGGGATAAGTAAACAATGTTGCATGCCTTTGAGACACAGACCTTGTTTGTGCACTAACATTTTTTGTTACTCCTGCTTCTTCATCAATAACCAATTTAGTTCTTGGTTTCATTATAGAGGAAGATGCACTTTTGGGTCTTACTTTTGATTTATCTTTAAATACCTATTTCTGCATCTTTCTGCTTATCAAATGGTTTCATGGGAATTTCTTGTCTTGAAACTTCAAGGGTTCTTTCTTCAATTCTTATACCAGGAGTCGCCTTACTATTTTTCCTTCTATTTTCAGTAGGCTCTCCAATCTTAAATGTTGTTTCATGTCTTTTCTTTCTTCTTTTGTCTTCTAAGAATGTGGGCTCAATTCCTCTTTCTCTCAAAGCTTTACAAAAATCATCAATCCAGTGTTCAGTATACACTAAAACTGGTCTAGAGAACTCATCAATTGATTCGTCATCAAAACCTGGGTCTAGGATGGGTTCATCATGTACCTTGTCTTTGTTATAAACTATATTCAACACTTGGTCATCATCCACTTCCAATTGATCTGGAATGTCATGAAGCTTGAGAATTTGGGCTGATTTTAGAGACAATCTTTCATATTTTTCTTCTTCTTACTATGTGCTTGTCTTCACAATTAAGCCAATAATCTTCTAAATGTGGCACATGAGCATGATAACCAACTATATTCTTGGCAATATTTCCCTCAGTGTCATAATATATTATCTGAAGTGGGAAATCTTTAAAATTATATGTTATTAATTCTTCCTCACACAAGTTAGTCACTTTGATTACATTGCACTTATAATTTCCTATTGCAATGGGAAATTTGAAAGAAGCCTTCTTACAAGCATGGATATAAAGAGCCTAAGATGGTTTCAATTGTCTCACCAATTCTAATAAAATAACTTTTTCTATTGGGTACTTGGGTAGCATGAATGAATGTCCATCAAATCCCTCCACTCTAATGTAGGAGTAAGTAGGGAACTGAATGTACCAGCCTCCCATTGCTTGAATGACATTTTGTGCTTCTAGGGACAATCTTTTTCCTTTATCACCTTTCATTTTTTTACCATTTTCATGGAGAATAGACCATTGACTTTATTGTAATTATCTTTATATCCATTGACGGTGATCTGGGGTAAATGTTCATATATCAAACTATTTCCTACCTTTGTGCCCAGAGTACCAATTTGTTTCAACCCTTGCTTGCTGGCTCTCATGGCACATGAGTAAATAACATATGATGACATATAAAAGCACTTAGTTTTGGGAAATGTTGTTACTTGTTCATATAATATGTCGCTTATGAGATTTCCCCAATGCAATTGCACGAGACTTTCCATCATGTTGGATATTATTACAAACATCCAAGGTTCAAATTTTCTTTCATCTCTTAAACCAGCTACCCTGCTCAACAGATTTATAATATCTTGCATTTCTTGGTTGAACATAGACCTCTGAATTACTTTGGTCTATGGTGTAATCGGCTCTTGGCACCATTGGGTGCTCATAATTTCTCTATTGCATTCTTCAACATTTTGATACATCTTGCCCTTTGCTGTCATATCAACATTGTACATTTGTGTATAAATGGGAAGACCAAATGTGTATATAATTCCTTTCTGTGAGAGGTCTGCATAAATTCTCCCTTCTTTCTCAACGACCCTTTTGGTTGGATTGTAATAATTCATACATTGCACAACTAATTCAGGGGCCTACATTGCTGGCAGAAACCCTCCTGCTGAAAGTAACCCATTTGCTGCAGCATTCTTGGTACATTGAGAAGCATTTTCTTGTAATACTCATGAACATATTTCAATATCAGAAGACCATCCCATATGAGTTTTTATAACCACTACATTGATTGGTACAACTTGCGAATTGCAGTATTTGAATTCATTTTCTGTCCTTGCATCAAAAGTACTCATTTTCTCTGGTGTGTTCTGCATTTTCCAGAATGTGTGTCTTGTGTGCGAGTTAGGGTTAAATTTAACCAAAACTTACAGTTTATAAAAAATTTAGTTCATTTTTTATTAAATTCATAAAATAAAATAAAATCAATATTTCAATTTCTAAAGGGAAATACCATTATTGAGATCTTTCCAGCTTGAAAATCACTAATAGAATGTCAATTATCCAAAACATACTTGGTTCTAGTCGATGATGATGATCTTTTAGAATGTAACTTCAAAACCCTTGGTAGTTGTGTTTCTTGGTTTCTAAAATTTACCTCTCCTTGCACACCAGTGTCATTTCATTCTTTCAATGTCCTTCACAAATTTGCAGCATGATGCTAAGTGAAGTGTTACAAAAGCAATTGCATGCTTAAGGTGGTGCCAAGTACATAGGTAGTTTGCCAGCTTCACTAATTGCCTGTTATTTTTCATTTTATTCCTTGAATAAAGGCGCAATCATTATGAATTAGGGTCCAAATCACAAACACCTACATTTCTACACGGGCTCGCTACTAGAGGATAAAGACATCATGATGATCATACATGGAAATTATATATCATGCTGATTCTCTATAAGGTATAGGTCATTAAAGATACGTGATCAATTTGTAGTCACCTGGACTGAGACTTTTTGGTATTGACTTTAAGAAGAAACACTAAGGATCCGGGAATTTACGTCTAAGCTTCAAAAAGAGAAAATCAGAACAAAAGGAAAGACTAGGAACTGGGTTCAAAAGAGATTAACAAATTTCAAAACAGAGTCTTCAGTTTCTGACTTCTAAATAAGGAAAAGAAAAGGAAATAATAAAATACCAGACTCCAGTAAAAGGATATTATTGGGATTGACAACTTCAGTCAATGAAATACCGGGCGAATCTAGGATCAAATGAAGATACAATTTACCTTGGTGCAAATGCAGGACTCCTGGATTCCGGTTTTTGGCAATATGTTAAACTTTTATGAAAAGATCAAAACACCGAATTTGTGAAATAAAAGGATAAAACAAAAAAGGCCAAGTGAAATTGAAAGTGAGATCAACAAGCAACCAAGCCATAGAATGACGCCAAAGCAAACAAAAGCAAAAGGAAATAAAGAAAAGGAAAAAAAAGGGGGTCCACATTTTTCCAAGGGGGCATATTGTGAGACCACACAACAATTAGCATATAGATATTTTGCATATGAATTAGGGAGAACTCTAACTGTGCATCTTCAACAATTAAATTTATCAAAACCCTCACCCATTACATTTAATCATAGAAATTGGGTTAAATTCTAACAAATTGCATACCAATTTCATCAAGAATTAATGGGAAGAATGTCAATTTATCAAAAACCAAGCATACACGGAAGAGTTTGAAGAGCTTAATTAGAAAGGGAAATACCTAGTTTTGCTAACAACAAAGTTGCGTTGACCCAAAAAAAATTCTGGCAATTATGCCCTTTTCGTGTATGTTATTTTACCTTTCTTGCGTGCTTCGAATGTCACTTTATTTCTTTAATGAAATTATAGATGGCTTACCCCATGCGTGATAATGTATTGCAAAAATAACTGCATACTCGAGGTGGTGCCAAGTATGTGTTTTCACCACCTTACTTTAATTCCTTAATGAATTTGCATTAATTACTTTGAAAAAAGGCATACTTGCAAGCTCGTCTCATCCATGTTGGACACGGGTAGCTTAGTGAGAGCTTAGCTTAGGAATTAGAAGACTAACTAGCAATCAGGGTCAAAACATCCGACAACCACTTTTAGAAGAAAGACAAAGTTGGGATTTTCCTTATCGAGTTCCAGAGGACCGGGTGTAAGGAATACTTGGGCATGGATATGAAGTTGAACCGGTATAGTTCGAACAAGATTTTATGCAAAACATCTCTGGTTTCCACTTCTGAAAGAAAAGAAAACCTACCAACAAACTTAACCATTAATATGCTGATGCACGCAGACTCGAGAAAAACATTCTCCGAGCATAAAACCAAACGGATGAAACACTCATCGAGTAAAACCACCCAGTGGGCAAAAGCATACTAGGTGCACCTATGAGTTTTGCACAACTCCTGTTGCATTGTATTTAGCAACACTTGACACATGAAAACCAAGAATCTAGATAAACGATGAAACTTCAAGGAAACCCAGAGTTAGCAAATTCTAATTTAGGAAAACTACCAATCCCACTAGGGGCCGAACATTTGGGGGTAAAGACCTTCATTTTATCATTTCTGTCAAAAACACACCAAGCAAGCCAAAGTGAGGGGAAAAGGAAGAAGGAGCCCACATTTTGGGGCGTGTTGTGAGACCACACAACATATAGGTACTTGGGGCTCCTAGCTTTTCTCTAATACTACATTTTGAGCTACACCTCATATCCACCAATTAGAATTCAAACCTAAGATCTTTTATTTGTTGTTGGAGTGCTTTAGCAACTAAGATATTGGGCTCTTTGTGGCTAGTCCATCACGGTGTAGGTGTGGATTATTTCTACACCCCTCCTTAAGTCACATTGCAAATGCTTTGGTCTACTGTCCTAGCTTTGATACCCCATGTTGAGCTATAACTCATATGAACCAATTAAGGCTTGAACTTAACATTAGATATACAATATTGTTGCACTTATTATCCTCTATTTGCATCTTTTTCAGCTATGAAGTGTCTCCTACATCAAGATAATTTTAGTTGGTCTCATAACAATTTAATGCATCACCAATATGAAGGGCAATATTTTTTGTAGATGAGCACCAAAATCTCTATATATGAATAAGCAACTTCAAATAGTTAAAAGAAAATATTGCAGTTAAAATCAATTATATGGGACTATTTTAAATTCTGTAAATGAAATGAATAAAAAAATTAGTAGAGATTACTAAATTAGATCTTGATATTCAAATGCCATATACATTACATGTTTTGTTTTAAATGTTATAAAGCTACAAAGATCTGTGGAATGCTAGAACTTTCAACTGAAATATAAAATGAAAAAAATCATCCATAATATGACCATCAGCCTCTCTAATGTAAGTAGGAACTAATGAAACTTTTCATTCAGTTCTATCTGAATGAAAAGAAAATAGGAAAATAAAAAATATTAGAAAAGGAATTGCACTGTTTTATAATCAACATGAATTTATGATAAATATATGAAAACAACAGTTTGCATGACATATGAGTTCTTTAAATTAGAAATATAACAACAACAAAAACATAATGAATAACAACAAAAAAGACTCAGTACTTTATTCATCAACAAAAATACATTTTTATACATGTAATAAACCCAAAAACCTTCCTTGATAATCATGCTAAATAAATTGACAACTAACTGTAATTGTTTGGCAAGAAAATGAATCTAGTGACAACAAAATAGGACACTCAACAACTATTATTAACATCTATTCAAAGATTAATGACACATAAACATTATTTGATGATGCTTACATAACACTTTATTATGACATTTGTTTATGTTGGAGCATTTACTCCAACACCCCCTCTTAATGCTACAACACTGAACTGACTAACAACATAAAACAAAACGATAGAAAATACATTATATAGAAGCTATTCTTTTGAAAATATTTTTCAGACCAATAACACTTCTTCAAGATGCTTCCAATTACAAGTAGAGCCACCTAACTATCATCCAAGTCCTCAACATCATTGGACACCATTTGCACATGAAGTGTTTCATCACACTCATAAAGGTATGATGCTATACTTTTAGATTTCAAATCTCCCCTAAACTATTGGACATCAATCCTTCCATGTATGTCTCATAACCTCAATGAAGTATACTTTCTCCAATCCACAAACACATCAGAATATTGAGCATCTATCTATCCTTACTGCATCCCTAAAGTGTTGACTTTTTTACAATAGAACAAATGCTTCATACTCATGACTGTTCAACCTAGCTCTACTCAAGCACCTCCAAAATGGCATATTCGAATGGTTGGAAATGGCGGACAAAGCTCTTGTACTGCCTTTCTATCCAGTGAATAGATGCCCCTTTTTTTTTTTAAACGTACTTCATTTATCTGCAGAACTTTCCCATCTTCCATCGTAGCTTTTTATGTCTTCTTTCTTCAGCACAGGGAGATCATCCATGAAATATGAGTGTCGGTAGTCTCCTTCACAGCTGGCAATGGATGAAACAGTGCTCTTTGTCCACATAGCAGTGAATTTACACACCCTCTATGGAGAGCTCCTTCCACTTTTTAGACTTTCATTTGCAGATGTGGCTGCATTGCTCATCTTCTCCTAATGAGGACGACCTTGGTTGAAATGAGATTGACTATAGCAGGTGCAGCAGATCGACTAGCTCTGATATCAAAATAGAAATATAACAGCAGAAAAAAACGATTCGGTACTTTATTTATCAATAGCAATACATTTTTATACATGTAACAGATCCAACAATCTTTCCATAGTCAATGCTAAACAGATTGACAGCTTGTTGTAGCTGTTTGACAACAAACTGAATCTAGTGAAAATGAACTGACTCTCAACAATTATTATTTACGTCTATTCAATACTTAATGACAATTACACAACCAACACTCTATTATTAGATTAGTTTATTTTGGAACATTTACTCCAACACTTTATATGTAAATACATTGTCTTTTAAGTAATTGAGGCTTTCAAAGTTTTTTCTGAAATTCTAGATATAATGATCAGAAACGAGTGCTCTACTCTGTGGTCGTCTTTCTCCATTCCTGCTGCGCCTCCAGTGAGATGGTGCTCTGGGTTGAGGTTGTTAAAGATTTAGGGATCAGTCTTAATGGAAGTCCTTGCTTAGGGATGGGGAAGGGTGCATGTTCGATCCCATCCTCGCTCCTCACTGTTTCCCACCTGATATGAAAGCACAAACATATCGGTTAAAAAGCTTTACTGCTACATATACAAATTTATCTCAGGAAAGACAGAATGGCCCTTAGATCTCTGCCTCACATATGCCTATGCTCTGCCTCTTATGGAAATCCTTTGGGAAGGGGCATGACTGTGTACCTGTATTTGGTTGTAAGATGGTGGATTAAAATGAGCATTTCCGTAAGTGCCAGTTGATTCCCAGGACATGAATGGGCTCCATTCCCGAAAGGCATGAAAGTATTTGGCCTCGGAGGCACCTGTGATTCATTGCCCAGCAAAACATCAAGATTCGGCATTTTTATAGATAAATATTATTGAGTGCTGAAACTGGATCAGACAATGAACAGATTTTAATCCTGTTGAAAACCCAAAAGCTCAGGTGGCCACATATGTACCAACCTCGAATCTGGAAGGATCAAACTTGTGGGGATCTGGAAAAAATTCTGGGTTATGATGGATGTTTCTGAAGATTGGCATTACCTTCCAACCCTTGGGAATCAAGTAACCTGCCAAACAATAATGATTATAATAAAGCACTAATAAATATAGTAAGCATTGTATCTCTAAATACCTAGATTGCCCTTAACTTCAATTTTAAAATATATTTATTTAAAAGACTTTTTGAAATATTAATTTTAAAGTGTTTGTATTGGATTTGTTAATAAGTTGGATAGAATTAGAGATTGATAGACTGTCTTCAAATAAATATACTTAAAATATCACATTAATATATTAAATTAAACTTAATAAATATATTTATGTAAATAGATTTTTATTTTATTTTTAATGGAAACCTTAAAATTATATTGATGTCCGTATCTTTGTCTTTATATAATGGATCACAATAATATGAAATAATATGTATCTAAATCCATAGGACGGTTAACATCCACTATTGATGTAAGCAACATAAGATTGCTAGGAATTGAACCTTGTAAGCTTTGCAATGGAGAAAACTCTAAGCGATGGTGGCGATAGTAATGGGGTTTGTTCTAGTACTGGCAAGGGTGATTCAGACGAAGGCTAAGGTGATGGACACACCAAGGACGGTTTTGAGCCTAAAACATGGTGGTGGCCTCTTGCAAATACAATAGCTCTTGTTACGACCTCTTCCCATAGCGACAAAGGTGGCATCTTTCTGCAAACATGATGGCTCTGTCTCACGACCCATTCCTTGGAGGCAAAGGCAGCTAATTTTTGTCTTTCTAGCAAAGGTGTTGGTGTTGGCGTTCCTGATAGTGTGGCTGGTGATGACCACGTCGACGAGGATGGCAAGGGAGGTGTCAATGAGGCTTTCGATCCTTGGTTGAATGCTTGGGGTGAAAGGGAAGATGAAACTCTCCTCAATATTTTTCTCGAGGCTAATTTCAATGCTTTGTCGTGTTGAGTATGTGCCCTTTGAGGGGTTTGATCAGATGGTTGTTGAAGAGGATGAATCACTTTTGACAATGTGGTTGGAGGCCCAACGTTTGAGACCAAGTTTTGTGAACTTGGGGACTCTCTCAAGAGGGGTTTTCTGCTGCCCTCCTTGAAGGTTCATCATGCAATGTCTCCCTTGTCAAGCTCGTTGTCTTCCCCTTTGTTGGCATGTGTGATGTGGAGGTTGTGTCCTCTCTTTCTCCTATTATGGGCTTTTGTTCGAGGGCTCCTTCCCTAGTGGAGGCCCCATTCCTCTCTCCACTGCTTAGGGATTTCCTTCTCCTCCTCGTAGAGTGATTCCAAATTTTTAGGACTGAGGAGGTCTCCCCTTCTGTGGATCCTCTAACTCCCTTATTTCAAATCCTAGTTCTTTCTCTTCATGATGTGCGAGTGGACAGAGCCTTTGCAAGCTTGCAACATGCTCTTATTGGGAGATTTTTTGGCCACGGACCAAACATTAACATTATTTGCAACTAGGCATCCGATTGTTGATTTGCTTTAGGTCTGCTAGAGTATGAAGACATTGATGCATAGTTTTCTTCTATTCTTCTTTAATTTTATAAGGACTACTCTCGAGTTCTGCTAAGAGGCCCTTGGTTTCTTGGTAAGGCTTTTTTTTAACTTAAAAAAAGATTTATTGATTTTGATACTATCAAGATAAACTTGGTTCCTATTTGGGTATTTGGGTTTGTCTCCCAGAGTTCCCTTTGGAGTTTTAGGATGAAAGTATTATTCATGGTATAGTTGATGCTATTGTTCAGTTTATTTATTGATTTTGATACTATCAAGATAAACTTGGTTCCTATTTGGGTATTTGGGTTTGTCTCCTAGAGCTCCCTTTGGAGTTTTAGGATGAAAGTATTATTCATGGTATAGTTGATGCTATTGTTCAGTTTATTTATTGATTTTGATACTATCAAGATAAACTTGGTTCCTATTTGGGTATTTGGGTTTGTCTCCTAGAGCTCCCTTTGGAGTTTTAGGATGAAAGTATTATTCATGGTATAGTTGATGCTATTGTTCAGTTTATTTATTGATTTTGATACTATCAAGATAAACTTGGTTCCTATTTGGGTATTTGGGTTTGTCTCCCAGAGCTCCCTTTGGAGTTTTAGGATGAAAGTATTATTCATGGTATAGTTGATGCTATTGTTCAGTTTATTTATTGATTTTGATACTATCAAGATAAACTTGGTTCCTATTTGGGTATTTGGGTTTGTCTCCCAGAGCTCCCTTTGGAGTTTTAGGATGAAAGTATTATTCATGGTATAGTTGATGCTATTGTTCAGTTTATTACCATTAACAATGCCACTAAAAATAGAACGAGTTTTATTTATGTTAGATCTTGTGCTTGTATTGAAATTGATTCAGAGTTTCCCAACAGTGTTAAGTTGTGCTCCAAGCATGGTGTTTGAGAACAAGATGTTCATGAAAAGGTGTAATCCAATGTGCATGCTATGTCTAAAATCCCCTCTTTCGAGAACAATCTTTTTAAATGAACAATCTTTTTAAATGTTCTCAGCCTCATCTTAATGGGAAAGTGATGGATTCTTCCGAGAGAGACCTCATTACAAAGGTGGTGATTCTTGCAAGGTTAAAAGAAAACTTGATGCATTGATTGAAATTCCTTCAGCAGAGTTTTCTCCCACGAACAATGGAAGGAAAATTCATTCAATTCCTGTCCCTCTTCTGAGGCCTTTGATGAAGTTTGATTTCAAATCACATTGACTGACTGGCTTCTGGCTTGCTGCTTTGTGGCTGCTTCCAGTCTTGTTCTTCTGCTGGTTCTGATGTTGTTGTTGGTTTATGTCTTACTCCTTGTGAGGCATGTTCTATTTGCTTCTTTTGGCTGTTTTTTTCTTTTTCTTTGGATCTTTCACTAATCTTTTATGTTTGTATAAGAGTCTTGACCTTTTCAAAATGTTTGTTTTACCTTAAGCAAACATGCATCTAAATTAGAAGTTATCCTTCCACTAGAGAGCCACAATTAATATTAAGTTTTAAGTTTTATCTTTACATGATGAGTTACAACAAAATGAAATAATATACATCTAAATTAGAAATAACAGAAAAAAAATATAAATTCGATTAAATCTTACCTTTATACTCGATATCTTCAATAGCTTCCCTGAACGTGAAGGATAACACTGTTGCCATCCTTAACGTCTCCCGGATAACCTGAAATAATTCAGGTAGATCAACAAAAAGACATGAATAATAGTTTTTTCTTATAGAAACGTTTCAAGGAAAAGCTCTTTTACGCTCTATACATACTCTGGTTGTCAGCAGCATTTTCTTCGTGTCTCCTAGTGTCAAGGACGATCTCTTTCCCTTAATTTCTTTAATGGCATTTTGCTCTACCTATACTTACAACATTAATGTCAACAAACAAAGCTTCCGACAGGAAAACGAAAAAACTTTCCATTTCACAACGAAATTAGTGCTTCAATTTTCATTCAATTTGGTTCTCACCATATCTAGTGCTGCAGTCAATGTACTACATAACTTTAAAATACTTAGAATTAGGAATGCGTTGAATCAAATATATTTTGAAATAAAAAGTACACAGAAGAAAATGAAAAGAAAGATCACGCTTTTCCACTAAGGAAAAGATTTGAAAAAACATATTCGTAACTATATTTATTCTCAAGTAGCACTACATTACAATTTGATCGTTCTGCACATAATTAGGAATAAAATGATATTGTGTGCAAGTATGCTTTATTATTTCATGGTAGCTGAGATGCTATATGGCTATCACAATATGGCTTCATGGGTTTCTTTTCTAGAATTTTCAATCTTCTTTTTTTTAATTTAGACTGAAGGAATCGGTCGGGTATCCGCCCCCCTATAAACTGCAGTGCGTCTGGTAAACTATTTTCACGTGACCGGTGGCGCTGACATGACATGCCCTTCAGTACCACAAGTTCGGGGGAAGACTAGACCTCGTGACCTCTTGCCTGCAACAGAATGCTTTAGCCAATCGAGCTAGGCCCCCTGCCCTAGGATCCTCAATCTTTAGTAACTATTGAACCGCATGTTTTTATTTGCTACATGTGATGCTTAAGTTAAAAAATAAGGAAATATAGAGAGTTTAAGCATAAGACTTGCATATAATAGTATTTAATTTAAGGAGAATATAGATAATTTATAAGAGGATCAACAGACTCCTATGAATCTGGTTCTATTTAAATTATTAATTGTTAATTTAAAAACTTATCTATCCAACATTGACCAAGACTCCAACTACTTTAATTTTCAAATAAATTGCTAGTTACATGTCTTCTTTTATTAATTAACTATTATAGTCAGCTTTTAATCAATAAATTAATTGTATGTGGTATTTATCATATTCACACATAGTATAATCTGAATTGACAAATTAAAAAAAAAAAAAAAACAATGAAAGTTGTTTTTAAATCATTTTTTCTTCTTTGTAATTGCGGATTTATGAAAGTACCTCATCAAGCGATATCATCACTTTTTTTAAGTAAAATTCTCATTTTTCATCTTGATAAATTCACATATTCTTCAAATCACATATTCTAAAACACCTAAATTATTGAACAACAATCTACATTGAACTAAACCCTCTTAGACTCCTCCTTAGTTTTAAGATTCTATTCTTTAGAATAAGAGCACAATGGTTGTTTTATAAATAACATTAAATATCCTTAAAGTGATTGTTAAGTGCACAACAATAACTCCTCGATCTCTATCACTACAACAATATCTACATACATAGCATTATCACACTCTACAACAATCTCTATCTATCCTACTCTACTTATATCATCCAAGGATCTACCCTTACGATACTATTGTCTTTTGGGAACTCCCCATGGTGGAATCACACCTAGTCCCACTCTAATATCACGATAAAAAGCTAGGAAACACAAAGGGATTCATCACAAGATTTACACACATTAAATCTATATTTTATCTAACTAAAGAAGTTCGCATATAGCCTCTAAGAGGATTAAAAAACTTGTATAAATATACCTCTAATTAAGCCACCTAATTATCAAACTAAAACTAATACTCACCTATGTAATATTGATCAAGACTCCTATTGTCATCTTTTCAAAAAAAAGTTTTTTTTGGATTGTGTGTAAACATTTTTTACTAGAGCTATGAACTAGAAAGAGTGGTTTTTAAAGGGACCTACCCTTTTATAAATATTTGTAGAGACAAATCACAAAGAATAATACAACTACATGGAACAAGAAGAAGATGAAAACAACATGAACAATCTCATCAACAAGGGAAATACAAAATAGACAAACAAACCAAAAACAAAAGTAGATCCAACACCTAAAAGCAACTTGAAGCTAATATTTTTCAAGGAACTTTGAGCACAACTAACTACCTTATTCTTTGATTCAATTTTTATAGTATAATTTCCCCTTTTGAGGATCCAAGCATGAATTGAAAGAGAGTAATGATTCCCTCAAGTTCCTTTTATTTTCAATCATCCTCTTATTTTTATTAATAGATCCAAGAGATGAATGTGGGGGGAAACCATATCTAGGTTGTCCCAACCCAACACCTACTCTACACCATTCTCCAAACTTTTCTCAACAAAATGAGATGTGCTCCTAGGTATAGCATCATCTATGTTCATCTTCTCCACAAGAGGACCAACAACATCCTCTTAACACCCTAAGGAAACACAATCTAGAGCTTGAGGAATAGACAACTCTTTCTTTTTAAAAATTTATGAGTTTCATGCTTATTAATTCATTTATTATCTCTAATAAAGCCATCATATAATCCACTTAAGTAATAGGTAGTCTGATAATAATATATTCCTTATTATTCTATGACACAAAAAACTATTACACAAAATAATATCTAGTGGTAATTTATTGGAGGTTAAAAAATCCTTTTAGTTCAAAATAACAATACTCTATCATTTATAATTCATTATTATCATAATTTTACAAAAATATACTTAGTCCAAGATACTCTTAACATACCTTGATACTCTCTTTATGAAAATCCAATAGCTTGATCCTAGTTTCAATTCATAATGGCTCAAATAAATTATTACATAATCCAAACCAAGACATGTTATAGATCATAGCATATATGATGCTTGAAATGGCATTCTTATATGGAACATTTTTAATTTATTTCCTTTTGTCTTTAAATTTGGGGAATATCTTAGTTCACAAATATAAAGTTTCTTCCATTAGTATTACTATCCAATTGTATTTCATATGCTAAAATATTTTAAAAATTTCTTGAGAAACCTCTTCTAGTACAAGACAATCTCCTTGATTTCTTGTCATGATTTGTTATAATGCCACTTGATACTAATGTATATCTTTATAATGTACTATTTCAAATGCAATATGGAACAAGATACTCTTTATATGCATTTTTTTCAACAATTGACACTTTTGTTTTTCCTTTTCAAGATAGGAAAACTATTTACCGCTTTCACTTTTTGATAAGATTACATGAAGAATAGTAAAGTTATCTTCTTTTGAGTGGTCATTTGCATATTCAACTTTTTTTTTCTTCCAAAATTACTTTTTTTTCAATTTTAAAGATAAATATCATGAAATGGAATCTACACAACACACTATTAGTTTTTTTGCCAAAAGTACCTTTTGAAGCTTTGATCATTGAAGCACAAAAATGTTATGTCTATAAGCTATACAACATATTGTTGGTCATGAATTTTGCATATCATTACTAGCTACAAAGTTACATACAGGGAAAGTATAACAACCCATTATTTTCCCACCTCAATATAGATGTTGTTAGGATGTTACTATTTTGAAGTTGTTTGTAAGAAAGTATTGAACCATTTTCTTAACATGAAATGTTAAATGATCACTTAGTAAGACCATATAATAATTTATTAAACTTGCATATACTGCTTTTAATTTTAGCTATAATCTTTATTATTCTAGTTGTGACAGAAATTTAATAAAAGTCAAATTTTATCTTTCTATAAAATGTAAAGTTTTATTTAATCATGGAAAATATTGCATAAATATATAATAGTTTAATGAAAAAGAAGAAAAGGATTTGGGCCAAATAGTGTCCAAAAAAGCTTGAGAAGGTCATAAAAAATAAAAATAAAGTAGGTCATCAAGTGCATAAATGCTTGAGATGAGTTGATTAAGGATGAGGAATAATTCCTTCATTGACCATTTTTTCAACAAGAGTTGAAATTTCTAACACTATGATGTTAGCTAATCTAGTCAAAATTATATAAAAATATTTAAGACTTAATTTTATAAGAATTAGAGTTGGACATATGTAAGCATATGTTCAATAGAGAGGCATTGGATTAATCACAACATTGGAATTCCCATAAATGGTAAGCTTCTTAATATTTTCATTGGATTCAAGATGAAGACCATGCATGCAGCCTATTAGTTCAGTAACATTTATGGAGCCCTATCTAAGTTTTATACAAAATAAAAAAAATCAAGGATTAAGCCACATCCAACACCTAAAATCACAATGATAAGATCATATTTTGAGGAACCATAAAAGAAAAGTGTAGGATAGTTGAAGTATGCTTTGAGGTTGGGACAAATGACTAGAGCATTAATAGTGAGGTCCAAAAGGTTTCATTTTCTAATAAAATGAAGTTCAATACTTGATTAAGAATTTTGAATTTACTTTTACCTTGAAATAAGCTATAATATTTTTTATAATAACCATATAATTTTTTTGGATCAAAGTATTCATTAGAATAGTAGTATATTTTAAAAATTAGTAATTATTCTTTACCATAGTGTAAGAGAGGGGGGTCAACCATGTTAAGGCTCCAGGTCACGGAGAGCCGAGAGCAAAGGGTTGCCCTAACTTGACTCTAAAGGGATGTTATGGGGTGAGAATCGAGAATGAAGAGCACTATGAAGTGCTTCTATCACTCTATAGACCCAAAATTCTATTTGGGGCTAGACGAGTTAGTTTTTGGAGTTTGAACTGTACCTCATACAACTCTCTATCTGAGAATGATAGCGTGGGTCTAGGACAACAACACGAGGTATTGGCATCTCTTTGGTGTGTTGATGTCTGTATGACTAGAAAATGTGAAATACAGTGGGAAAACTACCAAAGGCCTACTAACAACCTAACTAGTTGATTTTAGTGAAGTAAATAGAATGATGAAGTACAAAAAATAAAGAAATTAAATAAAAGATAGGGTGATGAATATGATTTCATAAAAACGTCAATTTTCCAGCTAACCCCATGCACACATTCACCTACACACAAGAAAGAGGGAAAATTGTTGGGGATATGTAGGGTCATGCCTCAATCAAACCCCCGCTTTGGTGTTTCCACCTCCACAGACAACCAAAAAGGAAACAGAGTAGAATATGTGATAAAGAAGATTGAAAGAAGTGAAATGAACACTACAAAAGACTAAACTACTCTATCAAATCACAAAGGAGAGGAATGAAGTGTTACCACCTCCACCCAAAGGTTCTCAAGGCCAATGAAGGGAGAATACAAGCAACAAACTTGGAAAAGTCACCACCACCACAATTGTGGCGAAGGGAGGTCTCGCAAGAATCAAAGCTCACAACTTTTGTGGTGGCCTCACACGTGCAATGTAGAGTTGATGGAGTGTCAAGCTACTGCAATGCTCATAATGAAGTGCTAGAATATTGGAGTGAATGAGAATGTACTTGGAGAATGTCAAGGAGATGTGAAAGAATTCCAAGAAGATTATGAAAAAAGATTAAATGAAAGTGAGATCAATGGATTTAAAGGTGCGATGAGAAGGAATAAGCCACTTTTGGGTCGGTTGGTTGACAGAGGGATGTTAAAATTCATCCCATTGAGGAGTGTAACACTATTTCCAACTTTAGATGCGGGAATCTGTCAGGGATGAGAGTGCACTAAGTAGACATCTATGTACTGTTCTTGCATCCCCACAAATATTATCTCACTGACACACAGGAAAAATGCTAAGTGGATGCATTCTAGATGGGTGAAGTGGAATTTCGCCTTCGGACTTGATTTTCTAAGTTGAGGGTATGTAAAAGGGGAATTTACAGAAGGGGTGCAAATTCACTCTTATCTACATTTTTCCCCCACTTTAGCGAGCACAAATATCGATGAGTGTTTAGTAAAGTAGATCAAAAAGTTAAAGATATATACCTGAACCATCAAGGAAGTAGACTGCAATTTGGAAAAATCAAAAGCATAGGGCAGGCAAAGGACTCTACAAGTACTCTCTTCGAAGGAGTTTCAAACAAAAGGACTCCATAGCCTCACAAAACTATGAAGTTGGACAAAGTACACTACATGCCCTCAGACCAACGATGGACAAATCTCACATGATGTAAGTTCCTTATAGGCCTGTAGACTTGCAAGAATGTATTCCCCCAAGTACTCTCTCATGAAGGAAGCCCAGTGAAAGAGGGGACTTTGTAGAGTCAGACTCAAAAGCGACTTCACAGGAGCACCTACAAAGCAACATGTTAATCCATAGATAAAACATGCCAAAGAACAAAAGGCAGCCACACAAGCTAACAAGTAGACAATCAACAAATCGAAAGGCTTTCAAAGGGGTCCCTTGAGAACCCTTCAAAAGAAGAGGGGTTTTCTCAAGGGATGTGTTGTTTGAAAGTGATAGAATTCTTTTTTGAAAATTGATTCAACATCAAGGAATCCTTTCGAAATATTTTCACTTCATCAAGGAATTTGAAAGAAAGAAAATTCCCCCTCATGAGGGGAAGGTTGAGGCTTTTCCGGAAAGAGAATTTTCTCCCTCCTCAGAGGAAATTTCTTCAAGTTCTTTCTTTGTGAACCCATGGTGAATGAAACATGGTCTGTTAGTGGTCTAGGTTGAGAATGCGATCTTCAAAAAATCTTGCAAGGATTCTCAAGAAAATATTTGTTGGAAATGAATGTGTTTTTTGAAAATTGAAACATTGTGAAAGTAATGTTGTCACACATACGAGTGACAACTCAAGAAAAGAAGAGAGAAAGAGAAAAGAGAGAAAGAGAAATAGCGACATCACGAACAAGGGACATAGGGGTGATCTGATATTTCAGGGTCAGAGATGCTAAAAAATATATATGTATAGTAATAATATATAAATGAATAGTCATCACCCTCATACTATATCAACCCATGTGAAGAATGCATGAGAAAACAAAGTAAAAATAAAAAATTGGGTCAACATGGAAGGGAAGCCTAAATGCCCCCAAAATTTTGCATCGTCCCCAATTTGCTGAAATTCAAAACACATAACAAAGGAAAAATGATGGAACAAATAGAGGAAGTTTTATGACACCTAATCACTCCTATATCCAAGCACCTACAAGGGTGATAAGGGTCATCCAGGAACACAAAATGCAAGCATGGGGGAACACATCACAACACACACACCTATTCTAAAGGTAAAGAAAAGGCCTCCCTCTATCACTCATTGACCAAGAGTTCGTCCACTTCCCAATCTAGATCATTATAAGGGGAAGGAAGACAAGCCTGTAGCGGCAGAATATTAAGAGGAGGTGCTTCCAACCCTCCTACAACAAGGGTTAAGGAAGAAGGCCTCACAAGGTCTTCTCCACTAGGCTCTTGTGGAGCGATGGTCAGTGACTTTGACAAGATTGTTGACAAGGTTGGGACCTCATCCAGAGAGCTAAACATGCACTTTATAGGAGTGCCATGTGTGACCTCAACAAGACGGGGTAGGTGGTACCCAAGATTCACTGCTTGGCTCATCGAGTGACTCAGGAGCAGTGAAAAATTCAAGGGACGCTGGAGTTGGCTCCATCACCAAGACAGAACAAGCTAGCGTAGGACCACCCTTTGAAGAAGGTGGGATCCTCTTATGGCTCCCATTGCTAAAATACTTCGGGTAAACCCACAATAGTGGGTTACAATTTTTTGAATGAAGAAAGATTAGAAATGCCCATAAAAAAATTTAAAATGGTTTATCCCTTCTAATGAAGGGGGTTCAAATGAACCACCCCCCTTATAATGAACCCCTTGAACCCCCTTCTAATGAACCCCCTTTTTTCACCTTCCCATACACCATTTCAAAATTTATGTATTTTTTTTACTATTGAAGCTTGGGAAGGAGGTGCAAATGGAGTCAGCTTGATAAACCAAGCTTGACGATTGTAGTGATCGAAACGTGCTTTCCAACAACTATAAATTTAATATATATATTTTATATTTTATATTTTATTTTTTAGTTTTACTGTACATAGGTTTTTCACTGAACATCAAGTTCGGTGAGAAATTATTGTGGAAAAATAGTAAATTTGAGGGAAATTTTTTGAAAAATATATACGAACTAGGTATTGATGTCCTCGTTCCAACAAAACAAGAAAAATTGAATTTCAATACATACCAAAAAATTTATGCGAGCCGAAGTGTACCTATGTCTAAATTATAAATGTTTTGACTTCAAAACTTAATTAAAAGAAAAATATTCAACAAAATGTTATGAAACAAAAAGAAAGCACTAGATACTTGTGTTACCAACCTAAATTCAAAAGAATCAGAATTTTATCCTTTATAGAAAAAAAAGTTAGGCGAGCCGAAGTACACACCACTTTTTAAAAATGTTGTTTACTATTAAACACTAGTTATCAAAGGAGACACAAAAAAAGTATAATTTAATTTCAATTTTTTTAAAAAAATATATATTTAAAATCTAGAGACAAAATCTCACAAATCACTAGTTTACATCATTTTAAAATTCCTAATAGTTTACCTACTATAATTGTCAAAAAGTGAAGTTTTCTCTGAAAATGTTGATTTCAATGTCAAGTTTGGCCAAAAAGTGTAACCCATTATTGTGGGACCCCTTCGTCAGAGGATGTGAACTCCCCACAGACGAGGAAAGGGGCACAAAAGAGGAGGAGAAAACCATGATGTACACCACCAAAGTATTTAGCATGTCCACAGGTTTAGAGAATGGTGGAATGTTTGGGAGGGACATCAAAAGAGGCGATTCGATCAAAGGAGTGATAAACACCTGTACCTTTTTAGGATCAGTTTCCCCCATGCTCATAGTAGGAGTTGGAAGTAGGACTGAATTCAATTGAATGAAAGCAGAGGGGAGGAGAGAGGAGGATGCATCAGGAGGCCCTGAGATAGGAGCAGTTGACTCCTCTTCCTTTCTCTCCAAAGCAGCATGCTCAACCGCTAGTGCCCTTCACTGGTACTTGCGCTCACACACAAGGCAATTTCTATGACTATTTGAGCTAGAGGTTGGGTGCTGGGATGGGACTGAAGGATCTTACTCAGTCATTGGAGTTTCTATCAAATCCATCTCTAGTGGAGGGATAGACTCTTGAATGGGAGCAGGAGGAAGAGGTTGAGAAACAATGGGGGGAGTTGGCTCTAGTGCCTCAACAATGGGCCTCTTCCCATTCACTTCTTTAGGAGAAAGAGCTGTGGGAGGCCATGGCATCCAAGACATAGAGGATTCCCCACGGGGACCCTTTCTTCTACCATATCGAATAGGCCTAGGCTCTGCGGGTAGAACAGGAAGTTTGAGTGCAGGTTGCTTGGGCTTTCACCAAACGAGCACCATAGGGTTCTCTCACAAATGCGGAGTAGAATCTAATGATTCCATAGTAGGGATAGAGGAAGTAGTAGGCTGAACAATGGAAGAGGAGGAAGAGGAACCCCAAGAGTTCTTCTCTTCTCTCCATCTACATGCCAAGATGGCATCACTGTCAGCTTTTAAACAAACTCTATGTGAAACATCATAAGGTGATGGAGGCTATCTCACTATAGGTGTTAAGTGCCCTTTCTTGTAATTCTCATAATTTTAGTACAAGAGGTCCTTCCTAGGTAGAAGTGGACCAATAGGTGTAGGCCAAAAGTGGTCTAAGGAACAGCTACCACACGCAATTGATGATTTATAACTGGTGTTGTGGATCACATGCACTGAACCCTCATGAATAAACTTCAAAAAATTATGCAAAACTGAGGGTATTGCATTTATAGCTACTAACTAGGGGATACCCAACTTCACTCTGAAGAGTTTGGACCATGAGATTATGTCAAAAAGTAGGTTTACAAACTTAGGTCCAACAAGGACTGACAAGGTGATGCTACTAAGTGGAGGTACAAAAAGTCTGTTATATATACGAGTGGTGCTCATAGGTGTGCCGCATCCATATTTATGTAGGAAGTTAATTAACATAACCTCCTTAGTTATGATATTCACCTAAGACGTCGAGTCAACAAGAACACCCGTTATAGTGTCTGTTGATTTGTGCAGGGATGTAAAGAGGAGATGGTTCTTTACTAAAACCCATCAACAGGTCCTACGAGGTGAAGGCTATACGTGGACTACTACTTGTAGGTTTTATAGAGGGGATAGGTAGATGCAAGAAGGAATCTATCACGTGCACTAAATAATACTCTCAGAAAGCCTCCTGAAGGTTTGAAATAGGACAATGGCCCAGTTAAGGCTTTGTTTTGCAATGCTTATGGAACCTTCCAACTACGCCTACTAGGGGTCATAGGTTGGGTTGTAAGGTGAAGCGCCTCACAACACTCGCACCTACAATTCTCCTAGGACATGAGAAAAGGACCCTTCAACACTGCTAAATGGAACCAAAATGGCTCACATTAAGTTCACCAAAAATGTAAGAGAGGGAGACCAACCACGTCAAGAATCTAGGTCACAGAGAGCCAAGAGCAGAGGAATGAAATAGCCTACCTCACTATAAAGGGATGTTATGGGGTGAGGATTGAGAATGAAGAGAACTATGAATTGCTTCTATCACTCTATAGACCCAAAATTCTATTTGGGCTAGACAAGCTGGTTTTCAAAGTTTGAACTATAGCTCAGACAACTCTCTATCTGAGGATGACAGCATGGGTCTGGGATGATAGCATGGTGCCTTGGCATCTCTCTAGAGCACTGGCGCCCATACAACTAGAAAACTTGAAATATAGTGGGAAAACTACCTAAAGCCTACTAACAACCTAGCTAGTTGATTTCAATGAAGTAAACAAAATGATGAAGTATGAAAAATAAAGACAGAGATGATAAAATAAGTATATTAAAGCTACCGGTGATAAATATGATCTCACAAAAGCACCAATTCTCCAGCTAGCTCCACGTACATGTTCACCTACACACAAGAAAGAGGGGAAAATTGTTGGGCTTGTGTAGGGGGCTGCCTCAGTCAGACCTCCACTTTGGTGTTTCCACTTCCTTGGACAACCAAAAAAGAATAAGAGTAGAATATGTGATAAATAAGATTGAAAGAAGTGTAATGAACAAGTCCACAAAAGACTAAACTACTCTATCAAATCACAAAGGAGATGAATGAAGTGTTACCGCCTCCACCCAAAGGCTCTCATGGCCAATGAAGGGAGAATGTAAGCAATTAACTTGGAAAATTCACCACCACTACAACCATGGTGAAGGGAGGTCTCACAAGAATCCAAGCTTGCAACTTCTATGGTAGCCTCTCACATGCAATGTGGAGTTGATGGAGTGTCAAGCTGATGTAATGCTCATAATGGTGTGCCAGAATGTTGGAGTGAATGAGAATATTCTTGGAGAATGTCAAGGAGATAAGAATTCCAAGAAGATCATGAAAAAGATGAAATGAAAGTAATATCAATGGATTTTAAGGTGGGATGAGAAAGAATAAGCCATTTTGAGGTTGGTTGGTCGATAGAGGGACATTACAATTCGTCCCAATGAGTAGTGTAATACCTCTGCCAACTTTAGATGTGGGAATCTGTCAGGGATGATAGTGCACCACATAGATGTCTGGACGCCACGATTGTGTCCTTGACAAATATTCTCTCATCGATACATAGTAAAAATTCCAAGTGGATGCATTCTAGATGGGTGATGTGGAATTTCTCCTTCAGATTTGATTTTCTAAGGTGAGGGTATGTAAAATGGGAATTTACACAAGGGGTGCAAATTTTCTCATATACACATAGTAATATAGTCAAGAAAAACTAAAAACATATGAAAAGAAAGGTAAGGAAGGCCATAATTTTTTTATAATAAAATTGCATTTGAATAGGATGGAGAGACAATATTTCCATTCCTAGGTATAGATTTCATGGCTCAATCTTTTTCAAAAGTGACAATCCAAACAAAATGAGAGAAAATTCCAAATTGAATAGGCCTCCTCATAGTTGAAGAGAATGTGATTAGGTTCCACAAACCTAGAATCATGTTATATGGCACCACAAATTACCTCTAATTTTTGGATCTTTCCAACTTCACTATATGATTTCACTAGAAGCAATAAACATTGAAAATTATCCGATTATGTGAACATCTAGTCACTATTGCAAGTGAATTTTCCAATAAAGGGTTAGCTTTGTAGTTGTTATAGGTGATCAAGTATTTTTGTAGTCAACAAAAACACTTGCATATCACATGCATATTAAATTTTCATAAAATATAGAAATTAAGAAACTACCACAAACACAATTAAGTAAATAAATATTAAATCAAAGTTGAATCCCAAACCACCCAAAATGAAGAAACATCATGTAGAAAAAGAAAAGACAAGTATTAGAAGGAAATTTTCTTCTTCTTTCATTAACTAGAAAGTACTATATTTATAATTAGAGCTCTTTATAACATAATAAAAATTAACTCAAATCCTATACCTTTCCCTCATTTACTCTACACTTGGTCTTTCACCAAATATAAAATTCATATGATGCAAGACAAAATATACCTTTTGAAATCACAGCTTGTTCCTTTTTCTTGCCAACAATATCTCATCACCAACTCTCCAAACTTGCATAATATCATTCACCTCTTCCTGCCCATCATATTAGTTTCTTATTCCTTATAACATAAACACATATATGGATGCTTCAAATTAGTGGAACAAATTAATTAGCGAAATGATGGAAAAATAGGGGTGTTGGGCTAGGGTTTCCTAAAATGGAAAAGTGGGTCCAAAGACGGAAAAGTGATCCTATTCTTCCTTAATTCATTAGGAAATAATATCCAAACAATGAAATGACTATCAACCTCAAGGTGAATCAAGTCAAAGTGTGAATCTACAAATTTCCCTTTTTTTGCAAGGATGTGGGTACGTGTCAAACAACACTTTGGGGAGAAAGATTAAAAATAACAATTCAACTCCAAAATTTAATCTACAAAGTGGATCTAATGTAAGGAAAGCAAAGGTGTAGAAACAAATCTCCTAATGTCAAAATCTCAAGGAAGAATGCAGAGATGCTTTTAAATTTTCAATTACAGTCCAATTAAGATACACTTGAAAGCAATAACAGAAACAAAGAAATAATCATACACAGATGAACACCAGATTTACGTGAGAAAACCCTTATGAGAGAAAAACCCACCACACCAAGAAAAGCCCCTTTGTATTACAGTAATGGAAATTACATGCAAAGATTAGACTTATCTTTCTGATGTCAATTTACAACAGCATAATCCTTGATCAACCTTGTACAGAACATTCAAGAATCAATGCTCTCAGAATCGAATTCACTAATCACTCATTGAGCTATTCATCCAACCATTTGTCCAACTATTCATCGAATTGATCATAATCTTCAACCTCTGAGTATATCCATGACGCCCATGGTTTGTCGATCTTCCTCTCAGTAATGGCCACAACAGTCTAACTTCCAACGGTTCCCATTCAGCTTCTCTAATTGGTCGAGGAAAAACCACGTAGAATATTCAATCGGTCAAAAGTTTTCAAATTGTATCTACATGTCGATGAGACACTAACCGTGTCTCCCCAATGCCACAAGAATGATTGTAGTTATCGCCAAGAGTCCTAACCATCGGCAAGACATTATACTGAGTTCACAAGTCACATCGACCTCAGCATTCTCATCGGCAAGACTATCGCCATTCGCCAAGAGATCATACCGAAGTTCACAAGTCACATCGACCGTAGCATTCTCATCGGTGAGACTATCACCATTCACCAAGAGATCATACCGAAGTTCACAAGTCACATAGACATCAGTATTCCCTTCAGTGAGACTATTGCTATTCACCGATAGATCATAGCAAAGTCCTTAAGTCATATCGATGTGAACACTGTCAGCAAGACTTAGGTTATTACTGAGAGGTAATACCAAGCCCTCAAGTCATACCGAGCACCAAACAATCACCAGGAGTCATATCGACAACAGACTACCCCATCGCTGAGACAAACATCCATCGCTAAGACTTCATACCAAAACCTTCATGTTATCCCGATGACTCCGAGTGTAGCTATTTGACGAGACATACCATCCATCGCCAAGAGGTCATAACGACCCTTCATGTTATCCTGAAGACTCTAAGTGTATAACTAATGGCAAGAATTTCCATATCGATAAGACTTCATACCGAAGCATTTGTGTTACTCCGATAACTCCAGTCGCCATGAGTCTCCCCGACCACCACTTGACACCAACCCGTCGGCAAGAGATTAGCTCGAGTGGTAAGAGATAGAAACTTTCACAGCAACCAACATGTCACAGCGATAGGCTCCAGTCGATAAGACAGAAACAAGGTCTTGGCGACCTGAACATTTCACAAGGTTGCACAACTATTAGTTGGCCAGACAATATGGATGTCACACTGACCTTGCTCTTTCAGAGGTTTTAGCCTATGAGATTGAGGCACAATATTCCAATAATCTCCCATTTTATGAAGATCACACAGGCACCTCGAGAGCACAACAAAACTACTGAAATTCATGGGCACTAAGGCCCATCGAACTGGCACACCACCTGAACTTGTTTGTGCTCACTGGCTTCGTCAATGCATCTGCAACATTCTCCAGAGTATCCACTTTTTCTAACGAGACCTTTCCATCCTCCACCATATCTTGTACAAAATGATACTGTACATCTATATGTTTCGTCCTGACATGGAAAGTGGGATTCTTTTCCAAAAAAATAGCACTCTGACTGTCACAATAAATTGTTATTTTCCCTACATCAAAACCAATGTTAGAACACAAATGTTTTAACCAAATTGCTTCTTTACAAGCATGTGTTGCTGCCATGTATTCTGCTTCTGTAGTGGACAAAGTGACTATAGCCTGCCGCTTACTCATCCAACTCATTGCACCACCATTCAACATGAAAATATATCCACTGGTGGATCTTCTGTTGTCAATGTCCCCTGCCCAATTAGAATACGCATAGCCTTGAATATTGAGAGTCCTCTATGATTCAACCAAGTTCCCATGGTAACACAAAGCATATTTTGAAGTGCCCTTGAAATATCTAAATACTCTTTTCACAGCATCCCAATGTGTCCTTCCAGGATTAGCCATAAACCGACTAAGTACTCCCACTACTTGGGAAATGTCTAGCCTTGTACAGACCATTGCATACATAATACTGCCAACTGCGCTAGCATAAGGTACACTAGTCATGTCCTCCATCTCAGTAGGATATTTTGGACAGTCTTCAATAGATAGCTTTGTTCCTTGCAAAAATGGAACAACTAGCTGCTTGCAATCATTCATACAAAATCTCTCTAGAATAGTCTTAACATACTTACTCTGACTGAGCCAAATTTTTCTATTCTTCCTATCCCTGGTGATTTCCATTCCTAGAATATACCTTGTTGTACCAAGATCTTTCATTTCAAACTTTGCAGACAACTGAGACTTAAGATTAGAAATCGTTAACTTACTATTGCCTATGAACAACATATCATCAACATAGAGCACAATAATAAGGACTTGATCACTTTCAACTTTGAGATACACACAATGATCAGATTTTGATCTTACAAATCCCAATGACAAAACAAAAGTGTCAAACTTCTGGTACCATGTTCTAGGATACTTCTTTAATCCATACAAAGATTTTTTCAACTCGCAAACCAATCTTTCTTTACCTTTCTCCACAAAGTGCTCAGGCTGGGACATATAAATCTCTTCTTCAAGATCACCATGAAGAAATGTTGTCTTCATGCCCATCTATTCAACCTCTAAGTCATACGATGCTGCAAGTGACAAAAGAATTCTAATGGACGTCAGCTTAGCTATAGGAGAAAAAATCTCCCCATAATCAATTCCCTCTACCTGGGAATAACCCTTCGCAACCAACCTCACCTTATACTTTTCCACACTACCATCCAAACCTATTTTCTTTTTAAATACCCATTTGCAGCCCACAACTTTTCTGCCTTTAGGCAAGGGCACCAAACTCCAAGTATCATTATTTTCTAATGATGCCAATTCTTCATTGATGGCTTCCAACCAAGAGTTTGCATCAGACATTCTAAATGCCTCTTTCACAGTCCTAGGCTCATCAGTGCTAGAAATTAATGCATAGGCACAAGTAGAATCTATCAAAGAAAACCCATACTTATCAGGTTGCTTTCTTTCACGAGCTGACCTCCTCACTTGCTGAGGCTGAGGTTGTTCTTCAGAACTCTCAGAACTACTTGAGCTCTCCTCGGTTTCAGGTACATTTTGAAATTTTAATTTCTCTTTATCTGGTGTCGGAGGAATTTCAACTACATCCTTTTTGTTTTTTGATTTTGTCTCTAACTACAGATCCAAGGTAGAAGGCTTCAGCTCATGAAAGATAACACTTATGCTGTACAAAACCTTCTCTGTATCAGGATTCAAAAGCTTGTATCCTTTTATGCCAGCACTATAACCAATAAAAATACATTTGACAGCCTTGTTCTCCAATTTAGATCTCTTCTCATACAACACATATGCATATGCCTCACAGCCAAAGACACGAATGTGTCTTAGAGAGGGCTTCTTTCCAGACCGTGCTTCCAAAGGAATTTTCTCAACAAGAGAAGAATTAGGAGAATAATTTATCAAGTAACATGCTGTAGTAACTGCCTCAGCCTAGAACTTCTCCTCCAAGCTAGCACTGCTCAGCATACTTCATGCTCTTTCCATCACTGTCCTATTGAACCTTTCTGCAACTCCATTTTGCTGCGAAGTGCAAGGTGTAGTTTTATGTCTTTTAATCCCATGATATTTATAGTACCTCTCAAATTCATCAGAACAAAATTCACTGCCATTATCAGTCCTTAAACATTTTATTTTTCTTCCAGTCTGATTTTCTACAAGGTTCTTAAATTCCTTAAACCGACTGAACACTTTTGATTTACTTTTCAAAAAATAAACAAATGTTCTTCTCGAATAATCATCAATGAACGATACATAGTACCTTGACTTAGACAAAGAAGGAACATTCACTGGACCAAAAACATCAAAATGTATATAATCAAGCAAACCAGAAGATTTGTGAGGACTGGAATAAAATGAAACACTGTGTTGTTTACCATATATACAATGTTCACAAAACTCGAATTCGAGGTTACAATCTTCAAGCCCCTCAACCAGGTTTTTATTCTTCAAGGTTTTTAAACCTTTCTCACCAATGTGACCTAGCCTATGATGCTAGAGCATAGTCTTTTCTACTGGAAGTTTAACTTCCATAGAGTTTACACTATCAGGAATTTCTTCCTGTTTTCCCCCATGAGTAGCTTTTTGTGACTTGGGAGAGACACTATTGCATTGAACAACATTTGCATCCAGCTTATACAAGGTACCAATATGAGCACCCCTTGCTAGCGCCATAGAGCCTTTAGTCATCTTGCAACCATTTCCAGAGAATGTGACTTGCACTACAATATCATTCAACATACTAACATAAAGTAAATTTTGAGCCAGACCTGGTATATGCATTACATCATTGATTCCCTTCACTCTTCCATCAAGGAATTGAATTCTGACTCTTCCACGACCAACTATTTCCAAAGATGAATCACTTGCCAAATACAACTTTCCACCATCGTATTTTTCATACTTCATGAACAAGTCTCTATGAGATGTCATGTGGAAAGATGGTCCAGAATCAATCAGTCAGACATCATCTGATGCCTGCATAGCCAAGGCTGCAATGAAAGCGTCTACATCACTCTGAGAAGAATCATTATCGGAAGAATACTTCTTCTTCTTTTTCTCCTCTTTGCAATCCTTTCGGACATGACCAGGTTGCCCACAATTCTAGCACTTCACCTTGGACTTCTTGCTAGGACACTTTGATCTCCCTTCTGATTTGGATTTGGACTCCTTGTCCTTCTTCTTTCCTTTTTCTTTCGATCTTCCTCTAACAGCAAGAGCCTCCTTCGCCATCTCAAAAGATTTCCTTCTCATCTCTTTTGATAACAAAGAAGCAACAACATATTCTATCTTAAAAGTGGATGTCGTACTCCCAATAGCCATCACCAGGTGATCCCAAGAATCTGGAAAAGAACATAATAACAACATACAACAATCTTCTTCATCAATTTTCACACCCACAGATGTTAACTATGCAATCAACATGTTGAATGCATTCAAATGATCAGCAACGGACCTCCTTCCTACATTTTCAAAGAGTACAACTTCTTCCTCAAGAATAATTTATTCACCGGGACTTGCCCTGATAAATAGTTGTTGGCTTTTCCACAAGGAAGATGCAGTCTTTTCTTCATGAACATTTAGAAGAACAGAGTCTACTAAATAGAGCCTTATCAACCCCCCTTTGATTTTCTATTTGCAAGGTCCCAATCCTCTTGCTTCATGCCTGTAGGCTTTGTTCCAGACACAACAATCCAAAGATCACGATCAACCAATAGATCTTCCATTTTAAGTTTCCACAACTCAAAATTGCTGCCATTAAATTTCTCAATTTTAATCTTTCCTGACGTGCTTGCCATATTAACCTATAATTTGAATTACCAAACTTCTACAAGACTCCCACTGAATAGAATTGACACAAAACCTAACGTACCCACAAGGATAACACAACACTGACCGATACCACTTGTAAGGAAAGCAAAGGTGCTGAAACAACTCTCCTAATGTCAAAACCTCGGGAAAAATGCAGAGATACTTTTAAATTTTCAATTACAGTCCAATTAAGATACACTTGAAAGAAATAATGAAAGCAGAGAAATAATCATAGATAGATGAATACTAGATTTACGTGGGAAAACCCTTATAGGAGAAAAACCCACCACACCAAGAAAATCCCCTTTGTATTATAGTAATGGAAATTACATACATAGATCAAACTTATCTTTCTGATGTCAATTTATAACAGCATAATCCTTGATCAACCTTGTACAAAACATTCAAGACTCAGTGCTCTCAGAATCGAATTTACTGATCACTCATCGAGCTATTCATGCAACCATTCGTCCAACTGTTCATCAAACTGATCACAATCTTCAACCTCTGAGTATATCCATGACGCCCATGGTTTATCAATCTTCCTCTCAGTAATGGCCACAATAGTCTAACTTCCAACGGTTCCCATTTGGCTTCTCTGATTGGTCGAGGACAAACCACGTAGGATAGTCAATTTGTCAAAAGCATTCAAATTGTATCTGCATGTCAGTGAGACACTAATTGTGTCTCCCTGATACCACAAGAATGATTGTAGTTATCACCAAGAGTCTTGACCATCGGCAACACATTATACTGAGTTCACAAGTTGCATCAACCTCAGCATTCTCATCGACAAGACTATCACCATTCGCCAAGAGATCATACCAAAGTTCACAAGTCACATCGACCTCAGCATTCTCATTGGCGAGACTATCACCATTCTCCAAGAGATCATACCGAAGTTCACAAGTCACATAGACATTAGTATTCCCTTCAGTGAGACTATCGCTATTCACTGAGAGATCATAGCAAATTCCTCAAGTCATATCGATGTGAACACTATCGACAAGACTTAGGTTATTGCTAAGAGGTAATATCGAGCCCTCAAGTCATACCGAGCACCAAATAGTTGCCAGGAGTCATATCGACAACAGACTACTCCATCACTGAGACAAACATCCATCACTAAGACTTCATACCGAAACCTTCATGTTATCCCAATGACTCTGAGTGTAGCTATTCGGCGAGACATGCCATCTATTGCCAAGAGGTCATAACGAGCCTTCATGTTATCCCAAAGACTCCAAATGTATAACTAACGGCGAGACTTTCCATATTGATAAGACTTCATACCAAAGCATTTGTGTTACTCTGATAACTCCAGTCGCCATGAGTCTCCTCGACCACCACTTGAAACCAACCCGTCGGCAAGAGATCAGCTCAAGTGGTAAGAGAGAAACTTTCACAGCGACCAACATGTCACAACAATAGGCTCTAGTCGATAAGACAGAAACAAGGTTTTAGCGACCTGAACATTTCACAAGGTTGCACAACTGTTAGTCGGCCAGACAATATGGATGTCACACTGACCTTGCTCTTTCAGAGGTTTTAGCCTATGAGACTGAGGGACAATATTCCAACATCTAATAGATTTAGCATAGACCTAAAGGAACCAACAGAGTTTCTAAAAAAAATGAGAGGGATAAATGTTGTTGACCTTTCAAAAGTTGTTTCTACAAGCTAAACATGGACTCATTTTCCCTAGGGTGAATGAGTCTTGGTAGAATTTTTTGAAAAGCTCTAAATCTGATAATGAAGCATGAGATCTACAATTCCTTCCTATAACTTGACACCTTCGCTCCCAGATCCAGATCTAAGAAAAATATGAAAACAAAATTGTTGTTTATTGATGAATAGGGGTTTGCCTCTATCAAACCCCAAGTTTGGTAATTAAACCTTGATGAAGTTCACATGGATCTAAAACATAAAATGTGTTTGAAATCTTAACCTTAAGTGTGTCTAAGATTAAGATAAAGGGTATAAATAATCCCTACTCAAAATGTGTTAGAATAGGATCCCTAGATGAACATGCACAATGATGAAGACCTACTTTAAGAGACCTCAAAATCAACTTATTAAGTCATAAATTCGATTATACCTTCCTTAGGCTAAAAGTAGAGAGATAATAGAAGATGGAATCACTTAGGAAAAGAGTAATTAGGATTGGTTGAATGTCTTTTGCATCTCCTAAAACCTAGAATCCATCATGATCCTTTATAGGTAACTATCATCAATACTTTGGCAATGCCTTATCTTGATGTCAAAAGGAGCTTGAAGACGGTCTGAAAAACAAACTCAAATGCTGCTCCAAGACTTTAGTTTTGAGTGCTTCTCCTTGCTCTTGAATTCTTGTTCTCATATGGATTTCTCTTGTGTAACTTGCTTCTTCTCTAGTATAAAATGAATGCGAGACTTACTTTTATAGGCTTCCTATCTAATTTTCCAATTATTAGATCATAAAAGCAGACATGTGAAATTTGAATTTGAGAAATTAAAATGCTGCAAACACATATCCAAAGTTGAGTTTAAGGTAATTAAAGAGGACCCCTTGGCCCATGGGTGAATGGGTCTTGGCCTAAAACTTCAGGACTCCTTAAATGTTGGGGCATTCATTTTATCCAAAGAATTTATTCAATGAGGATTGTGGTGTCGGGAATTAAATAAAATTAGTAAAATAGTTATTGGGATGCATGATAAAGGGGTATTATGGGCCTATTAATGGGATTTTAAAATGAATTAATGAAAGGGTAGCCAAAATAGGTCCAAAGAAGTGTGAATTGTAGTTTCTCCAAGAAAAGGGGTTCAAATTTTTACACTACATTTAGCCCCCACTTTAGCACCCATATGACACTACGTGTATATGCAAGCTAAAGGAATTCTAAAATAATTTATAAAAGGATACTCATATGGATCCATTAGGGATAATGAAGCCCCCACTACCAAAATGTTAGGAACCAAATCCTACAACACAGATTCATTACTCATTCAAAAATTCTCTTATCAAACTTTTACAAAGAATCAAATTCGAGGATAGATGTATAACCCTTGATTATGCTTGCTTTATGGAGGTGGAATCAAGGTAACCATGAAACCACACAAAATTACATAAGTCTTATCATAGTGTATTTCCAAGTACCATACCACATAGTGATAGATGATCAATGAGATTGAGAGCGGAATTACGAATCCAATGCAACAAACGACATTGAAAATGGATTTCTCTGGCCCCTAATATATTGATTTGAATGAAATATAACTAAAGTAAAATATGCATATTTTTAATTAAACTAGGTACATGTGAATGAAAATGACATTTTTATCTCATTTTGACATTTACCTCTTTGTAGTTTACCTTGGTGTAGAGTGATCCAGGATGCCTAGTCAACGAACCTATAGGCCTCCTAGACTTGACATGTTGCATGATGAGGTGGCATGATGCACGATCCAACCTATGGTGAGTGGATTTTGTATTGCTTTTTCTTTGTTTTTCATGTATTTACAATAATTTTTTATGTTTTTTTAGTATTTTCTAAGACCCTAGAAAAGATAGTTGCAAAGCCTCCATCTTTGTCACAAAGTGTCCATCATTGGCGTAAAGTGTCCCACCTTGGTGAAAAGTGTCCAAATTTTTCTAAAGTGTCCAAGACCCCCCATCCAAAAATGGCATGTGTCTAAACTGGTCATAAATCATCCTAGAGAAACTTTAGTGCACTTTTTAATTATTTTAATGAATATTTTTAGGATTTACTTAGTTTATTTTACTATTTAGATCCCCCCCAACTAATCAACATCTCAAAGGGAAGTAGTTTTGTTTCCTCTAAGACCTCATTACTTGACTGTCAGAGGAGCAGGTCAAAATTTAATAGGATATGGTATTATTTTGGGTTTATGCCATGCCACTGATGAGATACCATGATGCCATGTGACTAGCCTTAGTAGAGAGGTGGGATGAGAACACCTGCACCTTTCATCTACCTACCAATGAGATGAAAGTTAGATTGGAGGACATACACCACATTCTACGGTTACCCAACTGAGGTGAGATCGTACACTCAATGGATGAGTACACACATGAGGAGATGTAGGATGATATATTGTATTGCCTAGGGTGCCCCATGTGGGAGTTAATCACCAGGCCTTGCATTGAGTTGAGATGGCTTCTACACATGTAGACTCCACTAATTTGGTGGATTATGATTGTCACCATAGTGCTCACACTAGTTCCAATCAAATGAGGGTCCCAACTAGATGGAGGGTTGGATCACATTATTTGAGATATCATGGAGCAAAATCAAATCGTCTATGCCTAGGGTTGTCGTATGTTGGCACATCTATACTATCATCTCATGCAATTTATCTACCAGGAGCTTAACAATATAGTGCATTGTACACTCTTATAGGTGTTGTGTCTCGATCATATCACATGCATTAGACCTAAAATTTATCCTACCATAGCGGCCATGGGCTATTCGTAGGCCTATAGTTATCCATTGAGGTAGGTATGGTAGGAGGGAGACTTGCTTCACTGGCATGTCAGATTTAATTGATTGGAGGAGGGTGATATCTCATGGAGACCATATCTCAAGATACCACAGTGAGTGGATGAGAGACACGAGCTTGTCAGAGTTTAGGACTAATTTTTTCTAGGGAGATATGACTATATAGTAAGAATTTTCTATTATGATCGTGTCATGTGCCAGTTCAGATAGATACAAGTTCCACCATGGGATCGATCCAGATATCTATGATCAACACAAAGTACCCCTAGACATGGAGACACCTATCATCTTACTATTGAGGATGTGTGCATTAGTGATTCAGAGGATGAGGACCATGATATGTTCCCAATCTTTGATGTTGATGACATAGGTACCACACCAGTCTATGACCAGTGGTGGGTCAAAGCACGACCATATCATGTATTTATGAGATATCACCCTACGATCCATGTAGGACCTCTTCCTAGGTGTAGAGATGATAGGGACAATGAGTAGTCTAACAGAGATAAAAATGAGGATGATATAGTTCCTAATATATTTATAGATGAAGAGGATACCTAGTTTATGAGTGAGGATAATAATGAGATAGACAAGGATCTATTTTCCCTTGAGAGGAGAGATCCACCTCCTATATGGGTCACCAGATCACGTGCAACAACTGCAATAGATATCCACATTCATGAGCATGGGGAGGCTAGCAGTAGCAGGCCATCCACACTTCTAGCACAGGAGGAGACCGTTGTTGCATCATTATATCCTGATTGGTGGACTAGAGATCTAGGTGATGGTGTGATATTTGTGCTTTCTTTACTCTTTTATCTTTATGTGTATACTTTATATATGTATCATGATGATGTGTACTGATAATTTTTATGATTTCTATCTTGTAGGGTCCACACGAGAGTGGCATGAGCTCTACCAATGAGTGACCACTGAAATAGTTCCTCCATTACCCACAGAGGTTGATATACTCTCAAAGTACATTCCCCCACCTTCTATGGGGAAACATTCAGACCTCTTTGAGTTAGTAGCGAGATTAGGCGTGACATACGAGTGTGCCACTAGTCAAGCCGATCAAGTTCTAGTGGAGCTTTTAGCACTCCAAGTGTCTTGAGGTCTGACTAAAAATAGCACGAAGGATGCCCTACAAGCAGATATTTTGAGGCTATAGGGGGATCTTGCTAGGGTGCAAGCAAACAAAGATCAGATAGATTAAGAGCATGTAGAGGCACTCATATGAGAGGCAAGAGTGGTTGGACAGGTGGAGGGCCTATGGGCATCCATGAGTAGGTCATGATCACATTCTATTGTATCTCGATGGATGTGAGCACCACCAGACCTCAAGGGGTCTAGCTATCATAGACCCCGCTAGTATTGTATTTATGTTTATATGTACTTGAACTATTTATTCATGATATATATATATATATATATAAATATATATATAAATAAATGTTTCTATTTTTTTCTTATGAGCTTATGTTGAATGTGATTTATCAAATATCCTTTGAATATTTAATAAACTTCTCCATGATCTAATGTTTATGTGATCTAATTAAAACTTTTAAGTTTACATTAGATGTTACATTGTGATTGAGTATGTTATGTTAAATTAAATGCACTCATTATCTAACTTCTAGATGTTCACTAAATGCATATAAGGATCTAATCTAACACAAGTTTACACAAGATCAATTTGACTAGTATGCAAACTAAAGTAATAATTCAAGCTAACTTGAATAATCACCTTAGACCCTAAGACATGCACTAAGATCATTTGTCAAAGAATGAAGCAATGTGAGATGAAAATATAACACTTATTTAATAACATGCTATTCAAAGATGGTGTTAGGTGTAGTACTAATGAAAATGTGTGGCATTGGTAGGTTCTTTTAGAGGTGTACTGCCCATTTCTATTAATTTATAGGAACTAGACCCATAATTTTCTTCAATTATATAAGGTCCTAGCCAATTAGGGCTGAATTTTCCTTTTTCATTTGGAGCAGCATTTATGTTACATTTATTCTCATACAACACTAAGTCACCTATATTAAATGCACTAGTGATGACATGATTATTATAACTATGTTGCATTTGTTTGGAATAAGCTTGAATATGATCAAGAGCATTCATACACTGTTCATTAAGAATTTCAAGTTGATGTAGTCATTGCTCTTTATAGGTACTGTCATCGATAAGCCCTTTAAGAGCAATTCACAATGAAGGAATTTCTAACTCCAAGGGCATTATTGCTTTGACACCATAAACAAGGTTGTAGGGGGTGTTTCTTGTAGATGTTCTAATACTTGTACGATAATCCCACAACACATAAGTTAATTAAGTATGCCAATATTTATTATGCTTACTTACTTTTTCCTTAATATTTTTTTGAGGGTCTTGTTAGTTGATTTCGCCTAACGATTTGATTGTAGGTAATACGATGTTGAAAAGTGATATTTTCGAAAGAGGAAAAAATGGGTTTTACAGGGACCCAAAACCACAAAGTTTATAAACAAAAGAAAAGATTGTCAAAGACCCCATAAACAGAGGGGATGTAGAGAGGACAACAAAATGACATAGCCACATCCACCAAAAAAGCTAGCAAGGGCCATAGAAAAGACCCAAAAAGACTAGACAAAATGCCAGTAGTGGCTAAACTTGGGACTTTAAAGTGTTCGCTGTCTCAGCTTCCATGTCGTTCATTTCCTGAACCCCCCTCTTTAAGATCTGGACCATCTAGGTAGTAGGAGGTGCTTTCCTCTTAAGGTTGGAATAGGTCCTCTTCGATATTCATTGGTCCTCTTTCTTTCTTTTATCCTTTTCCTCTTCTAGATCAACAACTAGCAAGCCCTGTTGCGACTTTCCCAACTTTTCAAACATAGCATTGATGATAATGGCATTGTGCCTTGCCATTCTATGGTTTTGTTCCACAATAGTTTTCATATTGTTTTTTATTTTTACAATTTCAGCTTCCAAAGTCTTATACTTGTCCTCAATGTCATCATCTCCCATTCCAGTATTTTTCTTTTTCTATTTTGGGTATGTGCAAGATCATGATGGGCCAAAAAGTGGCAATATGATAGGTATTTGTAGGGTATGTGGCTGACGACTTTTTTTTATCCAAATTTGATAAAATGAAAAGGGTTTTTAAAGGAGATTCTCAGATTTCCACCAATATAAATTATACTTTACTTTGAATTTAATAAATAATTATTACTCATTTTCTATTTGAATTACTGACTAAAGTCTTGATTAATAGACAAAAATCATCTATAGCTTTCAAAGGGTATCGTATTTTGGAATCCAAAACATGCATCACATTCTATGCTTTGCATACTATAGGATTAAAAAAATTGAATTTCATGAAGTTTTGACCAAGTTAAGGTGGTCACATACGTTTTTATATTTTTTAAATTTGTAATAAAAAATAATAATTAATTATTTACTTGGAAAAAATTACAAAAAAATATGCATCACATCTAGACATGAGTCCTCTACTTATGTCTAAATTCTTTAAAAAAATATTATCATTTTATTGTGGTTAGGTGGTCAAACAGACACCTACTTCTTATTTTTTCCCGAATTTAAGTATCTAATGCATTGAAATTTCAAAATTTCACCAAATAGATTTAGAAAAAAAACCTAGTAGTTTAGAAACTACATTCAATTTGCTACAGATTCTATTCTTACATATTTTTGAAATAATATACATAACTTATTCAAATTTTTATGTCAAGTTGCCTAACTCTGATTTTTTTGAATTTTTTGCCACTTAAGGGCCTGCTTTTTCCATGATGATCTTGCACATACCCATCATGTCATCACTTTTTGGCCCATGGATCATGATCTTGCACATACCCTTGACTCAGGGTATGTGCACATATCTAGAGAGTCTGTAGAGTAGGAAACTAACTTATTGGTAGGGGAACCCTTGAGAGGGATTCTTTAAAGGAACTGGGCAGCCGGTGTAAATCTCAAGGTTAGCTTTCACAAGCTAGGGTTTACAAAGATGGGTTTTCTTACCAGACAGGACAGGGGATGGATGGGCTTCAACAATTTTCTCTAGGTTAGGATTGGAATGATTCTCCAAATCACCACTGTCTGTATCATATTCCTCAGACGCCGTGGAGGCAACCGGTTTGGATAAAGCCAACAGGATTTGAAAATGTTCATAGATTAACCTAATAAGACCAAGATGAAGAATAGGGTATCTCCTTGGATTTTTCTTGTGGTCCTCAAGGCTTTGCTCAATGAACAAAACAAATAATAAGGCAGAGAAATCCATACCTTATGGTGGAAGTGGTTAAGGATAGAAAAATGATGACCATAAACTCTAGTGAATCTCCCGTCCAAGGTAATCTGTTGCATTATGACACGAAGCACCTTTCTCCAAATTTCCTTAATGGTGTCAATTTAAAAATAGTTGTTGGAAACTTTGACTAGTTTCATCTTCTCCTTTTCTTTCTTAGGGAATTTGATTACCGCCTCGTCTGAAAAGCTTTTGTCACGATAAAACTTCATGCCCATAGTGGACATTCTAGTCATCTCTCCTATGATTTTCTCATCTAGTTTCACCTTTCTCCCAAAGAGGATTATTTCTCCATTATTCCAGTTCTTCTCAAAGTAGTCAATAGCCATAGGATCAGGCCCATGAAGTTTTTCCAGGAATGGAACCAAACCACCTCTCACAACCTGTTTCCAGACCTTAGCATTCCTCGTGTGCATTTCATAGATTTTTGGCTTGATTCTTTTCCTATCCCCCCCCATATTCGATTGCACTTCACTGCAATCTCTACCAGTGTCAAAAACCTATTGCAAGTTTATGCAACCATTCCAATGAACCCAGAAAGCATGCCGCTTTTTCTTACCAACTAAGTTATTTGACACAGCCCCATCAAATCTCTTGATTTTGATGTACTTAGCCCTTTTCCCTATCATCATTAAAGATATTTTCCTCTTTCCCATGCATAACATTATAATCTAATAAGGCCCTAACTTCAACTCCCAAGTCCGTGAAATTTTTCCACGTGTTCAAACCTCCCCTCTTAACCCCCTCATTCACAAAGTAATCTGCCACGATGTTAGCTTCCATGTAGATGTGGGAGACTTTAACTTTATCAAACTTGTCTAAGATAGATTTTTATTCTTCAATCCAATTCTTAATAGACAAGGAGGGAGGGGTCCTACCTAGGAGACAGTCAATGATGTTTTTGGAGTCCCCTTCAAGCCATAAATATTTTATAATCAGATTATGAGCTAAATTTAAAACTTGAAAAACTCCTATAGCCTCCACCACATGGTTGGTTTGATGACCTAGGGAAATGGCCACAACTTTCATAAAGTTACCATTTGAGTCCCTTAACACACCTCCACTTTCGTCCATCCCCGGATTTCCCTTCGTAGGGCCATCAAAGTTGGCTTTACTCCAACATTTGGAGGAAAGGTCCAACACGCACCCTCCCTACTTTTCTTAGCTGGCTTGGATGCGTTAGAAACATCCATTTTGATATTCCAATCCTTGGCTATCATTAGATCATAGGGAGTGCACACCACAACTTCTAGATTAAGATCTTTTTGGGGAATAACATTGAAGTTTTCCTTTATAAGTCTAATTTTTTTTTCAAAAACATTAGTCTTCAACATCTCCTTATTCCTGAAAATTTTGTTATTACATTCTTTCCACACTCCCCAAACAACAAAAGGGAAAATAAAAGCCCATAACCTTCGAATGAAAGGATATTGAGATGGAGCTTTCCATTGTGAAAATAAATCTTCAACGGACAGGGGGAACACCCAAGAAATATTCTAGAGGGCTAAAAAATTTCCCCAGATTGTAGTAACAAACAAACAGTGGAGAAACCAATGGTTAGCTAACTCCACCTCACACTTGCAAAGGTAACATCTATTGGGGATTTGAAATTCCCGTTTGCAAAGATTATCCATCGTTAGCACTTTATTTTGAAGTAGAATCTAGAAGAAAATGTTGACTTTAGGAGTCAAGTTTTTTATCCATGCTTTAGACCAGAAAGGAGGGGGGCTTGAGAAAGGTATAGCAGGGAGATAGCTGAAGAAACAGAGTAGTTGCCTGAAGGGTTGTCCATCCATACAAGATGATCATCTAGCTAATTCTGTCCCAATCTAAAATCCCTTAAGGAAGATTGAAGTGGAGCCAACTCCTGAATAACCACACACAAATCCACCCAATTTCCTTCATTCCAATAATCTTTAACATACTCTCCAAAAGATGCTTTACAGAACTTAGCCCATCTATTGAATCTTTCAATTTTGATAAGGGGGTCCTTAAAAAGCCATTTGTCCTCCCAAAACCTTGCTAGATTTCCACTTCTAATGTGTCATCCAACCCTTGAATCCAAGATCTTTCTACCAACAATCATGTCATTCTAGCAAGCTGAACCATGGGGCAGAATAGGAGAATCCAACAAAGCTTTGAGGGACACACAATTGGTCATATATTTACTTCTTAAAATATCTTTCCATTCTCTATCAGACGAGAAGGATATCCATATTTTTTTAGCAAGAAGAGTCTTATTAATCATTCTGGTTTTTCTAAGACCTAAACCCCCCAAGGTTTTCGGTTTGAAAACAAAATCCCATCCTATAAGAGGCATCCTCTTTCTCTCCCCCACACCAGACCAAAGGAATATTTTTTGGATATTTTCAATGGACTTCGCATATTTAGCAGGAATTTTGAAAAGGCTTAAAGCATAAACTGGGAGATTTTGAAGAGAAGCTTTAAGGAGCTGAATTTTTCCAGCTTGGCTCAGAAGAGCTCTTTTCCATCTTGCCAACTTCTTAGTGAATCTATCAACCAGTGAACACCAAAAGGAATCTGAAGGTTTAAGGCAAAGTGGTAGTCCAAGATAAGTAGAGGGTAAGGATTCCACTCTACAACCAAGGATTGTTGCAATCTTGACCTGTCTATACTTGGGGGTATTAAAGAAAAAAAGGGAGCTCTTCTATCTATTGACCATTTGCCTAGTCACCTTCTCATACATGTCCAAAGCTTTTTTCAAAGTCTTAGCCTCAGTCACCGTAGATCTTCCCATCAGCATAGTTTCATCAACAAACTGTTGGCAAGAACAAATCAAATTTGTAGATGAAGGACTAAGACCAGCAAGAGACATCTATTCAATCAAACTTTTAAGATTCCTTCCCAAGCTCTCAACCATGATTGTGAAGATAATAGGAGAGATAGGTTCACCTTGTCTTAGGCCTCTTGAATTTTGAAAGAATCTTGAAGGAGACCCATTCACAATGATAGAGGTGGAGACAGTAGTAACCAACTGATTCACCAACTGAATGAGTTTGCTACTAAAACCAAACACATTAGATATGATTTTATAGAAAGAGTTGCAGAGACTAATCGACCTAAACGCCTCAAACTCCATAGCCCCAGGTTTCCTGGGAACAGGGACCACAAAAGTAGCATTTAATTCCTTAAGAAGACTTCTAGATCCAAAGAATTCCTTAACAACATTCACAACATCCTTTTCAACAATTTCCTAAAACCATTGAAAAAAGAACATAGGAAATCCATCAGGGCTAGGGGCCTTGTTTCCTTCAAAAGAAAAGACAATTTCAATAATTTCCTCCCTAGAGGGAATGGTAGCAAGCTTATCATTATCTTCCATCCCAACAACCTTAGGGATAGCCTCTAATAGAAAATATTCGTCATTATGGTTGACTTCCCCATTCGCCGAGAGAAGGTTGTTAAAGAAGAGGACAACTTTTTTTTTTATGTCTTCCTCTTCCTCATATCTCATGCCATTAACTTCAATGTGACAAAATTCTATTGGCATCCCTATGTTTTGAGGCAGACAGATGGAAGTACCTGGTGTTTCTATCTCCAGCTCAGAGCCACAACACTCTAGATCTCTGCCTCCAGAACTCCTCCTCTTTAGCTATAATATCATGCAATTTCACCAGCAGCTCATTTGCTTTTGCCCTATTATTTTCAATGTATTCTTCCCTCTAAATTTTATCCTAGATCTCCGTAAGCTCCATTTGAAGTTCAAATTTAATGCCAAAGATGTTTCCAAAGGACTCTTTTTTCTAGCTTATTAATTTGTGTTTGACTTCCTTTAGTTTCTTAGCAATTCTGAACATAGCAGTACCTGGAACATCAATATTCCAGGTGTTGGGAAGAAGTTGAGTTCACTTTTTGGCCAAAAAGTCAGTGTTTTCTCTGATTTTTAGAATTTGACACATTTGACCTTAAAATTTGAAGCACTTAGAGATGGAATCTTCGAAAAAGTCACTAATCATAAAATGTAGTACTCAGAGTCTAGTTTCCAAATATGTAATTTATTTCAATACCCAAATTGTACAAATTGAGTTTCAATAGGCATTTCTAAAAACCATTTTTTAAAGTCACTTTTTCTTACCATACCATGCATGTGTACGACATCCATATTTTGACCTAAATTATCGTATTTTTCTAAATCCTTTTGGGAAAAGATTTGTGACTCACCGAAGCTTGTTTTTGATTTTTTTTTGTAATTTTTATTGAATAATTTATTTTTTTTGTTAATTTTTTATTGGGAATATTTGTCATTTGAAAAATTGTCGTGTACGACACACATAAGATGACCTAAACTTATCATTTTTTAATTTTTTTTTTTAAATTGAAAAGAATTGTCTGAAGTTTCTTCTCGTGCAATCCATTCGTCAAAATGTTATGTTGATCAAAAGTTATTAAAATACTAAAAAACCCTGATAATTCAAGTTTATGGACTAGTTTCATTAGAAATTAATTGAAAAAAAGGAAAAATTAATCAAATTATAAAAAAAATATATATTTGGAATCTATAATGGGTTTTAATTTCGTAAAAAAATTCTGCAAAATAGGTCTTCAAACATATGTCCAAAGTCACTATTTTCATGTGACATTAACATGACCTTCAAGTTGCAGGTCAAGCTAGGTCCAAAGCTTAGGTTCGAGTCCCCAAGCCATTTCTCGAACTAAAAAACAAGCCAAAAACCTGACCAAAAATTCATATTTTAAAAAACAGGATCTTGTTTTAAAATGGGATCCCATTTCATAAAAAAAACATTTTTTATGGTTCTACGAAACAGGATCTCGTTTTGAAAATTACCAAAAATGGAAAGTTTTCAAAATGGGATCTCGTTTTCAAAGTTTTTTGAAAATGGATTTTTTCAAAATTGGAAATTTCCAAAATGCAAAGTTTTCAAAATGGGTTTTCAAATGGGATCCCGCTTTGAAAAATTTCCATTTTGGAAAATTTTCAAAATGGGATTCCGTTTTGAAAATTTTCCATAAACAAAAAAATTTCAAAATGAGATCTCGTTTTTTAAATTTAGGTTTGGGATCCTGAAGCTAAACGGGATCCCGCTTTTTAAAAACGGGATCCTATTTTTTGCAAGTTGATTTCATTTTTTTCCTAAGACAAAAACTTGCATGTTTCGTGGACTCATCTTCTTGCATTTACCTTTCCACCATTTCTTGAATTCGTCAAAAATATGGGGGTGGGACAACCACATTCTTTCAAATCTAAAGGGAGAGTTCTTCTTCACCTCTATAGGGTCTGCCACAAAACTTATAGGAAATTGATCAGATCCCACTCTAGAAAGAGCTTTAAGAGAACAATAATAGTTTATAAGCCATTGATCAGAAATTAAAGTTCTATCTAACCTTACTTGAATTAGTTCCTTACCGATTCTTCTATTCGACTAGGTATATATGGCTCCTTGCAAATCAAGATCAATCAACACCTTGTTGTTGATGAAGTCCAAAAGATCAGATTTACTCTTTGCATTCACCTGAGATCCTCCAAATTTCTCTTCATTTAGAAGGGGTGTGTTGAAGTCGCCTATTACAACCTAGTGGTCATTATCAAAGATCCTACGAAATGTAGAGAGCTCATTCTAGAAATATTTTCTGGCTCCTTTCCCATTAGGAGCATAGATATTCGACTGAATCTAGCTAAAATTGTCTCTGATATGTGTGAATTTAGTAGCCACATGATTAGAGCTCTCCAACAAAGGTTCCCCTTTAATAAAGTTCTGGTTCCAAAAAGTAGCAATTCCTCCTAATGCACCATCTGAACTATTTCCTTAGATTCCATAGTTCTAAATTTTTTTAATCTTCTCAACCTTATCTTTGGACATTTTAGTTTCTTGGATGAGAAGAATATCAGGTTTATGATCCCTAAAAAAATTGTGCAAAACATCCCTCTTATGAAGGCTATTAAGCCCTCTAATATTCCAAGACATAATCTTCATATCTTAATAGAGGATTGGAGAATCTCCGGAATGGTCTTTTGAACACCATCCACTATGCCCTGAAAGCTTTCATGCTCTCTCTGCCATTTACTTGACCTTCTTCCTTGGCTATACTTAGTAGCACCACAATCCTCCTTTGCTCTTGTTCTGGTAACAACTCCACTCAGAGTATTTTGTTGTTTACTTCTCTCCTTTTTTTTCTTCGATTGAGAGAGGACTTCTTCCCAATCAGTTTCTTCTTGACTCTCCATCTCTCTCCCAGATTCCCATTCCTTATCATACATTCTTCTTTGCTCCCAAGGGAGAGTATCCATCTGGCCATTCTTGAGCTAGTTCAAATTGTCACTTGAAAGTTCGATATTCTAGCTCAAATTCTCAAAGTTGTCCTTGACAAAATCCAGAGTTGTTTTTCCCAGAGTTTAAGAGGGTCACTCGAAGGGAAACCTTCTATAGAAGTAGTAGTTAAGATAGGAATGCCAATATCCAAAGACAAACCCTAGATAGGAATATCCTCCAGTCCAAGATCCCCATTATCTTTGTCTTCTGATAAAATCTTAAGAGTGGAAGAAACAAAGTCCTTGTCCCTTTTACCTTCCCCACCATTTTCAAAGATTTCTTCTCCTTCTTCCTTTGAACCAAAAATACTTTCTACCCCTATTTGTTGATTCTTCTAAACATCAAATTCCTTGTGTTCTGTTTCACCATTGATTCCAGTGGTATTCCTTTGAGCTTCAAATTTCCTGCCAGATTCCTCATTAAGGGTATTGGTATTGCTTGCTTTCCCTTCCCCTTCAGGCTTCTTTCTCCAAACAGTCTTAGGGTTAGACTGGAGATTTTCTTTCTCTTTGCTGGCATTTAATGGGCATTTCTTAGCCCAATGCCCCATTTTTCTGCACTTAAAGCAAGCAAAGGGAATGGACTCAAACTCAATAGCTTGTGTCCAAGTTCCCAACTTAGACTGGATATCTATTGAAGAAGAAAGGTCTGTATTTTGTGAAACTCCCACACAGATTTGTGCAAACACCAACTACTTTCTAGCTGCTATCATAGGGTCAATAGATAGAAGCTCTCCAAAAGAATTAGCAATGCCATTGAAGATGTCCTCGTTCCAATATTCCAGAGGGAGACCTAGGATTCTAGCCCAAACTGGAACATTCTAAAAAATGGAATCAGAGAGATCCAGGTGAGAGGTCCATTTCTTAAGGGCCAGGGAAGATTTTCCTATGACCTAAAGTCCACCACTCCTCACAGCCTATATGTCCTCCTTGCAGGTGAACTCAAAGGAAAAGAAACCTCTAGGAAGAGCAGCCACCGTAACCTTGCCATTGATTCTCCACTTATTTTTGACAAACTCCCTAACCACCTCAACATTTGTTCTAAGGCCCATAAACTTACCGACCAGAACTTTGTCCATCAAAACAATATTATGATCAATAATTGGATCAGGCACAAAGATGACAAACTTACCTTTCACTGGGTCAGAAAAATTACGCACTGGAGGGAAGACCAATTTTCCATTTGGTTTAACACCAAACAATGAAGACCAAGGTTTACGCTTTGCTCCTTCCCTATCAACAGTCCCTACCACTTCATTGGTTTTTTTTCGTTTTTATCCTTCAGGGGAACCCCCCAGATTTGTCTTCTCTCCTGAGTCCACCTAAATGTTGTTTCTAGTGTCCTTCTGATCCGATTCATCTTACCTTTCTCCTCACTTGGAACATGCACCGATTCCACCTAGGATTCCTCAGATCCTACTCCATGGCCTGCTCCATTGTTCAAAGATTCAAAATCCTACTTTTCTCGCCCATGCTCCATAGTCCTACCCATTGTTATGCAATGTGCAATTATGTTATATGTTGAAAAGTGATGTTGAGTATGAAATGTTTCCAAGAATTTCTTCACATCATTGTTCTTAAATGGGGTTCCACTATCTGAAACTAATGTAGAAGGAAAACCAAAGCAAGAAATAATGTGTACCAATATGAATCCACATATTGTAGCAGCTATTGCAAAATGAATAGGGATAACTTCTACCCATTTTTTGAAGTAATCTATTGTGATAATTATAAAGGTATGTACAGGGGAAGAGGGTGGTGATATTTTTCCAATAAGTTCCAAACCCCTAACTAAGAACTGCCAAATAGGAACTTGGGCACAAAGCTCAAAAGTAGGAGCATGAATCAAAGTGTTGTGTTCTTGACATTTATGACATTTCTTAATGTGGGAAAAATAATCTCGTTCTATATGTCTCCAATAATATCCTATGTGGATTAATTTTTGCACTAACGATCTTCCTCCAGAATTTCCTCCACAAGCACCTACATGTGCTTCTTCAAGTGCTATAGGGATTTCAGATTGTTTAAGACATCTAAGCAAGAGACCATTAAATGACTACCTATATAGAAAATTCACTAGAACTATGTACTTAGATGAAAGTTTTTGAAGATGAGTGCAAGTGTTCTTAGCAAAGGCTTAGGAAAGGTACCATATTTTAAGTAATTGAATATCATTGTGTACCATTCACTAGAGTTTTTGACATCAGTTAATAACACCTCTTTAACTTTATTGTCTAGATTGAGAATGTGAAATAAAAAAAAGGATCCTCATGAGATACAAGGGAGGTGGCACTCACCATTGCATCTACATTTTGATTATCCTTTTGTGGCTTGTTATCAATGGTATATGATTCAAATTTGTCTAATAATTTCATCATGAGGTCTTTATATTGAATGATTTTATCATGTTTTTCTTGATATTAACCATTTATTTGTTTATTGACTAATAGAGAATCACCAAATATGGAAATGTGTTGAATACCTAATGCTAGTGTTGCATGTATACCAACAATTAAAGCTTCATACTCTATAGTTTTATTTATTCATAGGAAGTTTAGATGGAAGGATAAGGGAATAGGCTTTCCTAAAGGAGGAATTATTATAACCCCAACTTTGGGGCCAATTTGACACTTAGAAACATCAAAGTACAATTCTGATGTTTCTTTTTCTTTTTTAATAGTTCACACATTTTCATCAGGGAACGAGTCTATATTAGGTAATGCTAGGGGAGAAGGAGCATCAACTAAATGGCTAGTTAAGGCTTTTCCTTTGATTGCATTTTGAGAGGAAAACTTAAGATCAAACTCAATTAACAACATAACTCATTTAGCTAAACATCTTGATAAATAAGTTTAAGCAAAAAGATGTTTTAAAGGATTTAACTTTGTTATCACATGAATTTATGCATTTACCTACTCATAATTTAAAGGATTGAACTTTTTTTAAAGGATTAAACAATATAGTGGTGATAGATCTCCTTATACCTATTTTAAAAATTATATACGCATGTGTAGTACTTATGATTTTTTGGTTTAATCCATTTGTTATGATATACTCCTTATGTGTAAAATAAAATAATTTTTAAATAATTTTTGTAAGCTACAAACATGTGACAATTAAATAATAAACTTAGTAAATGGAATAACACCTCCACATAGATCAATCATAATAACACCAAATCATATAGACAATATTTCCAATATTATCAAATCAATGGTTCTCAATACTTATCTTAAAGTCAAGGAAAGGATGCTATCTAATAGTCAAAGGAATGGTTATGGATTTAGGTTGTTTCTTAGCACAAAAACCCCTAGAGGAACCAATTCTTGCACAAAACCAACCTGCCTTCATTACATAAACTCAGCCCTAGCCAAGACACTCTCAGGTGTATGTTAAACCTTGAGTTGGACACATGTTGTGTCCCCCTTCTCCAAATGTTTAAATTCTCACCTAGACCCTAACCTTCACTCATTTGTGCCCTTTTAGTTCCTCTTTCATTTTCTCTTCTTTCCTTGAATGTTCTCCATCCTTGAATGTTTTACATGTCTCACATTAATGATTTATATATCCTTTTGAGGGGTGGTTTCCAAACCATCACACCTTTTCACAAAAGGTTTCCTTTTAATAATTATTTAAGTAAATAATTATTCTTCCTATTTTTAAAGAGTGTTTATGCATATTTTTTTATTAATATCTCTTTTAATCAAAGGATCTTATTATCCTTTTTTTTTTTAATCTCCCTTTTAATTCTAAAGGGGTACATCATAACTCTTCTTGGAGAAAAATTCACATAGCACTTAGTGTAGAGATATCAAGTTTAGGTTTTAGTACCAAAGAAAGATAGTTTATGAATGCAATTTTCTGAAGCATCGATGCATATCTTCAATTGAGTTATATGAATAGAATACTTCCATTCAAAGGAAATTGTCTTCAAATTGTAGTTCAATTTACTCTCATTAATAAAATGATCAAGGATCATTGAGTTCTTCACAAATTTTGTGTCAAGTATTTTATAAATTATTTTATGATCAAGGAATAGAATAAATACTTTTTTATAAAATGTAAGGGGTATTGTGTTGCATAAGGATTGTTAAGTTGAGTTACAATTGGATGCCATTCATATGATATTTTATTGTAAGTAAATAATGATAATTATCCAATAAAATATGTTTGAATTGTTGTGAGGAGAAGATTTGCATAACTTTTTGACTATGTAGCTAAGGATGGGCAACGATATTGAAAGATTAAATTTATTCAAGGTTCATAATACATCTTAAGAATTACATTATTTATTATTAATTATTACTTGTTCTCATTCTTCAATCTAAAGATCTACAAGGAATTTAGCTAGTTTCTATGATTTATTCTAGAAATAATTGTCATAATATATGAGAATCAATCTACTAAGTCAATATCCAATTAAAATTATTTTCATTTGATGATATTGTTAATTTTGATACCCACCTAGGTCAGTAGAGCCTAAAGTGTAGAAGGATTTTATTACCTTATTCGTTGGCCAACCTTCTAGAATTCTTGATAATTAGACATGGCAATTTTTTAGAGTATTTTAGAAATCAATTGGAAAAACAACTAACAAGACTATTGAGGAAGTTTTTCTTTAGGGAACCATTAAAGCCATGACAATTACAAGATAGCAAGATCATTTTCATAGGTTTTCTTTCTTTTCAAGGAACTTTCCAAAGTTGATTATATTTTAACCACAAAATTTATTTTTTGCTTCTCTTCTAGAGGTGCTTCAAATAGAGCATTTGTTAATGATTGAGGATCCAATGAATTATTGTGAGGTTCATCCTAATTTTCCTCATCTTCGATCACATTGTTGAGCTTTGAATTGCAATAAACAATATCCAAAGACAACTTTGTTTAGACTTAGAGGAAAATAAATTGGTCTAGATTTCAATTTTATAGGCCTAGATTTTCTCTCTTTTCTCTTTCTTATCTTGTTCTTCACTTTTTGAAATCCATCATTACCCTATATATTTCTTCCTCAATTGATGAACCTTCATTATTAAGAGGGTGGAAACTATAGGATTGGTTTTCTTCATTAAGGAAGATGCTCATAATTTAATAATTGAGCATGCATCGAGAACAAGACTTTAACTCCAATCACTTTAAGCGGACCCTTTTTTAGGTTGACCTGCACACAAATGTGTGCACGACCAACATTATAAGGTTGGGTTGGAAGGTAATTGAAACATTTAATGATTTTATCTCCAATGACTTTAAATGAAAATTTGTTTTAGAGATATAATGGAAGAATGGAGAGCCTTACCCATATGGGTACTTATGAACATCATTTTGTACTTAGATACATCCAATTATGGATCGAAGGGAGCAAACAAAAAGTTTAGAAAGAGAGCAATCAAACCCATAAACCATGCTCGCCCTTTAATAGTAGTATCATGTTCCTCTTTGAATTTAAAGATGACTATGAAACAACCAACATGCGTGACCAGGAGAGTGTCAATGTAGTGAGCCACATTTTTCAAAAGAACTTCAACCATATAACTTTGGAGTCTAGTCTGGGCACAAACACATTAGAAGCAGGTCACAGGAGCATCATGGCTACATGTTACAGGATGAAACTTCAACCTGAAGGCCTCAATATCTGCACAGGGGGATTCCGATGGCAAAGAGGAGAATGGAAAACAAAACAGTCGAATATGGATGAAATCTTACTTACCCAAGTGATGGACCTGTTGGAATATTATTTAATTTTGCAGTCAGCAGAACTATCAGCTTAACCCCCACGTCAGCAGATGAAGACCCCCAACTTGCAGCCAACGAATTTCCCCAGCATTTATTTTGGTTGGTGATTTTGAAATTCAAAAGAAGTGCTCATCTTCGAGCTTGAAAGGCCAACAAATACCTGCAACAATTAAAGAGGTTAGGTGAATTTGAAATTTGAAAGTAGCACTCATTTTCATGAGCATTTTGAAACAAGACAAAGGGAATGCCTTTATATTTGTTGGAGTCAGAAGAAGATAGAAGTTTTGTATTGGAAGGTGACCCTGCAGTAGTAGATGAAAAAGGGAATGTTCAGCACAGATCAGTGACAACAGCAGCACAGGGAATGTCTTAGCAGACACAACGCATTGTTAGCTATAGCTACAGGATTGTAGCAGATTATGTATTTGAGGTGTGAGTGTAGCACCTAGCCATTGGACATCTGTCCAAATTAGTTTAGCTTTATTTTGTTCATGCAAATCAGAGAATATCCTCTGAGTTTTTTTATTTTGGAAAGAACAAGGAATATATGCAAGTTTAAATTCTGTCTATTTACATTGTTGTCACTGTGTGTACTCTGTGCGCTTTCTGTGTGCTTATTTTTGTTATGTTAGTCCAGTAACAACAACAAAGTTGTGTATTTGCACCCCTGCCACCCCAACAAAGTGGTATCAGAGCCCTATTTTTTTGGGTGGGCAATCGGTCAGTCAGTTAGTTTGTTTATTATGGGTTAAGCCCTAGGTTATCTAGGCATTAAATTCTCTCAAATTTGAAGTTGAGAAATATGGCAGGAGGTGAGAACAAAGGTTGGCAGCAACCACCACATTTTGATGGATAAAATTATGATATATGGGCTAAGAAGATGAGAACCATCTTAGTTGCAAATGACCTATAGGAGTTGGTCACAAATGGGTTCAATGATATCATAGACCCAAATACATTTGCAACCCTTTCAAATGCACAAAAGAATCAATTGAAGGATACCCGAATGAAGGATGCCAAAGCCCTTAGTTTGATTGAGGCAACCTTGAGTGAGGCTATTTTCCCACGTATTGCAACAACAAATTACTCAAAGAAAGCTTGGGATATATTGCAAAATAGCTACAAAGGGACTGACAAAGTGAGGTTAGCTAAGTTGCAGCTCTTGAGAAGAAACTTTGAGACTCTACAAATGAAAGATAATGAGTCCATTTAAGATTTCCACACTAAGGTTTCAATCCTGGTAAATTAGCTAAGAGGCAATGGAGAAATAATGGAAGAGAAAAGAATTGTTGAGAAAATCCTAAGAAGTCTACCTACTAAGTTTGATTATCTAGTAGTTGCCATTAAAGAGGCAAAGGACTTGTCTCAAATGACCATAGATGAGTTGATGGGTTCACTACAAACCCATGAGCAACGGTTGAATAGATCCACTCCCTCCTTAGAGCAAGAATTCAAAGCTCAGACCAATGCAAGAGGTCATGGAAGAGGAAGAAACAATAGAGGAAGAGGTCAAAGAGGAAAAGGCATAAACAATTCTGGAAGTGGAGGTTCTGACAACACAGAGGCGATGACCAGCACATCTGCAAACCAGATCTAGAGGATGAACAATAGTTCGAATCAAAAGAGTGACAAAAGCAATGTGCAGTGTTATTACTATCACAAATATGGCCATTATGCTAGTGAGTGTAGAAAGAAGCAACGTGACCATGGAGGTGAAAATGCTAATGTAGCAAATGAGAACAAAGTTGAAAATGACAAACAGTCACATGTTTTCATTGTTTGCAACCTTGCTGAGCACAACAATGATGAAGTATGGTACTTGGACAGTGGATGCAGCAACCACATGAGTGGTAACAAGAGTTTCTTTACCTCCATTGACAACAGTCTAAAAAATGAGATCAAAATGGGAAATGATGAGAAGGTTCCCATCATTGGAAAAGGTGTAGTCAACATCCAAACCAAGAATGGTGAGAGACAACAAATCTAGGATGTCTATTATTCCCCCAGCATAAAACATAACCTATTGAGCATCGGAAAAATGGTCCAAAATGGTTACAAGATCCTAATGGAGAATGGAGAATGAAAAATATTTGATAGAGGTAGCAAAAGAGTGATGGTTGTAGTGCAAATGATGAGAAACAGAATGTTTCCTCTCAGGATGCACATAATGTCTGCGATAGGAACATCAGATGGTTAGCAACATCATTGTTCACTAGCACTGACAACAGTTTCAGAACAGTCGGCGGTTGAACAACAGTTTGCATTCAAGACAGTCATCAAAGACCCATCCAAGCTATGGCATTTAAGGTATGGGCACTTAAGCTTTTCAAGTTCAAGTTCATTATCTAGGAAAGGAATGGTTAGGGGTTTACCATCCATTGTAGAACCCGATGGCAAGTGTGAGGCTTGCATTTTAGGAAAGCAACATAGGCAACCTTTCCAATCCGGGTATTCTAGGAGAGCAAAGGCACCACTAGAATTAGTGCACTTAGATTTGTGTGGACCCATGAAAACCCCCACCTTAGGAGGAAATACATATTTCATGACTTTCATAGTTGACTATAGTAGAAAAATATGGGTCTATTTCTTGAAAAACAAATCGGAAGCCTTTGAGAAGTTTAAATGGTTTAAGGTAGTAGTTGAGAAGGAGAGTGGTCACTATATCAAATCCCTTAGAACATATAGAGGGGGAGAGTACATCTCCAAAGAATTCCTAAATATTTGTAGGAATGAGGGCATTCACAAACAATTCACAACTGGGTATACCCCATAGAAAAATGGAGTGGCAGAAAGGGAGAATAGGACCATTCAAGACATGGCAGAAAGTATGTTGAAAGCAAAAGGGTTGTCACACATATTTTGGGGAGAAGTTATAGAAACAACAATCTATATACTAAATAGGTGCCCCACAAAAGTTGTATGTGATAAGATTCCACAAGAAGCGTGGACAAATAGCAAATTGAGTGTTGAGCACTTAAGGATATTTGGGTGTGTGGCATACGCACTTGTGCCAAATGAGAAGAGGCAAAAATTTGTTGACAAAGAAGAAAAATGCATCTTCATAGGCTATAGTGAAGAGTCAAAGGCCTACAGATTGTACAATCCCATCACCAAAATGTTGTAATCAACAAAGATGTTAGATTTATTGAGAATGAAGCATGGGATGGAACGGTGGATGACACCACAGGTATTTCAGTTACAATACCCCTTGATGATGAAGAAGTTGCAGATGATAGCAACATAGGGGGAGCTCAAGAGAGTAGTAACTCAATAAGAAACCATTGTAGAGCATTGGAAAATAGCAGCTCCAGTGATCTGCAGTAGAACAGTAAATCTGGCAGTGTTCAATAGAGACATCAGTTTGGCAGTACTGAACAAAGGCAGTAGACTAGTAGCTCCAAAATTCAGCAGAGCAGTAGCTCTGATAGTCAGCAGTACAATAGCTCCAAAGGTCAGAGTAGCAGCAGTTCAGAAGTAAATTTGGATCCTACAGTCTCATCATTGATGCCAAGAAAAACAAAGAGTGTGAGAGAGATCTATGACAACACGCAACATGTTGATTTTGATGAGAACTTGGATTTTGCACTATTCTCTTATAGTGATCCAACACACTTTGAGGAAGCGGTGAAAGAAGATAAATGGTGTAAGGCCATGGATGAAGAGTTGGAGGCTATAGAGAGGAACCAAACATGGGATTTGACTGAGTTACCCAAGGGTAAACAAGTGATTGGAGTGAAGTGGGTCTATAAGACCAAGTGTACTGCAGAAGGGAAAATTGAAAGACACAAGGCAAGACTTGTTGTCAAAGGGTACAAACAAAAATCCGGTATTGATTATGATGAGACATATGCACTAGTTGCAAGGCCAGAAACAATGTAGACAGTCATAGTAGTTGCAACACAACATCAGTGGAAAGTGATGTAGATGGATGCAAAGTCACCCTTCTTAAATAGAGTGCTGAAGGAGGAAGTGTACGTGGAGCAACCACCTAGCTATGAAGTCCCAAGGCAAGAGGATAAAGTGTATAGGCTCTAGAAAGCTCTTTATGGATTAAAACAAGCACCTCGGGTGTGGTACAACAAAATAGACACTTATTTGTTGAGCAATGGATTTAGCAAAAGCAGCTATGAGCCCACACTCTACATCAAATCAACTGAAGGTGATATTTTAATTGTTCTTTTGTATGTAGATGATTTTATTTTTACTAGTAGCAGTGACAGTAGAATTGTTGATTTTAAGGAGGTGATGAAAAATGAATTTGAGATGACGGATTTAGGTTTGTTGAAGTACTTTCTTGGGATAGAAGTTCAACAAACACAACATGGAATTTTTATTTCACAATCTAACTATGCCAAACAAATTTTGAGAAGGTTCAAAATGAATAACAACAAACCTGCCCCCACACTGATAGCAACAGGTCTAAAACTGTGCAGGAATGACAGTAGTAAGGAAGTGAACCCAACCCTTTACAAAAGCATGGTTGGAAGTTTGATGTACTTGACATCAACTAGGCTTGATTTAATGTATGCAGTAAGCTTGATATCTAGGTTCATGGAGGAACCTAAGGAAACACATTGGCAACTAGGAAAAAGAATTTTGAGGTATGTCAATGGAACAACCCATTATGGCATTTTGTATGCAGCATCAAATGAATTTAAGTTGGATGGTTTCACAGATAGTGATTGGGCAAGAAATGTGGATAATAGGAAGATCACATCTGGCTATGTCTTCAACATGGGATCGGGTGCAATCCCATGGGCATCAAAGTAGCAGCCGATTGTCTCTCTCAGCACAGCAAAAGTAGAATACATAGCGGTAAATGTAGCAGCTTGTCAGGCTATTTGGTTGAGGAGGATTCTTGCAGATTTACAACAAAAACAAATTGACAACACAGTCGTTCATTGTGACAATGTGTCCTCCATAGCGCTGACAAAGAATCCGGTATTCCACGAACGAAGCAAACACATCGAGATTCGATATCACTTCATAAGGGAGTTGGTAGAACAAGGTGAGATTGAATTACAGTATTACAGATCCGAGCAATAGCTCGCCGACATCTTCACCAAAGCATTGCCTAAGGATAGTTTTGAACGCCTAAGGGATAGGCTTGGCATTATGGATAGCTTCGGAGATCAGCTCCGGAAGGAAACATCAGATTGAAAGCTGGCCTACAAATTAAGGGGGAGTGTTGGAATATTATTTAATTCTGCACTCAATAAAACTGTTAGCTTAGCCTCCATGTCAGCAGATGAAGACCCCCAACTTGCAGCCAATGAATTTCCCCAACATTTATTTTGGTTGGTGATTTTGAAATTCAAAAGGAGCGCTCATCTTTGAGCTTGAAAGGCCAATGAATACTTGTAGCAATTAAAGAGGTTAGGTGAATTTGAAATTTGAAAGTAGCACTCATTTTCATGAGTATTTTGAAACAAGACAAAAGGAATGTCTTTGTATTCATTGGAGTCAGAAGAAGATAGAAGTTTTGTATTGGAAGGTGACCCTGCAGCAATAGATGAAAAAGGGAATGTTTAGCACATATCAGTGATAGCAGTAGCACAGGGAATGTTTTAGCAGACACAACACATTGTCAATTGCAGCTACAGGATTGTAGCAGATTATGTATTTAAGGTTTGAGTGTAGCACCCAACCATTGGACATCTGTCCAAATTAGTTTAGCTTTATTTTGTTCATGCAAATAAGAGAATATCCTCTGAGTTTTTGTATTTTGGAAAGAACAAGGAATATATGCAAGTTTAAATTCTTTCTATTTACATTGTTGTCACTGTGCGTACTCTATGAGCTTTATGTGTGTTTATTTTTGTTCTGTCAGTCCAGTAACAGCAACAAAGCTGTGTATTTGCACCCCTGCCACCCCAACAGGCCCAAGTACAATCAAAAGGCAGCTAAGGCATGTAGGAAGTAGAGAAGGACTCTTTTTCGTTAGTTTACAACTCCAGAATCTATTATTGTCTTGCACTCTGGATTATTTGTAGCACCGAGGAGTTCAAACCCTTTAACTAAGTCATGATGAAACAATTAAGTTGAGTTTAACTATATCATTAGGTCTGGAAACTCATCACACCTAGTTTGAAACTAGACTCCCTTTTCATGCCAAAAAGGTAACCTCAATCGATGAACCCATTGATAACCACTATGCTTAAAAGATTAAAGTTAACCGGAGTTTCCAAAAAAAAAATGCTTTTCAAATCCATAGGACCTGATTTAGTCGAGTTTGATTCTGATGTTAGATGTCTTCCTTGTCAGAACCCGACTGGCCTAGTGTTTCCATTTTCTGAAACTTTGTGAGAAAAATTAGTTTTTATTCTAAAATCACATCTGAGTTGATTTTGTTGTTAAAGATTCAAATCTAAGACTTTTAATTTTTTGTTGTAGTGTTTAACCACTGAGTTATTGGTTCTTTTTAGAATCATCTTATTTTTGGTTCAAGTGTGGATTATTTCCAACTATTAAAAAGGAGAGAAAATTGCACAGATTATACTAAATTGTTGAACAATAATAAAAGAAATAAGAGTAAATATTGTATTTCTTCATAATGTTTTAACATTGAACTCATTTGCTTATAAAGTCACAAGTTTCCCACCCAACTAACTAGCTTAAGAATTGGTTTATTAAATGTAAACCTTAATTTCCTAATGACCCCCCCTTAAGGATTACATAATGGAAAAACAAAAACAAACTATCTTAAGAACTAATTTATTATATGCAAACCTTAATTTAGTAACAACCCCCCTTAAGGTTTACGTTACAAAAAAGAAAACCAAAATATTGTATCAGCATCAACTTAAACTTCTTTGCCTAGGAAAATGTTCTAATTAACCAATCCTACATCAACATCAACCCAAACTCCTTTGTCTAGGAAAATGTCTTGATTATCCAACTCTACATCAGCATCAACCCAAACTCCTCATTCTGGGTAAATGTTCTAATTATCCAATGTTTACCTATGAATCAAGATACTCTATTATTCACAAGGAAATCACTAACCAACTATAAATCGAGAATTTCTCCATTACCCATAGTAACACTCCTCCATTCGTGGATCAAAAATTACTCAATTATCCACAAATACACATCTCCAAAACTATGGATTGAGACAAACTCAATTATCCATAGATATTTTGTGGATTCGACTATCCACAAACCAACAATAACTCACCAAGTTTGTGGATTTAGTTATCCACAGACCAACAAAATACTGCATGCCCATCTTCCTCTTGAAAAGACTAGACATGAAACAAATGCTTCTCATGCTTGAGGAATCATCCATAAGTGAAAATCTAGCTCAGGATGATAGATGCCCTTTTTCCTCCATTTCCTTCAACCTCCAATGTGACCCCTTTAGATCTTAATTATTAATGACTCTGAATGCATCATTAGAAAATGCATAAAAGTGTGCATACATAGGGATGTTAGGTTCAACCGATAATGCATCCATTGTTCTTAAGCCCACACCTTCTACATTATAACCATCTCCAACAAGAAATTAGATTAAACCCATTAAAATTTCATGCTATCAAAATAGACCCTTTTTACAAAGATTTCACACCACCTTTGGATAAAATTTGTAAATCTATTTACAGTTGTAAATAATCCAAAGTTTTTTAACTCAGTACCTCCAAATTCCAAATAACCTCATACCTTAACAAACTTTCTTTTAAGATAGATTTTTCAAAAATAAATAAATTATAAATAAATATCCAATCATAAATATGACTCACCAAACAGTCAGGCATTTGATTGATCACCAAAAAACTCTTATGTGATTGATAGTGGCATCCAAATCCTACCGTAAGCCTTTGAATTCAAATATTTTTCTTATATACAATGCCACATTCAAAATGGAATTGCAATGTTTTAGTTTCAAAAAACTCATACTGTATCACCTCCTTATCCAAATGAAACCCTACGACACCATTGAATCAAACAACAAATAATAATGGTTTACTTTCAAAAGAAAGAGCGCGAACAATGGAAAGTCAACAACCCTAAAATCTATGAAACACTTATGTGGCAATCTCCAAACAACATTAGAATAAGGAAGATTTAAATGGTAGTTATTAAAATCTTGCCAATAGAAATGACCATGGAAGGCATGATAACAAAATTGGGATCAAACATCCTCAATGATAATTTGAAATGTGATTTAAATGTTTATGCTTCTAGTCATGCCTTTTACATAGCTCTATATCGAGTAAAATGATAGAAATTGTATTTGAATGGCCACAAAAATGAAAGCACAACAAACTGAATTGAATACCTTAAATATTTTTTAAAATTGCCTCTTCAAACACCACCTATGTAGCACCAAAGAACTTTCAATTATTTTGGCAAATACCTTTATAGTCAAATGCTAATCTACTCAACATCTTCAAGTGCCAAGTAGATTTATCACACCATTATTATCCTTTTTATTGTGCAGCCTTTGCTATTCTTGGCATTTTAAAAACATCTACAAAATAAACATCATGATATAATCTTTATTCACGTCCCCATAAACTCTTTGCACAGGATGAATTGACCGCTCTGATACCAATGTTAAAAAGGAGAGGAAATTACATAGATTATACTATTGTTGAATAGTAATAAAAGCAATAATAGTAAATATTATATTTCTTTGGGAAGTTTTTACATTGAACTCATTTGCTTATAAATCCACAAGTTTCCCATACTTGAACTACCAAAACAACATATAGCAATAACTTCCCACCCAACTAACTTAAAAATTGATTTATTAAATGTAAACCTTAATTTCCTAACACTAACATGCCTCTTAAGCTACTCTATAGAATGTTTGGGGCTCCTAGTCTGATTTGAATCTATTACCATGTTGATCTTATCATGAACTAGCTAGGACTAGAATCTAGGACCTTCCATTCATTATTGGAGTGCTTTGTTTCTAAGTTATTCGTCCTTTTTAGGACTAGCCCATCCTTGGTCTAGTTGTGACTTATTTCCAACAAATTTATTTGGTTATAATTTGTACCAAATAATTTAATTGATTCGAATTGGACCTTATGATTTTCATTACAATTATGATTGATCTTGGATTTTTTTTAATTGCCAATACAAGTAAATCTATGATTAAATGGAGTTTGTGATTGCATAATCAGTCTTTTGGGTTTTTTAGGGTATTGATAGATCCAATGCCTTGATAATTCTATAGAAACTCTAATACATGTTGATTTTTTAGTTTTTTAATCTTCTAAATAACGAGGCACAAGAGAATGACATTCTTGAAAATCATAGAGCTTGTTCACAATTTATAGTAAATGTTTTAGATTCTCTTAGTCATGCTATAATTTTTAGTAGACTTTCTTGTTTCCTTGAGTCTAGATTATTAAAATCACTAATGTAAAGGAAGAAATTTATTGAGCTTAACTTTGATTGTCATTTTCTTTTGATAAAATTATGTAAAGATATTCTTTTCTCCAACAATTTCAAATGCATAAAAAACAATTGTTGGATGGTTTTAGATATTTTATCTAAGGTTACAATAGTGGACATTCTAGGATAGGATTATAAAAGCTATTTTTGGAATTGGAAGTGGAACATAAATGGAAGCCTTTATCTTTGCAAATACATTGAATACTTAGAGAATTATCTGTCTTATAAAAATTGAAGAGAACTTTATAATTGATGAGATAATAGATTTAACAGTACTAAAATTGACTCATATCAAATTGAAATGTTACACTTATGGTAGAAGGAAGTTCAATTTAAAAGAAATAGAAAGGGTAAATGAAGGATTAATTGTTTATATGTGTTTTTTAAGTAACTTGGAATTGTTAAAGAAGTTACAGAATGTGACACAAAGAGATATGAGTGTAAAAGATTGTAAGCATGGAATATTATAGAAAATCACAAAATAGTTTGATCACCATGAGTTAGACCAAGGAAAAAAAGGAAAACATATATTAGTAGGTTGAGAATTAATATTAAAGATAAATTGAGTGTTGCGATATTTATACATTAGAAGAGGCTTCTACATTTTCTTTGAAAGCTAATGAAAAGTTATCAAATAAGAAATAAAAGAAGGCCAAGGGAAGAGACATACTTCTAGAAGGGAAAAATTTAATTATATACTATTATAGAAAAGCATAATCATAAAGAAGCAAGCAATTTACATGATCACAACCGAATTCTAGGACTTGTTTGATATATTAACATTAAGGACATACATTGAATATATGAGTGTCCATAAGCCTAAAATAATGTCAATAAGAGGAATGAGGTCAATGCTAACATTAAATAATAAGAAGAAGAAGAATCAAGTACATTGGATAAATATATATAGAGGAATCAAAACAAGGGGAGGATATGATTATTAAGGGAGTTTTAACTTAATGAGAGAAAGGAAAAACATTTGATAGAATATTTTTAATGTAGAGGGAAAATTTTGGAAAGTTACCATAGTAATAGCATAGATAAGTTTATTTCAAACGAGGTGGTGGATAAACTTGAGTTGAAGAAAGTGACATGATCAAATCCATAAGGAATATCATAGCCTACCTTCTCCAATTCCTAGCAATTTTTTTCATTCAAAATCATACATAATCTATAATTCTATAGTCCAAAACGATGTCTTAAATCTATCTATAATATCTACCGGTAAAATTGAATCTTCTTTTTGAAAAATATAAAAAATATTCATATTAACTATTCAATAAAAAATTCTTTTAAGACAATTCAATGTATAATACAATATAAAATGCTTGAATGAATAATATATTGAATTTAAAAGATAAAACTAAATAAAAAATATACAAAGAAAATAAATTAAAAAAAGAGTATTGAAAGGACTTTGAAAATAATCATAGATTTTAAAATTTAGAAGATACATTAACTTTGATCATTTTCTCATTTAAACGGTAAAATAATCCCATTTTTTTTTATAAAAACTGAAAAAAGAAAGAAGGGCTTTCATGCAGGTGGCAAATGGTAGTCTTAGTATTTTCCTACCTTGGTGGGTGTCCATCCATGTGATTGCAGAGAGTTATTAGACTACCAAGCCATATTAAATATAGTTTGAGTGTAGAAGCTATGTGACTGCAAAGCTAACAATAACTAGTTTTAAGTTTTACTAACCGTCACAGCCTCCAGAAGCGTTGGATAATCTGTCAAGAATTTTAAGAGCCATGTCAGGACAGAGGCAGTGGTATCTTGTGCTGCAAAGAGAACACCAACGGTATTATCTACTATTTGCTCTTTAGCTAGAGGATGGCCTCTTTCATCTTTGAACACCATTAATGACTGCAGTAGATCCTTGTGACTCACATTCCTATTGCCTTCACGCTCTGCCATTATTTTTCTCAATATTAAGCCAATCTTCTTCCTTGCCTTCAATCACCCACAAAAGAAGATAAAAGAGGTTTATTATAGAGTTTTTTTTTTTTTTCAGATATACAAACACAAGAAATGTAAGTACAACTAACCTTAAGGGACTTATTAAAACGAGTTCCAGGGAAATTGATTGGAAATGTATTGTAACCCTTCTCCAAAATGCAGTAATATTTGTAGAGGTCTTCTTGGGATCCGTCATTCACACTACTGAATATGGAGTGAATTGCGATATCAAAGGCATACTGTACAAATTTATAAATAAAATCGTAATTAATGATATACATGTTTTTGTGTCAAAACATAAAATATATTGATAAGAAAATCTACATCTATTTAGATTTTCAGATAGTCATAATTATAAAAAAAAAGTTGAATAAGAAAAAAACCAAAAGAGATTGTAAACATATCACTTATCCAACAGAACATAACAATTTATAAATCAGGAATACACCACTCCCTTCAATGAGTTTCAGAATGATGTTTTTATGGAAATCCCTCTTGACCAATGTGGGACTCCTCTGTTGAAACTTCAGGCTTGGAAGTTGGTTCAGTAAGTGGTTTTGTGTCTTCTTGTGAAAAAACAGACGAAAAGATTTGTGGAGAAGAATCCTTCTATTATGATACACCAAATATCTTTGGAACAATTTTATAAACCACCATGACTTAGTGCTGGTTGGTGGGTGTTTCTTGCTTTTTAATGTTCTGATTTTGGTAGTCCCGTTGTAGTTCAGCTTGGTTGTTCTTTGTTGTTTGGCTGTTCTTTCTATTTTGTCCCTTGGTTTCTGTTTTTAATTGTCTCATTGTAGTTCCTCTTGACTGTTCCTTGCTGTTTTGTTTTGTATAAAGCTTCATCTTTCTCTATGTAGAGGAAATCAGAACCCTTTCAAAACCCTGCTTTCTTAATAAAAAAAATTCATAAACCAGAGAAATCTTATACTTCTTCAAAACTTCATGAAAAATATATTAAATTCTATCAATCTGAATAAAATTTCATAATCTATATATTTCTTTTTATAAAAAATTACAAACATTTTCTTTCTAACTGACTATAGTTAACATGTATTTTACTAGTTATATTGAGAATAAATGAACTGAACCAGACCCACCTTTTTCATCTCCTGAAAAGTAATAATGGTGCGCCCCTCCCACAAGTTCAAGTTATTGAGAGCTATACTTTCAATGTCTGGAACAATGCCACCAATAGCCTCTGGCTGGAAAGAAGACTGAACAATTTTTTTGAGGCATGCATGGTATTCCCCTTGTTGGAAAAACAAAGAATTTCGGCCAAGAAGACGCTCCTTGCTCGAAGGAAAAGTGGGCTTGAAAAGGTGGGCTTTCTCCAGAACAAATTTTGCAGCTTCTGGGCTTGATATCATAATGCAAGGGCATCCTAGAACATGCGTTTTCACTATATCACCATATCTGCAATACAATATTATATATAATCAAAACGTGAGTATTGTTGGATGGGCTTAAAGTTCATGCATGTTTATAGTCAATTACTAATGATGGGGGTATGTTGTCACGTTTTGAATTGAGCTCCAGCCAATTCAATCTTTGACTATGAATGTACATAACATTGAAATTCCTTGGGTTTTGAAATATATTATTTTATTAAATATTTTTTTGGAAATGATTGTGTATTAATAATTAGATAAAGACCAATGTTATTCTTCTGATTTTGGAAAAAGTTTGTCGGTTTGGGTTGGAAACAAATTATTTGTGTGATGGATTCCTCGATTTTGGTTTCTCTTTTTAACAAAAGAAGTTTTGATTATTTTTTTCGTGGTTGGTATCTTTTGTGGAACATATTCTCTGCCTTTACCAAAATTTTGATTTTCATCTCCTTTTTACTATTCCTCATCAATGAAATGTTGTTACGGATTGTCTTACCAAATGGGCTTCTGAGACTAATTGTAGATGGAATGTTTCAGATTGGAAGTCTCTATCCCCTAATCAATCTTCATTGTTCCTTTAGCTTCTTCAAGATGATATGGGTTAATCATCACTACTACTTTTTTAGTAGTTCTTGGTTTGTGAGCTTTCTACTTTTCTTTTGGTCTTGAAAATTGAAGTTCAGTGATAAATCTCTTTAGATTTTCATTCTTTTGACTTTAGTGACAGCTGTTGATGTTTTAAAACTCCTCTTATAATCTTCTTTAACTTGTTACTTAATATATATTCATCTTAATAACGTTTTTCCAACACAACATAAAAGATATAAGAATTAACATGCAAATTAAAATAGAATTTAACTATTTATAATAAGAACCACCCTAAGATTATCTATTTTTACTTATCCTAATAAACCACAAAATATAATCTAAAACTATCTATGTAAAATCATAAACAATTGTTTCATAAACTTATTAAATAAATCTACAAGCTTACATACACATGAGAGCTAAATTAAGCAACACAGGATGAGAGAGAAAGTTGAGATTAACTTGGAGAAAAAATAAAAGTACATAATCACCTTTTCTGTTTAGCAGAAAAAAAGATGTTTGGATTCTCTGAGTAGACCTGCAATGTTTCTCCTATATAAGGCCATCCCATGGAGCCTGGAGGCAGTCTTTTTCCTCTGAAGATAAAAAGTGGATGATACCATAGTTTCACAACCATACACACTCCCACAATTATCAGAATTGCTGACAGAGATAAAATCATTGTCACAGAAAATGGAAATATTTTTTGCAGATCAAAGAAAAACTCATCCAAATCTCATCCAAATGCAATTGCAAAGAAAACCCCCAAGTGCTAGCATATACCAGAGAGACAAATACAGAGCATCAAAATGTAAAGTAAAAGGGTACAAGAGAATGAAGGGATGATGTAGTATTTATAGTTTCAAGATCAGCAAGGCATATTAAAACAAAAATGGTCATGATGAATTATAGAAGATTAGTCGAAAATTGTTGAAAATTTGGCTGATAGTGCAAATGTCTTTGCTATAGCATCTTCTGCTTTCCTTTTGTCAAAAGAATATTTGAACTGTCCAATAGTTTTCCCATATTTTCACATTCGTCAAAAGAACATTTGATCTGTCCAATAGTTTTGCCATATTTTCACATTCTTAATCATGTTTAAATTCGTGCACTCTTTACCTTTTGTCAAAGTTTCACAATTACAAACTTAATCGTGATCAAATCAAACTGTATTTGGCCTAAAAGTAGCACGGCCGCAATTTCAGTGGTAGGTATGTTTGTTCTTACACATTGAACTTCCTCTATCATAGTTTACCAAATTTACACGACTCACTCAGCAAATAAGTGAACACCATCTGAATTCAATGTATGTTTAAATATGGGCCATTGGCTTCTCGAAAAAGGTTTTTAGAATTTAAAAAACATACCCTCCTATATATAAAGTTAGGCAATGAAGAAAACATAACCAAAAATCATTCTAAGAACTCTCTCTATCAAAAGATATGGCACTTTTTTTGTATTCAATATTTCCATTTGATTGGTTGGTTGGTTGTTTTCTTGGGTTGTTTGTTTAGAGGGGATTTTGAGTTTCTAGTCTTTGCGTTTTGATTTTGTCAACGTTATTTTCTAATTGTTTGTGGGCCTTCCATATCATATTTCATTTAGCCCATGTATAAGGGTTTAGACCCTTTCAAAACCCTATCTTTACCCAATTAATGATTAATACATGTTTTATTGTTATATTCCATCAAATCATACCCTTGTCCTTCATTATAAATGAAAAGTTTTAATTCATAGTGATACTCTTTCCTTTTATGCACAATCCATTACAATAGCTTCAATTCCATCAAATTATATCCCTTTAAATAAATCTATAATTTTTTGGCTGTTAATTATTGTGTATTTGCTTCATGATTTTGTTTCTTCTCCCTATTATATGTATTATTTATATGATGAACATATTTCACAAAACCCTAACTAGGAGTGAAATAAAAATATGTAGATTTTAATTCATTGTATGTACACTTCCTCTTTTTAGTTTCACAATGGGATACTATGATCATTACTACTTATATTTTATAATAGTATTATATATGTGGGTTATTTAGATGTATAAAAACGTGTTTTTAATGCTAATTATATCTTCTACCCTCTAGTGGTTGTTCCCTAGAACCCAGAATTGATAGTTTCATAGTTATTGTGATACATTTTTAAAGGTTGTCCATCTTAGTTCTATTTCTTTATCACATATCTCTTTTTATAACACAAATTATACATGATCATCATAACAATACATATTTTTGATATGTGTAAGAATTATAGGTTTACTTATCTTCATCCATGTTTTGAGATGAACTATTTTCAACCCTTCATTTTAAATTTATAATTACTACATATGGTCCTTCTAAAGCTATGTCTGCAAAATTTAATCCATTAGTTCTTAAGGTAAATATACTAATAGTGTTCTAACAACTTCTCAAATTATGCCACTTGTTCTAAAAGAATCAATTAATTCTACTATGTAAAATTATACCAATATTACCTAGGGCATCTTCTAATTTATTTAATTATGTTAGTCATACCCTAAGAAGATCTAGAAAAGGTTAAATAAAAGTGTTCACTCATAGAATATTACCATTTACTCACCTTGGCTTACCTTCTATGCCTTTTTCATCTACTAAACTATACATGATATATCATTGATCAATTATAGAATATTGAAGCTAAGGTTTTAGTACTAGATTTATTTCTTACATTTAAGCTTCTATAGAGGTATCTTAGAATAGGATTTTAAAAATATAATAGTTAAAGTAAATGATAAGCTAATTATTTTGAGGATGGAGAGGATGATATTGTAGTTAAAAACCCAAAGAAGGCTAGAGGTAACCTTAGGTGGAAACCTATAGTGGTGGGTTTTTGGTGAATGCTACCAACAAACGTGAAGGGAAGAGGAATGTGTGCAAATAGGAGGAAATAAATATGAAAACTAGAATTTTGAGGTGGAAGGTTTATGTGTGGTGTTTTTATTGGACAAAAACAACTAAATACCTACCTTTGACTCTACATAATATTATTTCTATAATTGCTTTACTAGATATCAAGACAAAAGATCCTCGCAAGGAGCTAAAAAATCATCATAAAATATTCAGGGGGTTCTTTGTGGGCGAGTGTAGGATCATGGGGGTCCAAAAAGTGGCCGATGACTTTTTTATCCAAATTTGATGAAATAAAAAGGGTTTATAGAGAAAATTGTTAGCTTTCCAAAAATATAAGATATGCCTTATTTGAAATTAAATAGATAATTATTATTAATTTCCTAAATACATTCTAAATAAATTCTTGACTGATAGGCTAATTGAAAAACATCTATAATTCTTAAATGATTTCACATTTTTTGAATCCAGAAGATGTGTCACATTCTATGCTTCCCATACTATAGGATAAAAAAAAATGAATTTCATAAATTTTTGACCAAGTTATGGTGGTCAGGCAAACACATTTTAATATTAAAAAAATAAAAAATAAAAAATTCATAACTAATTATTTACTTGCAAAAAAATTTCAAAAAAAATGTGGCACATCTGGGCATGTGTCGTCTATTTATATTCAAAGTTTCAAAAACTAGTATTATTTTCTTCTTGTACTTAGGTTCTTCAGACATACACCCTCTTTTTATTTTTTCCTGAAAAATTTAGTATTGCTACATTGAAATTTCTAAATTTCACCATTTAATAAATTTAATTTTTTCCAAAAAAGGAATAGTATCTTAGAAACTACACTCAATTTTCTACAAATTTCATTCTCACATATTTTTCAAATTATGTTAATAACTTATTCAAATTTTTATGTCAAGTTGCATAACTTTTTCTTTTTTTTTTCTGAATTTTTATTGCCACTTAAGGGCCTAGTTTGGACCCCCATGACCCAGGACTAACCCTTATTGAGCTCAATAGAAATGGGATACACAACACATTTTTCAAAAGAAAAATAATAATAAAGAGGACCTTCCTTGAATGAAGTAATTAATACTTGATGAATAAATATTGGGAATTTGGAGAAGAAAATAGAGGAGTTCAAAGGAAATATAGAGAAGATCATTAACTATAGAAAATACATGATCACTAACTCCTTGAACAACATAAAATACCTTAATGAAAGTATTAAGAGTTCTATCAAGGGAAATATTTGAAGGGAGACTACTATGAGGATGAAGGATATTGTTGCAACTTGATAAGCTTGTTTGTCATTGATGTCAAAAGTGTGCTTATGGTTATATATGCTTTGGAGATTGCTAAGTATGCAGAGTTATCTAATGGTGTAAGCCAATATTGTAGTTTTATGAAATATTTATAGTCGATGACCAGTTTTCTATGTATGATGTAGAGGCGGGTACACATGTCTTTCTGCGTTTTTAGTGTACCTACAATAATATATTTCTAATTTGGTGTACCACACTTAGTGACAAGTTGTAAAAGTTGTGTCCAAGGCTTTCACATTATATAATTTAAGGAAAAGACACAATGTTTTGGTCTGCATCCTTCCATAGAGAAAGATTTATTTTTTTGGTTCAAAAGATAAGTTGATGGAGGTGTGAAGGTGTTATATCCAAATTTTCATGTCATTGTCTCTTCTGCAATGAAAGCCACAAGTGACAGAGTTTCGGTCTGTGCTATGACAGAGAAAATGGTTTAGAAGGCTTGTTGGAATGCTATGCATTCCTCTAGATGTGAAGTTTTGGCCATGCAGTTTTGAGGACATACTCAGTGATGTATAATGTATGCCATATTGAAGTTTCAAGTGTTCTAACACCCCATAAGTTCATTTTTCAAGTGATAGATTGATATAGTTGGTTTCAAATGCTTAATCCTCTTGAGTACAAGTGTTTGAATACTTGCACCAATAGAAGAATGTAAAGATCGGTTGTATGAGTTTGTGTGGACACCCCATGTGTCTCATAATGTCTAAGGAAAGATTTTCTTAGTGGAAAATCTTCACCAATTGGTGAATAAATCACAACCAACAGGTTGACCAAATCACCTAGATTTTATGAATTATTGATCCAATGCATTTCCATTCGCCATCGATTTATTTTATGAGGCATATTTAAGTAATATTTTCACCATAACAAACTACACGTTTCAAATGGACCGATTAATATTTTTTTCTTGGAATCTTAGAAACATGTATTAAATCACCTACATATTCACCAATACTATTAAAAAAACATTGTGTATTAGGACACATTATCCAATGCCATTAAATGTTCACTTCGTGTGAGGACCCATTTCTCCAATTAAAATTTACAAATATTTGTTTATGAGGACCCATTTTACTAATAACATTAAAAAATAAGTATTTGAGGACACATTTCACCAATTTCCATGACACCTCCATGCTAATCATAGGGCCAAAATCACCTTGAAAATTACTATGTATGTGTTTCATCGAAGTTTGATTCACCCAACACTTAAATTTATTGTTGTATAATCACATGGGATTCGTTAAATTTTTAATATACCATTTAAAAATCTCACAGAATTTTCCAAATATGGATTGATAGAAATACAATCAAAACTCTAATTTATTCTTATGCATTTTGTTCAGTTCTGAACTTGTGAGCTTTCAATTTGGAAGTTGGACTTGGAACCTTGAAGTTGATCATAGGTAAGTTACAAACTTACAACACATGCATTCCTACATTAATGAATAGCAAGTCAGTGAAAACCTAAAGGTGAGTGATCATTTCTTCATAGTGTTATAATATTTTTTAATCTCTTTTCCATTCTTGATTCAATCTTAAAGATGATATTAAGTAGGGGATGGGATCTATATTCTATGTCCTTAAAAACAAGAAGACTTTTTTTCTAGCTTTTATTCGAAGTGTGAGATCAAGATGTCGAGCAACAAGTGCAACAAGGGTAAGACTCCTCAAGGTGGTGAAGGGACACCAAAACACCCAAAATGTAGAGTTACCATACAATCTTACTTTGGAATTGGAAATATTTTTGATCCATTAGATCAAGATGGAGCTACATCATTAACTCTTGCACCAAATATTAATGAAGAAGGCATTCACAATACCTCATTGGAAGATCAGATTGACTTAAATGAGTTAAATGAGGATGAAAATACCATAGAAGATGTTCAAAGGAATACCTTGGTTATCCAGAAAGAGATAAGTGACTTGGATAAAAATGTTGGTGGCGTAGATGATGTTGGTAGTAAGAAAAGAAAAGGAAAATAAAAAATAGGGCATGAGTGAGAAATGATAAGGAACTTTCAAATTGATTGGGTGCCAAAGTATCCTTTAATTGAACAAGTGGAGAACGCAAATAAAGATGAACCTCCAATAGAATGCAAGTGTAATATTCTTAGTTGGAAATGAAATGTAAAAGAGACAAGAATTTGTAACTAAAGCTTAACACTATAGAAAAAAATATCGATAAAGTTTATGAAAAAAAAATCATCAATGAAAAAAATAGTAGTAAGATGGAAATCAAAGGAATAATGTATTCATGTTAAGTATTCCATGGACTATGATGAGCATATGCAAAGAATGGTGAACCTTGTTGCATGTGGAGGTAAAATTAAGGCTCAATTTGGAAAAGTAATGGAAGAACATCTAGAAAAAACTATTCAGATGAGTGTTGTTTTTCATATTTTGTCCAGAGGGCATCCCATGATAGACTACCCAAAATATTTTAATTTATTATCTTGTTTGGGTGTTCCTAACTTTCCTCGCACACATTCATCAAAAATCACTAGATGGCAATGGGAAAGCTATCTTGTTGTGATGTAAAAGCAAGATTTAAAGAAAGTAAAAGAGTCAAACTTCATTGCATTACCTTTAGATGAAGTTATAGTGGTAGATAATACTTCTTGGGTTTGTATGCATGTGCATGTTGTAAAACAACATGTACGCAAAGCTCATCTTCTCTTTGTTCATAAAATGAAAGATAGTTCAACATTGAAAAATCTATTTGACCTAGATAAGAAATATTTCAATGAAATTGGAGGTATGGATAACTTGAAAATTTCCAAAAAGTTGGTTTATGTAGGATTTGATGGAGCTACAGTAATGCAAGGTCACAAGACTGGTTTTTGCATAAAGTTATAAAATACTTGTGTACCATACATACTTGGCATTCATTGCATGGCCCACAGAATGAGTTTACAATTTAGAATTGTAAGCAAGTATCCTACAATATCAAAAGTTGAAAGTCTAGTCTTTGAGCTCTATGCATACTTCTACCAAAGTCCCAAAAAAAATTCCAAAAAAATTGTTGAGGGAATAATAGGAGGAAACAAGCTCCTTAAGGATGTTGATACCAAATGGATCTCCTTGCATGGACCAGCCCAGTAAGTTCTTTTAAAATATCGATCCTTGATTGGAATAATGTACGAGCATTGTAACACAATAGAAAAAGCTCCTAACCTCTTACATAGGTTTAGCAAATAGAGACACTCTTAACTGTAGCTATTCTTCTCCCCATGTTGGATGAAATAAACAATCTTGTGAATAAATACCAAGACAAAACTATGTATATCTATGAACATACCAAACTACATAGAATGACATGCATGACACTCGATAATCTAGATCTAGATCTAACTTCTCAAAGCCAAAATTTGGTAAGCTTGTAGATAATTATAGATTTGAATAATCCTAAAAATTATTTATAGTTTAATGTAAGTGGGAACTTATGTGTCTTTGTATGCGAATTTGAGATACCAATGCACCATCTTGTATGATAGTCAGGCACTCTATTAGACAAGTACCTATTACAAAGGAAGCTTTTAACGACATTGTTAAATCTGTTAGTGTTAAGGATATTGCAAAATCTCTTTCCACAAATATTTTCAATGATTCCCTCGAGATTAAATACTTGATGCCTTTTCTAGTATGTATCCTTAATTTTTGACTCGAGGCAATTGAGATAGCCCAGGATTTTTTCATCAAAAAATAAATACCTTGGCCAAACACTTTTCAAAAAGTTTAGAATACAATGGACAAAAAATACAAGGAATTATAAATGGAAATAAAATTAGAGAACAATTTGAGTGTTTTGCATTAAGTATTATGGACCAATTTGATTCCATGGAGAATCCCATGGAGGTGTGACCAATAACAAAGGCTTGAACAACTTTAGGCCAGAGTGAAATATTGTGTGATTTAATATTAGAATATTTCAAACTTTTTGATTTATGTCAAACAATGATATTGGGGTTAGTGGAGGATGAGAGAGATTTCAATTCATTAGGGTTTTTGGAATCAAAGATAAGAAATAAACTAGACAAGAATTTGGAAATTTTTCTTGAGGGTGTTTGGAACTACGTACAATGTCAAAACTTTTCATTTTGAAAGGGCAGTCATAATCTAGAAGTGCATATGCAAAAGAAGAGGGTTTAGGAACACTTCAAATGCTAGTAGTGGTGGCACTAGTAGTGGGACAAATGACAGTGACACAATGAATGTTGAATTTGAGATGTAGTTAAGTGGATGTATGCAGGGCAAAAAAAATGAAGACCAGACTCAAAATCAAGATGACTCTTTTACTTTATCTCAACGTTAGAGTGAGGAACCTGACTTGATTTGGAAAATGGAAGTGAATTAGTAGTTTTTAGGTATTTATACTGCACTTCATGAATCATATTCCAAACTATAGTTGATGATATTTTATATTGTATTCCATGGAATTTTGAATCAAATTGAATACATTAACATATTATTAATAATTTCATATTTTAATTGTGTCATACTAATAAGTTTTACATGTACTCAGTCATTCATCATTCATCATTCATCTCAATGCTTAATGTTTCCTTGCTAGTGTGGATTTGTGCATAAAACCAAAAATTTGCAATAAAGTAAAATTTTGATTTTTGATATGATGTGTAATTCTAAATCAATCTTCATAGTGTATGAACTATTTTGATTAGTGCCTATCTACAACTGAGTTAGAAAATAAAATATACTCCTACAATAGAATAACTCATAATTTCTTATAACCTCACCACCTTACAATGAGAAACCAAGCAAAGAACAACACTTACTACAATCCTTATAAATTCCTATTGCATTCACACAATCTTTGATAAATAATTGAAAGGAATATTAATCCATTCCTTGAACATAAGCTACCAGTTCAACATCCATAACACATGAAGTGATATGACAAATTATAAAAAACCTTTGATTATTTTGAGTCAAAAGATAGTGAATACAATACTAGAGAGCAAGATAGGTCAATATTCAAAATTAAAGAAATACACTTAAGTATTTGATTCATCTTTTGTTATTATAAAGAAAAATTACAACATTTCCTATATGTTCTATCAAATAGCTTAAACTATGCAAAAGAGCTTACATAGAATGAGATGAAAGATCAAAAAATTAGAACCCTTTAAAATTTTGAATGAGGCTCGGGATTTCGTTTTATAACATAAGGGAAGCAACAAGAAAAGAAGTGAAGAACCTCATTCCGTACCTTTCTGATAACCAAAATTTCAAACAGGAGGCATAGGAATAAAAGCATGGATCCACTCATAGGATAGGTAACTAATTATACTTTTCATTCCATGCCTTAAACATATCCTTAGAAGGCCAATCATGCTTGATCGTTTTCACATTCTCCAAATTTTGATGATACTTGGCATCAAGAAAAGAACTAGCCTCTCTACAAAAAGTTTCTATCGTTTGTTCTACACTCACCATCTTGTCTGAATAGGAATCAATCTGATTTAAATAAACTTTATCGTCTTTGCAAAAATGAGAAAGGAGTGAGGGGATTATAATATTGAAACTATCCTTCCATTTCTCTAGGTTCTTCAAATAAACATTATCTTCTAATAGGTCCAGGGTACAACCCTTTTGTCAACATTTATGAAAGAGTTCATTTTTTCTCATGCAACTTCAATTATACTTTCCAAATACCCTTTATTATTTTGTTCTATCTTGACAATCTCAAAAGTAAGATAGATACCAGATGGGGCATTAGATGTGTTTGCAAATCCCTTATACATACCTTCCAAAGATGATAATCTAGGATTCCATTGTTTAAATATACATTTGAGCTACTCTTGATCCCCACTTATTCTAGTAATGGCATTTTTCAAATTTAGATATGACACATGGATATCTTCTAGCCTTCTTAAGATTTTAGATAGTCTATGCTCCAAGATGCACATTGTCGTATAGGAGTGAATTTGCACCCCTAATGAAAATTCCCCTATTATCCTTCTCCACTTTAGAAAACCAAGTTCAGAGGCTTAATTCCACCTAGGCTCGCTGCTTGCATCACACTTGGCACCTATTTTGAGCGTCGGTAGAGGAATTTTTGTTGGGGGTACCCGTGCGATGAGCAGATGCCCACACGACACGCTTAGGTCCCTAACAGATTCCTACGGTTGAACCTGCAAAGGTGTTACACTTCTCATTGGGAGTCAAGTTGTAACCCCCCCTTCAATTGACTGACCTAAATATGGTCATTTATTTCATTCCTTCCTTCAGATTCACTCCTTGAAGAAGCATTTCAATCCTCTAAGAATTCAAGCAATCCTCTACACACTTCAAGCATCCATTCTCACATTCTTGCACTCACTCTCAAGCTTCTAAACAACATTCTTGCACTCCATTGCAGCAAACACAACACTCCATCACTTTGGTAGAGCAAGTTGGGAATGAAACACCATTGCAGCAAAGGATCGAGTACTCTCATTTTCTCCCCCAAGCAACTTTAAGTGCTCTTGGTGGAGGTGGTAAGCTTCCCTTTCCTTCCTTCTATCACTTGGTTGAGTTAGCACTTTACTATTTTGTAGTGATTTAGTGCATTTTGTTATATTGGTTGCTTTATCTCTCTTTCTTGGCTGCTCATGGAGGTGGAAACACCTAAATGGGGGTTTGACTAAGGTAGGCCCCTATACAACCACCCAACGTTTTCCTCTCTTTCTACGTGTAGGTGTATATACTTTGTAGAGCTAGCTAGTGAATAGGCTCTTCTACAAAAATCATCTTCGTCACCCTAGCTTTGTTATATTTGCTTTATCACATTAATTTGTACTTGTTGTATTTCATAGTGTTTTTTTTCTCTTTTAGAAGTCGCTAGCTAGGCAAATAGCTTGTTTTTTGCTAGTTCACATTGTCCTTTCGGTCTTCTGGTCATATGGATGCTAGTGTACTTGAGAGATGCTAGCGCACTACATTGTCATCTTGGAACTGCATTCACATCCTTAGATAGAGAGCTATCTAAGATATAGTGTTGAGCTTGAAAACTAGCTCACCTAGCCTCATTTCGAATCTCGGGATTGCAGAGTGGTTGTAGGAATTTATAATCCTCATCATTCTCATCTTCATATCCTAACACCTCATTTAGTTGAGGTAAGTTAGGGTAGCCTTCCACATCTTGGCCCTCCATGACTTGGGACCTTGCACGTGGTGGTCCCCCTATCTTACATTTTTGTGAACTTTACATAGTGAACCAACATTTTTTCATCCATTGGTGTTGAGACATCTCCTGTGTACTTCGTGACTATTGTGTTCCTGAGTGTTGTGAAGGTTTATGAGCATCACAACCCAGTCCAAAACTTCTAGGTATATCATTAGGAGAAGTGTATGACACCGCCCAATGGAAAGGATGAAGGTCTCTATTGGCTTATCTACAAGCCTTTTCTCTAGCCACACCATTAGTGTAGCCGTATAGAAGCAGTTGTCGAGGAACGAGATGGCATTCATTGATGAGACTGATCACATTCCCACCCCCTGCATCACCTACACCATCATTGGTAGATGAGTATGAGGTCATTTAGATCCCTAAAAAATATGTATCTACCCTTGCTAGAGGACTGGGCGATTTAGAAAATCACGTGAAAAGAAATCCAAAGATGGCTAGAGCTACTCGGGTTGTTATCTAGTTAAAACATATGATGGGTAAAGATCAAATAGGAATAGATCTTCTAACCAGCCTCCTCAGTCTCGTTGAAGCATGCATTCCTTTGAGAAATCCTAGCTTTGCAAAAGGAATCACTTTCGAAGAGCGTGAAGGATAGTTAGGAGTATCGATGCCTCCCACTTCTATTTACATGGCTGATGGAGTCCCTTCTATGAATATCCCTTCTATCTCCAAACAACCCAAAACTATCAAAGTAAACAGAGTCCCCTTAGGCTTTGGCTTCACCCCCTGTCACCTTTGGTGGTGGAGGATTTGGTGGGATGAGTGGAGGAGGCTTTGGTAGTAGTGGTGGATTCGGTAGTGGAGGCGGTGCTGGTGGAGGTAGCTTTGATGGAGATCATGGTGGTGGTTCTGGCGGAGGCCCTACTGGTGGCAATGGCTTTAGTAGTGGTTCTAGTGGGAGTCACACCAGTGGTGGTTTTGGAGGTGGCCTTGGTGGTAGTCTTGGGGGAGGTTCCTCTAGTTCTTTTTCTTCTAATGAACCTATTCTGAATGCTCTTCTTCAGAATATGGGTAAGATGTAGAGTCAGTTAGCAAGTCTTTCCCAAGCCTCTTCCCAACCTATCTTCCAACACTTCTTTCAACACAACCCATTTTTTGGTTGCAATCTTAAACACTCCTTTCTCCCAAGGAATGGAGATACCTAAATTTGAAAAGTATGGCGGTAAGGGAGACCCATAGACACATGTGTCTACCTTTAACACCTTGTGCATAGACTTTTTCCATCACGACGCATTTATGGTTAAACTATTTCCACAATCTCTCAAGGACACGATGCTCGAGTGGTATTGTTCCTTGCCTGGAAATTCTATTTTCTTGTTCAACCAACTTGTTAATCAATTCCTTAGATAGTTTCAAGCAAACATAAGGCCAAAGATGACCTTTTTAGATCTCGTCTAATGTAAACAAGGAGATAACGAAAAAATCACTGATTTCACAGTGTGCTACCAAGCACTCCTTTGACAAATCTCATACCAGCAACCCAATTCTGATGTGTAGAAGGTATTCATAGGGAACTTATAAAGGCCATTGCAATAGAAGTTCTTTCACACACTTGTGTGCAGCCTTATGAGAATACCAAGAGATAGTTATTCAATTCGAGAGATCTTTCTCACACTCCCATTCTAAGGGAAAGTCCATCATATCAATCTCTAGGAAAGGTAAGGCCATTATGAATGTAGTTTTTGCTATTGAAAACAATGGCTTCAAGCATAACTGAAAGTTCACAAAGTTATTGGAATCCTATTCTTCTATTTTGTAGAAGTTGTTGAAGGATAAGATCATAACTTTTCCATGTCCTAAGCTTGTTAAGGAACCTTACCCTAATTGGTATGATGAAAACACTTATTTTTAATACTATTGAGTTAATGGGCATGATATTGAATGTTGTATACGATTGCATCATGAGATACAAGACGACATTGAAGATGGTACCATTTGCCTCGATGGGAGTAAATAGAATGCTAACAAATCAGTGGCGAAAGCTAATAGTGAATTGCAGATATACACGAACTCATTTCTGTCACACTCTTCTAACATGATTATATAGATCCCATTGATTTTGCTACTCACCCTGGGGCCTATGAGCCACTTGGGTATCAACATTTTGATATGACTGATGGGGATTAAGTTGTAGGAAGCCATTATTTTATCTCTTGAAAGGTTAATAATTGGTTTGAGGTGTGGATCCAAATTTTTTAGGATGGTTAGAGCGAGTTTTCACTTCATGAATACTAACTAAAATTTGATAATCACAAATGGTTGTGGGTATGTGCAGGATCATCATGGAAAAAATAGGCCCTTAAGTGGCAAAAAATTCAAAAAAATCAAAGTTAGGCAACCTGAAGTAAAAATTTGAATAAGTTATCTATATTATTTCAAAAATATGTAAGAATAGAATCTATAGCGAGTTGAATGTAGTTTCTAAACTACAAGGTTTATTTTTTAAAAAAATCTATATGGTGAAATTTTGAAATTTCAATGCAGTAGTACTTAAATTTCAGGGAAAAAATAAGAAGTAGGTGTCTATCTGACCACCCTAACCATAATAAAATGATAATATTTTTTTATAATATTTTAGATATAAGTAGAGGACTGATTTCCAAATGTGATGCATATTTTTTTGTAGTTTTTTTTCAAGTAAGTAATTAATTATGAATTTTTTAGTACAACTTTTAAAAAATATAAAAAACTCATATGTCTGACCACCTTAACTTGGTCTCAAGTTCATGAATTTCATTTATTATTTTAATCCTATAGTATGTGAAGCATAGAATGCGATGCATGTTTTGGATTCAAAAAATATGATACCATTTGAAACCTATATATGTTTTTCAATAAGTCTAGCAATTAGGACTTTAGTCGTAATTCAAATAGAAAATAAATAATAATTATTTATTCAATTCAAAGTAAATCATAATTTATATTGGTGGAAAGCTAAGACTCTCCTTTAAAATCCCTTTTTGTTTCATCAATTTTGGGTTAAAAAAAAGTCGTTAGCCACATACCCTACACATGCCCGTCATATCGCCACTTTTTGGCCCATCATGATCCTGCACATACCCTTGTACACAACTGTGTTAAGGAAGGAAATCTCAACATCTCAATCTTAGCTTGGATTTTATCTCAAAAATTGTAAATAAACATTCTTTGAAGGTCGACATCAAGAATCTTAATGTTTATTTGTGAATAAAGCATTTGTTATCGTGTTATGAAATTAGTGACCTTTTCATCATTCTTTTGTTTGCATGTCATCAAATCAGCTAAAGTCATTTAGGATCCATGTGAATTTTCAATTGGTTGTAAAAAGCATTGATAAGTTCATTGAATTAACTAATTGAATTATTTGGTAGGAAATAAAACACTCTAAAGCAGCATCATTCAAGGATCGAGGGAATAGCTTAGCCAAGAGTTTATCCTCAAAAATGAAGTCGCTACATAAGGTTGTGTAAGCGGAAACATGGCTAATAGGATCTCCTTCCCCACCATATTTCTCAAACCTTGGAACGTATATACCTCATGGCATTTTTCTTCTCAATATCTTCAAGGATAAAAAATTGGTTTTGATGTATTGTGAAGGTTGGTCATTATTGTTTTTGTTTAGTGTGGAAATTTTTTGTTGGAGGGATGACATACTTTGAAAAAGTGTGCTAGGGATTGCATCATTGTTGGTATTGTGAGATGGACTTGAATAAGGTGGAGTTGAGTATGTATGTAAAGGGAAAGTGAATTATAGATTTGTGAGGTGGGATGGTTGAGGAGAAATGAGATTTGAATGCACAAAGCTAGAGGGATTCCTAGTGGAAATACCTAAGTGTTGAAATTGCTAGTAGTTTGGATGGTTGTAGTAACATGAGTACTAGTGTATGTAGGAATAGAGGTAAGGGTTGTGGAGGGAAGAATTACATTTCCACCTTAGCTTTGAGTATACCCCAAAGCTTGAGCACAACTAGTCATAGTAGGGACATGTTTATCAACAATATGAGCTAGAATTCACACAATCTCTATTCCATGTTCATTTTCAAGAATTTTCTTCATGTTATCTAAAGCAGGAATGGCACTACTAGCAATGTTTTTAAAAGTTACAAAGTTTTGCAATTTCTCTATTTCTTCAACTATCCTTCTTATGTTCTCTTACAGGACATTAGAAACCATTTTTTCAACATTATGCACATTAGTTTTAGGTAGGGAAGTAATTGGAAATGAGGTATGAATACTAGGATCCATAGAGGGTTGACTAGTGTCAATACTATAAGTGAAAGAGTTGGAGAACCTAATATCCATGACAAATGGGTATCACGAGATGACACGAGTCTTGAAATAGGGGGATGAACCACTTAGGGACCTATTTCTCACTCTATTTCATTAGGAAATCAGATCGACACAATGAAATTGCTATCAAAACCTAGGTGAATCAAGTCAAAGTGTGAATCTATAGATTTCCCTTTTTTGTAAGGACAGGGGTCCTAGTCAAACAACACTTTGGGGAAAGAAACTAAAAATAGTAAAATAACTCCAAAATGTAATCTATAACTTGGAATAGCTAGATGAAACTCAAAATAAGTGGAACCGAAAATCATACCACAGATTAGAGAAGGGAAGAATGATGTTTACCAATCACTAAAATTGCTTTGCTAAAGCTGATTTAGGACTCATTCGCCTAAGGGCGAATCAGTCCTGAGTTAGGGTTTGTTTACAACTTTTAGGGGTCTTTGCTATTGATCTAAATCCTTCAATTTTCCTAGGTTTTAGGTTTGAAAAGCTGAAAAATAAATTGTGTAATTAATTTTCCGTGAGATGACAACTTTTGCAACTTTGACAACTTCAAATTTTCTTTTCAAGAGATCTTCATGATTTCTTCCACCTAAATCTAAAACCAAAAATCAAGAGGGAATTTTTTTGTTTGTGGTTAATAAGGGTTTTCCTTGGTCAAACCTAATTTGGGTAATAAAACCTTGAAATGAAACAAAATATCATGGAAGGAATTATGAATGAAGAACTCAATGTCACAGCTCTCCAAACCCTTGAATAAATCTTGAAATGTAAATTTGCAAATTGCATGAAATGGCTTCAATGGATGTGGATCTTGAACATTGAATATTTTCTTGAAAAAATTCTTTGAATACTTGAATGGATTATGAAACCTACATCATCATATTAGCTCTAATAACATGCATGATGCAAGAAGACTTTGACTTGAAAATTGGATCTTGATTGATCCTTTTGCTCTTGAATGCCTTGAATTGCTCTTGAAATTCTCTTGAAATTAAAATTTTCTGTAGGAATTATCACTTCAAAATCTTAGATGAAACATAGTATTCAAATAGACTTATATTTATAGATATGTATCCTTAATTTCCCAAAAATCAAATATCACAAGCCGAAATTTGAATTTAGATTTGACTATGTTAAAATGCCACAAAAAGCATAATTTTAATTTAGGTCCTAGGTCTAAGGGAGGACCCATTCACCCATGGGCAAATAGGTCCTAGGTCCCTAACCCTAGGACACACATTTCTCAATGAGAAGTGATATGTTAAGGCATTAATGAATGTCATGTTTCCTCTTCAGAAAATGTGATTAAATAGGCTTGGATTTAAATTAAAGGGGCCAATTAATGCAAATGAACCTCAATTAATTAAAGCAGCCCTAAATAAGTGTGAAAGTTTAAATAAATACATTTTACAACACTAAATTAAGGAATAATTAAGTTCATTTTAATTAATAGGTCCCTAAGCTTAATGTGAATATGTAAAATACATATTACAACACTAAATAAAGGCATAATTAAGTCCAAATTAACATTAATTCCAAATTAAGTGTGAAAATGTAAAAGGGATACATTTTTTACACTACAAGTAGCCTAATAGTTGAGGTAGATCTTGTACTTGGACCACATCTGGAGTGATGCAGTGCCATAGAAAATGTTCTCTCAAAAAGAAGAGGACATACACCATGAGGAGGATGATGACTTTGAATTTGAATTCAATAAAAAATATTGTCTAGTGGATTATGAAGGAGAACTCATTTCTTCTCTAAATGATCTAGATGAAGAAAGAGAAAATAATGAAGAACTCTAGTACAAACTTGAAAAAATGGAAAAAGTAATTGGCAATATGAAAGATCAAGTTGAAGAATGAAAAAGAACTGTAGACTACCTAAATATCAAGCTCATTGATAAATTTGTTGAATTTTCCAAGCATGAAGAAGAGATTGTTTCCATGAGGAAAGAAATGGATAAAGAAAAATAACAAATTGACAAAGGTCTAAAGCTAAAGGGATGTTTTGACATTCTTGATGAGATAATCATCTCTCAAAAACCTTTAAAAGAAAAATATAGCCTTGCTTTTGAGAAAGGTAAAAGTCCAATAACTAGTCCATCTATAGATTTATATGAGAATTTTAAGGCAGAAGGCAAGTTTGAAATGAAGGAAGATAAATCTTGCACTTAAGAAATTATGAAGATATCCTTTGAAAATGCAAATTTTGATCAAGATAGAAAGAAGAAAGAAGGTGGATTTGTTCTAGTCTGGAGACAAAGAATATTGAGAGGTCCTCCACTTGCTAGATAACTTTCCCCTACTACGTTCACTCAAAATTTTCAAGGTTATTGTTAATATTGCAATAAATTTGGGCGTAAGGCTATTAGTTGTAGATCTAGAGAAAGAAGAAATAACTACATGGGTAGAAGACCATTTTTACCTCAAAGATATGATACTATTTATTTTCATGGATATTGTTATGCATCTAAAAAAAATCATCATAAAGCTACAAAGTGAAAAACTAAGGCTAGGAGAAATAACTTTATTCCAAAGCATAATATTGTTTACTAAAACTGTAATAAGGTTGGATGTAAATAAAGTTTTTGTAAAAGTGGTTTTGGGTATGTGCAGGATCATCATAGAAAAAATAGGCCCTTAAGTGGCAAAAAAATCAGAAAAAATCAGAGTTAGACAACTTGACGTAAAAATTTGAATAATTTATGTATAATATTTAAAAAATACGTAAGAATAGAATTTGTAGCAAATTGAATGTAGTTTCTAAACTACTAGGTTTATTTTTTTTTAAACAAAGTTTATTTGGTGAAAATTTGAAATTTCAATGTAGTAGTACTTAAATTTAGGGAAAAATAAGAAGTAGGTGTGGACCACCCTAACCAAAATAAAATGATAATATTTTTTATAAGATTTTAGATATAAGTAGAGGACTCATGTCCTGATGTGATGCATATTTTTTTGTAATTTTTTTCAAGTAAATAATTAATTATGATTTTTTTATTACAACTTTTAAAAAATATACAAATTCATACGTCTAACCACTTTAACTTGGTCAAACCTTCATGAAATTAATTTTTTTTTTTAATCCTCTAGTATATGAAGCATAGGATGTGACACATGTTTCAGATTCAAAAAATGTGATACCGTTTGAAAGCTATAGATTTTTTTCAATCAACCTATCAATCAGGACTTTAGTTGTAATTCAAATAGAAAATGAATAATAATTATTTATTAAATTCAAAGTAAAGCATAATTTATATTGGTGGAAAGTTGAGAATATCCTTTAAAAACCCTTTTCGTTTCATTAATTTTGCGTAAAAAAAAAATCGTTAGCCACATACCCTACAAATACCCATCATATTGCCACTTTTTGGCCCATCATGTTCTTGCACATACCCTTTTGTGAAACTACTATTTCAAAACTAGAAGAAGGAAGAAACATTAATTCAAAAAGAGAAGAGAAATAATTAAGTTTTGAAAGATAAGCAAGGTCAAGAGAATGTGAAGAAGGATGATACATTGCTTGTGCATTCTGCACAAGATCATATGACAAACTAAGATAGAGCATTATCTTGGGGGGAGCTATTATTTTGAAAATATTTTAGCCCCCTAAAAAGAATAAAATGTTGAATATTTCAGCATGAAAGACGAATTGGATCAATTACTTTGGTTATTAGGTCTGTTGAGCAAGATTGAACCTATTGATCAAGGTTTTAGAGCAAAGGAATGATTTACAAAGGTGTTTTGAGCATCTTTGTATCCCTGTGATGACATAGAGAATTCTAGAAAAAGGTTTACCTAACAAGTATGAATGTATTAATGGTGAAAATTTAGGGAAAATGTGTATCATAGAAAAAGTTAATCATAGGTCATAAATGCAAAGAACCTAGGATGCAAGGGGCCTTTTTTGAAGTTACATTAATATGTAGATCAACAAGGTGATTAGATTGAATTTCAACCATGAAGGTGACCCAATCAAACCTAAATCTATATCTAACTAAGAATGGGAATGAATTGGAATTAATTTGGAATGATTAACCTAATTAGACTGTGTACCCTAATATGTAAATTACAATATCTAACTAACAAACTGAAACCATAGTTTGCAAGTGGATTTGGAAAGCGTAGAATGATATGTACTATCCTAGAAAATCTTGTTTTAGATACTGTAGAAGGACATAGTCACCCAAGGGAATATAGGTACCTGATATAGGGTCTTGATAAACTTTTGGGGTCCTTTGGTAGCAGATTTGAGACTTCTATTTTCACTTACAAAGTTGTCAAAATGTTGTTAGATAAGTCTGTAACTAAGTTTTCATGTCTTGAAAAGATGTATGAAAAAAAATGCAATAATGGAAAAATTATCTTCGATATTCCTTCAATCCTCTTCAATCTAATATTTACACATTTACAAAGAGTGAAAATTTTATGCCATTTTAAGGGTTTTCCTTAGTCAAACCTCGTGTAAGTGTTTCCACTTCCATAATGGTGAGTGTCAATGGATATAAATGATAATTAAAAGGAAGGAATAATTAATGAACAAAATACTACAACTCATCACCCTTCAATGGCTTCCTTGAAGGATTGAAGTCATGCACATCACCTCAAGAATCTTGGATCTTTCTAGATTGAATGCTTGAATGATATGGAGACCTACAACAATGGTTAACCTTCACAAAAACATGATAAAATGAACACATGAACTCAGATACACTTTGACATAATGCTTGGATCTTGAATTGTTGCAATAATACTCTAAAATGTTTCTCTCAAATTTCTCTTGACAATAGTATTTTCTCCTCAATTGTAGTTCTAGTTTAAAGTGGTGAAAAGACTAGGTATTTATACACTATTGTTCTAATTTCTCAAAAATTAGATCTCAAAATCCAACACTTGAAATCTGAATTCTAAATGTTTAAATATTGCCAACATGTCCCAAAATAGGTTATGGTTAAGAAAGGGGACCCACACGCCCAAGGGTGTATAGGTCCTAGCTTAAATTTATAGGGCACTAAATGTCATGAATAACAGATGAGTTGGACACATTTATTCAATGCTTGAATTTTATTGAAAAGAGTGCAAATGGGATCCCACAATACATAGTTTTAGGCAATTAGGGGGTCAATTAGGGTCCATAATTTAGGGGGCCAAAACATAGTATGAAATTATTAAGGGCGACAATTTTCTACACTAAATTTAGCCCCCACTTTTTGTGAGAGTATGAACTTATTATCAAACTCCACTAGTAGAATTTGACAAATAAATGACTATGTGACTAAAAAATTTAGTCACAACAACTAAAAATGACTAAATTCTACTAATTTTTTGTAACTCAGCTATAAATGAGTAAATAAATGACTAATTTGGTCATCGACTAAAAAATTATTTAGTCATACAAATAAAAATGACTAAATAGTTAGTCATGCAAATACAAATTAGACCAAAAAAAAAAAGTATTTCAGGGAATTATTGGCGGGAGTGTATTGCACATGATACATTATTCATTGAATTCCTTGTTTTGTTAGTTGGTTATACTAGAACTGAGGCATTTTGGGTTATAGCAGCTACTTGCATGGACAATAAAGCTTGTTTGGAGAGGACCTATAGACTTTTGAAAATGTGGGTAGGGAATTTGGAATTTGTTGTAGCAAATTTGAAGTTGGTGAGGCCCTCTACAATGAAGTTGGATTTGGGGACGCCCTCTACAGTGAATTCAAAGGTAATTCAAAACCCTCATTACATTAAACACAAAATCTATAGATTTCTAATTGGCAACTTGCAATAGTTACATAGGCAATTGAGTACTAGAACCAAACATGAAGTTTAGGTTTAGGGCACTATTTTTTCATTAGTTTCCTCTACGCATTTTGGAGCATATGGGAATTGAACTTGTAACTCAAGTGAAACACCACCTTCTTCTAGTCATTAGAAGAATTTCATATACTTAAAGCACACAAAAAAGAATGTAGAATTGGCACTAGGGATTTTGTTTATAAATTAAACCAAATTTCAATTTCCTAATGCCTCCATAAAAGTTTTTGAGCCAACTCTACTTCATCATGCTCAACATGAAGAACCCCAATGTTGTTTAACAATTCAATAGGTAGTTTTTCTTTCCTCTTCTTCAAAAGAGACTTTGTTGTCTTTGTTGGTGTCCCAAACCAACATATCCAATGAGTCCTAAAGAATAGCCACTTTCTAATGCTTAGAATCAAAGGTGGATTTGGCCTACTAACAGGAAATGAAATTAGAACATATTTCCCCTACACTTCAGGCTCTACAGGACCTAGGGGGTGACCCTTTACAATGCCTAAAGACTTATTGCAATTATGCATAGACATTGCATTTTATAGCATATAATTCCCAATTGAAATATACTAAGGAAAGTATTGACAACTTTAAATTTAGCTATATTTTTGGTATCTCAACACTCACTCAACAATTGGGAAGTAAAATTCAGCACTAAACCTAAACCCAACAACATAAATTAAAATGATTTTGAATTATTGATTTGTTTCTAAAATGCATTTAGATAAATGACAAATTAGTGCCTAATTCTAGGCCATGGAGTCAAATATGGAATCATAAATAAAATCTCATCAACAAATATACTTCAACCAGTGGATTCAAAATCGCTAATGCCTTACACTAACAGATCCATTCTTAATGTCACCAAAATTCTTCTTACAGATCCACCCTGCACACTTGCAATCACAATTATCTGCTCAAATTAATTTAACTATTTCTTTGAAATAGAACTAAGAATAGACAACACAATCTCATGGGAATTGAGATGAAAAAATCAAAATACTTTGTATATTAAATTCATATGACTTAAAGTGTACAATTTTGGAGACAATTTGATGGCAATCATGCTCTGTTTTCCAAAACTAATTGATATTTATTCATGAAATAAAAAAATTACAATTACATATTTTGTTAATGACTCAAATTCAGCATTTTTCTATCTACCTAGCCCCATACAAGAATTCAGAACTATTACAAAAATGAGAAGGAATGAGAAGATATAGAAGGAAGAAGAGCCCAAAAAGCAATTCATTGAAGACACTTGGAATCTCATCCTCTATTGATTAGCAACAATAAACTAAACAAATCCTCTCTCTTCTCTCCTCCTTTAAAATAACAAACCACGCCTTTGTATTTTGACTACACTCATCTTTATATTTCAATTGAAAATTTTGCTTCTTGTGAAAAACCTTCACCATTTTACCTAGCTGCATTTTCTTTGTTTCTCTGTAAAAGCCTTTACCTCTCCCTTTGTTCTGGTTGCATTTTACATTTTTCCCCCCAAGAATAATTTTTTTCTAACTTTCATAATGAGGCTTTGATTTATTTTCATTAGGCTGCAAATTGATTTTCACGTGCCAATTTTATCTCACATTTTACTTTGGATTTAATTTTTTTTTGAAATTTTTGTCGGGCCCACCATCCACATGACAAGCGATCTCAAACCCCATAACATTTTGGCTTGTTTCATCACCATCCCCATGAGGTTAGCGGGCTAGGGTCTAGATTTCACCTGGTCCCTCGAGTATTGCAAGCCGTTCAATTGATGTTTCCCTAGCTCATCCTCTTCTCTTCATGTTTCTCATTGATCATGGCATCCAAGCTAGTGTTTATGGTGGTCAACCTGAAACTCTACCTTCTTTCATCAAAATTGTGAGTACTAGCTTGCTAGAGATTTTGTGATGATATATGGAGCACTGGTGGGCTCATGTTCTATGGGTTCCTCCATTTGTGAGAAACTGGAACATGCTCCCAATCTCTTCATATTCTAACCATGCCATATCTAGATGTAGAGGCAATCAAATTGGGGTGTCAGCTCACAATACTTGTTCTCATTCATTCACACTGCCATTCTACTCACCTAGTGTTCAATCCAAGACAATGGAACTTAGGTTTCAGAACAAAGTACTTCCTACATTTGTTTCTTGCACCTATGTAATAATTTCCCCACATAATCTTGATACATATTTATTGCAATAGTTAGTTGTCCCTCATGAGGTCTTTGAATCTATCTTCTCATTGCCAAAAGCTGTAGTGCAATATCAAAGCATCACATAAAACTTTAGGGCATCAAATTCTTATAGTTGCATAAAGACTTCCACTGCAATACCAAATTCAACCCCTCGTAATGGCTTCCCATCATCAATGTAAAAATTCCCTCATCCCTCTTTCAACACTTTGCGACACAATTCTCCAGCCATTCTAGTATTTGTTGGTGAACTCTTTGAAATCCTTCTTTTGATGGCTCCAAGTTGCAAAGAGTTTTCAAATGAAATGCCACCTAAGCATTTGATTCACTTTTGGCAATTTAATTTTTCTTTTTCCTTCATTTCCATGTTGTGCAACAAAAATTTGATGTATTTTATCCACTTTAAATACATCCCTAATAGATTCAAACTTTAATCACATCAAATTCAAAACTTCATCTATGGCAGGAAAACTTGATACCTGTCCTATTGATCAAGAACCCTAACAATATTGATCTGCATAAAATATATTTTTTTCAAATATCATGTAGTTGTTCAAACTACCTAGGAAGATCAAATTGTGTTATGACTTTATTTCATGGGTCCATTTCTCATTGTTACCATGACCAATAGGCTAAAGGAGTTTTCTTTTACAAACATCCTTGTGTCCGTCATTGTGCTCACTAATTTCATCACTAAACTCCATTTGGAATGCTTCAAGAGAAGGCTTGAGAAAATCACAATACAACCCAATGTCAAAGCTTTATGGTTACCCTTGCCATGGAAATCACATTCAATATTTTCCTCCTTTTTATCAATATGAACATCCACATTTCATCACTTGAGGGATTCACACATGGGTTTGGATTTTGAAAAGTATCAACAAATTTTCTATTATTATTCAAATTAGTATTCTCCTCATTCAAAGTGAGAATTTCCATATTTTCTTTATGCAAACAACCACCTACATCTTGGAATTTAATTATCATTATTTGAATCATAAGCTGAGATACCAAACCTAACCCTTGTGCATTCTTGTGGCTCTTTAATGACATCATTGATTATGTCTCCATTACCAACATTGGAACACATATAACTTCATAATGTTGTAAAGCATGTCAGGTCCCAATGTGGGCCTGGCTAAAAAAAAAAAATCATTTTGGAACAAATTTTAACCTAGAATTCATCTAAGGCTTCTTCAACATGCTTCTGAGGTGAAAATTTGAAGTGGGTTGTCATTAAAATTTGCTTTCTAGCATATTTGCATAGTGATAAAAAAGGTCAAGTGGCCTCTGGAATCACCCTAGAAAAATAGTCAAACAACCTCCTAGAGATATGAAAATGCACAAGCATGTAGACATTTGAACCGAAAACACAGTGTAGCAAATAGTTCGACAAAAGAGACTTCAAGGTGTGAGATATTCATTGTCAAAGTGGCTTAGAATTTTTTGCAACTACACCTATTCATAACCAATTAGGGCTCACCAAGTCACCTTGAAAAAATATCAAATCACCTTTTGGGAGGCTACCACTAGAAACATTAGATCTTTGGGGTCCATTGAGCACATGTGCAAGAGGGATTTACATCAATCATCATTCATCACGAGATATTGAGTGTCAAAGTTGACCACCTTGAAACATTCTGAAAAATGTAGATGTAAAATCAGAAGAAACTGTATTTGCTTTTGATCTTGAAAAATTATGAAATTTGATCATGAGGCTCTGAAACCAAACTAGGGAGCATATGAATGTGGGGGGAATGCAGGGAAACAATCTATTTTTTCATGGCAATCATCCAATTGTGAAATATTAGCTTGAACAAGAGGCCACTTCATAGAACTAAAAATTCACAAACAACAAAACAATCCCAAAACCCTCCAACTTTTCTTTTCAAAACCCTATCAAAAATCCTCATGGGAAGCTAAAAATTTACATGCATATTCACATATGTCAACTGAATATGCTCACCAAGGGGTTTGGCCTAAAAGTCAATTGGCTTCGAATTATGACCCTCCAAAGTAGGTCACTTGGGTAGATTTTTCAAGTGCACTTTTCAGTGTGCAAAGGAAAATTTTCAATATGGGCACTTCAAATTTGCAAAATTTTAAGGTGCCACCAGTGGCTCTGAGTGGGGATGTATGACCCTTGTGGGCATAGCAAGAATTTAGATCCTCTGGAGAAGAAAACCAAATGCCTACTTCATTGGGCAACAGAGTCAAAAGGTCATCTATACCCCCTACTGCTCTGGTTTGACAAGTCAAACCATATCTAGTGGCCCAAGGCTACCAAGAACTGTAGGTCTCTTCTCACCCCTATCATAGACAAAGTTCTCATCACATTTCACCAAAGCCAATCTGAAAATATCACTACAATTTTCCTAATCAAACATGTTGGCATCTCCCAACAGCCCATCATATACAACATTATCAATGCATTCACAATTACCATGCATCTAAAAAATCAGAAATACTCTTAAAATAGTGATTATCATGTGGAAACCGCTTATCATATTCATCATATAAATCATTCTCAAGTTGAAAACAACATTCTTCGATGTTTTGCATGTTGCCACACTTTATGAAAACTTCATCTAGTTGAAAAAAGTAGCAGTCATATTCTGCCACATGGCTGGTACTATCACGATCAATATGATTATTAGTTTGCATGTCAAAGGTGAAACTATCATAGGAACTTACCAAAATATTATGCTCATCATGCAAACCATCTCCAAGTGTATGCAAAGAGATACACTCATATGTTGGCACACTCTGTAACTATCCTCCATCATGCTAGTATAGAGAATAATCATGAATTTCTAACTTAACCTCATCCTTTCTCACTTTGTTATTCTCTGAACATAACATACCAACATCTTCAACATCCCAATCTTGTTCAAAACTGAGCAATTCTGGTTCAAAAAGATAATCTATTTTTTCGTTGAAATCAACATCCACATCCACATGAAAAAACTCGTGACTAGGCTCATCTAAATCAGCAAATGAGTGCTTTTCCAAATCCACATTAAAATTTTCAAGACTTGGCTCATTTGGTACGCAAACCTCATGGTCGTATGTTGTTTCTAATTCATCAAAACAAATTTTTGAACTTGCATCAGCATGCACACTTTCATACTCATCATACAATATATCATTACAATCAAATGGTTGCTTGTCTTCATCCACATTATCATCATGCTGACCAACTAGTTCATAACTAAAAGGAAGACCAAATTCACATGCATCATACCTTGCATAGTGAAAATTATCATCACTGTCAAAATCAATATGGGCAACACACAACAACTAAGGGTTATTGACATGTGTACAATTTTTATATTCAATGGTCAACAGATTTGAAATTTTTTCACTGCTTAATAGACCCTTGTTTTGATCCATTCTTTCAACCAATTCCTCTCCTTGACCTCTATTAGAACTGCATGCATTACCAAGTTGTAAATTAGGATATACCATGATGTCACCATCATCAAAATCTGAAAAATCAATGGACTGATCATAAACAGTATTTCACCAATCATAGGAGATTGAATTGCTAACAACCTTGTGAAAATCATGGTCACAATCTATCACAGAGAATAGGTTGTCCATTTGTTCATTCTTGCTTACTTTTGGGTTGTCATGACAACAATCTACATCTTTTTGCATTCCGGCATTGGACTAGGTGTCTTCATTGAGTTGGTCATTTACATCCTCTTGAGGACATACACAAACATTTTCATTGTCATGAACATCAATGGTACACGTTGCATCACTCTTAACTTCTACCTTCTCAAATATGCATTTGTCTGTTCTTAAAACTAAAGACATCTAATCATTTGTATTCACATAGTTTCTAATTTCATTAGCATGTTTACCCACAATGGAAGACATCAAACCTTGTATATATTCATTCCTGTTTTTCTCCAAATTATCTAAAAATGTGTAAGCCATTTGCATACTCAATATTCTATAATCCTTTAACAGTTCACTAGATCCCTCCTCAAAGGCTTCAAAATACATATGAATGCAATCTAGCGTACTAGGTCTGAAATTTTTAGGGATTAGTGAAAGAGCAACAACAAATCTATGACTGAAATTCATGCTTGACTCTTCATCTTGTTTTCTAATCTCATTTAACCTTGTGACAAGGTCAAAAGGTTCTCTTCCAAATTCTTCTCTATAAGCATCCACTAGTTTATCTCAGTAGGAAAAGGACTTCTCAGGAAAATTTAAGTACCAATCCCTAGCTCTTGCTTCAAGATATTTGACAAAAAAATTCATCCACATATCCTCATCTCCAAATGAATGTTTCTCCATGAAGCTATAAAAACTTTGGACATTTGCATCTCCTTCACACACATTGTATCCATCAAATCTAGGCACCTATTTATAGACTTGAGTTGGCATACTTTCAACCCTGTAATTAACCCATGACAAGTCTAATTGGTTATACAATGGATAGAAAGAATTGACAAAAGGTGTAGTAATTTGGATAGTAAATATAGTACGGTTATCATTTGAATATTCCTGTAGAGACATCATACTTTTTTTCAACTCTTCAATTTTCCTCTCCAACACAACTTTTCATTCCCGGCTTAGCCTAGGCTTGTTCACACTTGGGTTCATGTACTTTGTGGTTTCAATTGTTTGAAGATTATCATACTTATAAAGCTTCTTGACAATCTACATTAAGGCTTCTAACAACATGGCTATTTTAGTTTGGTAACCCACAAATACTTGAAAATCTAGGTTTAAATAATGTGCATAATCATAACCATGACCAGATGAAGGATCACTTGGATAGTTGCTAACAATGGTGGTAACCTGGGATTGAAACATATGACAATGCAAGTGGAGGGAAATCCTTGGGATATACAAATTCACTCAAACCATCCATACTAGCAAATATTTTAATTCTAGACAAATACTTTAAATGGAACAACAATTGCATTCAATATGACAAAGCCAACAAATGAAAGTATGTAGAGAACCATGTACCTTCCCTTCTCCAGCTGCTACAACTTTTAGTAGAGCATTTTCAGGTTACAATGACAAACAACAACCCTTTATGTACATAAATTGTAGAGAAGAGTCACCACCTCTTCAACAAGAGGAAAACCTTTGAAGCAAGGATGTCTTCATCAATGCAAATAAATTCTTTGAGTTCTTCCAGTAGAATCTCTTCATAGTCTTTTGAATTTGGGCTGCTACAAATCAATTTGCAAATCTGGAACTTCTTCAATTTTTGAACTAATCATTCATCTTTTAACTCTTTCCAAATGGATTTCAACAAATTTGCATAAGAGATTCTAGGACATAATTAACAAAATTATTCACTTCTCCCCAATAGATTCACCAATCTATTGGTGTCCCAAATCAAAAGATCCAATGAGCCCTAAAGAATAGCCACTTTCTAATGCTCAGACTCAAAGGTGGATTTGGCCAACTAATAGGAAATAAATTTAGAATACATTTCCCCTACACTTCAGGCTCTGTAGGACCTAGGGGGTGACCCTTCACAATGCCTAAAGACTTATTTCAATTATGTATAGGCATTGTATTTTATAGCAGATAATTCCCAATTAAAATATACCAAGGAAAGTATTAACAACCTCAAATCTAGCTATATTTTTGGTATCTCAACACTCACTCAGTAATTGGGAAGCAAAATTCAACACTAAACCTAAACCCAACAACAAAAATTAAAATGATTTTGAATTATTGATTTGTTTCTGAAATGCATTTAGCTGGATGACAAATCACTGCCTAATTTTGGGCCATGGAGTAAAATATGGAATAATAAAGAAAATCTCATAAGCAAATAGATTTCAACCAGTGGATTCAAAATTGCTAATTCCTTACACTAACATATCCACTCTTATTGTCACAAAAATTCTTCTTATAGATCCACCCTACACACTTGAAATCACAATTATCTCATCAAAGTAATTTAATTATTTCTTTGAAATAAAACTAAGAATAGACAACACAATCTCATGGAAATTGAGATGAAAAATTCAAAGTACTTTGTATATTAAATTCATATGGCTTAAAGTGTACAAATATAGAGACAATTTGATGACAATCATGCTCTATTTGCACAAAATGATTGATATTTATTCATGAAATCAAAACATTACAATTACATATTATGTTTATGACTCAAATTCAACATTTTTCTATCTACCCAGCCCCATACAAGACTTCAAAACCATTACAAAATGAGAAGGAATGATAAGATATAGAAGGAAGAAGAGCCCAAATATTAATCTATTGAAGACACCTGGAAGCTCATCCTCTATTGATCAGCAGCAAGAAACTGAACAAATCCTCTCTCTTCTCTCCTCTTTTGCAATAACAAACCATGCCTTTCTATTTTTCCTAACTCTTCTTTATCTTTCAATAGAAAATTTCCCTTCTCGTGAAAAACCTTCACCATTTTACCTAGCTATATTTTATTTGTTCCTTTGTAAAATCCTATACCTCTCCCTTTGTTTTGGTTGCATTTTACATTTTTACCTCCCAACAATTAAAGTTTTCTAACTTTAATAATTATGCTTTGATTTATTTTCATCGAGCTGCAAATTGATTTTCCCGTGCCACTTTCATCTCACATTTTACTTTGTATTTAATTTTTTTTTTAAATTTTTGTTGGGCCCACCATCCATGTAGCAAGTGATCATAGACCCCACTGCATTTTGGCTTGCGTCATCACCATTCCCGTGAGGTCAGCGAGCTAGGGTCTAGATTTCACCTACTCTCTCATGCAATGCAAGCCATCTGATTGATGTTTCCCTATCCTATCCTCTGCTCTTCACATTTCTCATTGATGATGGCATCCAAGCCAGTGTTTATAGTGGTCAACCTAAAACTCTATCTTCTTTAATTAATATTGTTAGTACTATCTTGCTAGAGCTTTTGTGATGATATATGGAGTGCTGGTGGGCTCATGTTCTATAGGTTCCTCCATTTTTGAGAAGTTAGAACATGCTCCTAATCTCTTCATATTCTAACTTTGTCATATCTGAATGCACAGGAAATCAAATTGGGGTGCCAGCTCACAATACTTGTTCTTATTCATTCATGCCACCATTCTACTCACCCTGTGTTTGAGCCAAGACAATAGGACTCCTGTTTCAAAACAAAGTACTTTCCCTACACAATCTTGATACATATTTATTGCAAGCACTAGTTATCCCTTGGAAGGTCTTTGAATCTATCTTCTCATTGCTAGAAGCTGCAATCCAATATCAAAGCATCACATAAAACTTTAGGGCATCAAATTCTTAAATTTGGGTAATGACTTCCACTGCAATACCAAATTGACCCCTCATAATGGCTGCCCCATCATCAACATAAACATTTCATCATCCCTTTGTCAACACTTTGCAACATAATTCTCCAAATATCCCATGATTTGTTGACTCACTCTTTGAAATCCTTCTTCTAATGGTGCCAAGATGCAAAGTGTTTCCAAACGAAATGTCACATAAGCATCTGGTTCACTTTGGGAAATTTATTTTTTCTTTTTCTTTGAGCCAGTATTTTGCCTTCATTTCCATGTTGTGCAACAAGAATTTGATGTATTTTATCCACTTTAAATACATCCCTAATAGATTCAAACTTTAATTACATTAGATTCAAAACTTGATCTAGGACAAGAAAACTTGATGCGTGCCCTATTGATTAGGAACCCTAACAATATCGATCTACATAAAAAGATTTACTTTTCTTGAATAACGTGTAGCTATTCAAACTACCCAACAAGATCAAATAGTGTTGTGACTTTATCCCATGGGTCTATTTCTCACGGTTACCATGACCAACAAGTTGAAGGAGTTCACTTTTATAAGCATCCTTGTGTCCATCATTGTGCTTACTAATTTCATCACTAAACTCCATTTGGAATGCTTCAAGAGAAGGCTTCAAAAATTCACAATACAACCCAATGTCAAAGCTTTATGATTACCCTTACCATGGAAATCACAGTCAATATTGTCCTCCTTTGTATCAATATGAACATCCACATTTCATCACTTGAGGGATTCACACATGGGTCTAAATTTTGACAAGTATCAACACATTTTTCTATTATTATGGAAATCAGTATTCTCCTCATTCAAAGTGAGAATTTCCATGTTTTCTTTATGCAAAAAACCACCTACAACTTGGAATATAATTATTATTATTTGAATCATAAGCTGAGATACCAAACCTAACCCCCATGAATTCTTATGGTTCTTGATGACAATGCAAGAGCACAAACAACTCTCACAATCTCAACTTGACAAGACTCAACCTTATTCTTGCTTGCCTTTGCAACTAGGACTCATTTTCCCTTCACAAAAATCTTGTTTCACAACACCAAAAAAGAGACTAAAGCACAAAAAAACTTCTTGATTCTTCATAACACTTTAAAAAACAACAGAAAGACAGACTCAATCCTTTTCCCCACTTATACAACTAAAAAATGTGAACTTCCAAAAGTTGATATTCCAAATCAGCAATTAGGCCCTATTAGGCCACTTCAACAACACAACTACACATTTCCAAGCCCTTTCCACCTTCTTAATGCCTCAAACAAGTGTAAACATTCTTTCACAATAAGGTTAGACCATTCCCCAATCCTTATTCATGACATTTTATCAAACACCTATCTCAGACCTTCCTTTCTTAACTCCAAAATAAGACTGCCCCAAGACTATCTTATCAAGATAGTATACAAAAATGTATTCAAAGGCCTATTTAATCATCAACCCTACTTAAAGAAGGGATCACAACAAATTTTACAACTTTTCTAGCCATTGCTACCCTATTAAGAATACCCGTTACTCAAAAAAAATCACTTAAAACTTCACTATCCCTATTTTACCAGTCTCTACATAGAATTTACACACTTAGGGCATCAAAGCATTATCCCCATACCTCAACCTTTGACTCTACCACTTTGTAATATCTTAAAGGACATAACTAAATTCCCTTTCACCAATTTTTAGAAGATTTCAATGGTGAAAATAAGAGAAACATAATTTTTATTACACACTCCATACCCTAGATCAAGGTTTTACCTGCCTGGCATAAATTGGCAATAACTTTTACAAACTTGAATGCAATTTGATGAAACAAAATGAAAAAAAGAAGTATATTTATAAGGCTATCACATACAATGGAGGAGGAAAGGATTTATGTACATGATATGGCTGTACAGTGCCCTGAAAGCAATAAAAACGTTGGAACAATGTCAAAAATAGACTATCTCATTAAGACTTTCAATCTTACATCACTCCTCTTCCTTCCTTGAAGTTTTTGAGGATTCCAAATGACTTTAAATAACCAGATCCAACACCTACACCTAAATTTTCAACTACTTGACCTTTGATATTCCCCTATTTGTCATTTTTTACATTTTTTCAATATTTGTTTTGACAACAATTTTAGCAATTTTTGCAATTTTTACATTATGCATCCAATGACCTCAAAATGATTAACTATGACCTAACACATACTGAAAATGGTATAATAGATCTTATTACAATATTATGATATCAAAATTAAATCAAAATTTTTAAGTTTCCTCATGGACGAATGCTCTTGCTAGGGTGCACCTGCACCATTCTCCCAGCCAAATAAAAGTTTCCAAGTCCTCTTGGATCATTAAATGCTCCCCGTTGTAGTATTTTATTCCTTGCAACCTTCATCTTTACCTTTGGATTGAGTTTGTCTATTCCAACTTGTTTCCACTTCATCTTGTCTCTATGAATCTACTCCTTCATTCCTTGATATGTTTCAATCTCCTTTTGTCCCTCTTCAATCTGTGGCACCTTGATCTTTAAATTGTTCCATGTCCAAAATATCAGCACTACAAAGAAATGATACATTGTTTCTACTACAATACCTCCATCTTTCTTCAACTCTTTTCAAGTCTCCAAGATCAATTCATCCTTGATCTTCTCTTCATCCAATCTTGACACCAACTCAATATCTTCTCCTTCTAAGATCAGGTCCTTTATCTCTGTTGCTACTTCACCTTCATGCTTGGGAATGGCCACAATATCTTTGTCTTCTTCCTCTATGAATTCTTCTTTTGTATCTTCAAATTCCTCTTCTTCCTCTTTTATCTGCATTTGGCTTCTCCTTTTGACTATCTTCTTAATGGGCCATACAACTTTCTTTTTCATGGGTAAGTTCCAACTGAATAATCTTCTTATCAATTTCTCCATCTCTTCTTCATATCTTCTCATAATTTCTTCCATAGCCTTCCTTATTTCTCTTATCTCCCTTTCAATCTCTCTTTGTCTCATTTTTTCTTCTTTCCTCTTCATCTCTTTTGTAACTCTACTACCTGCAAGTTCCTTCTCAACAAATCCATCTTCACTTTACTCAAGCAAGTCTCTCCTTGCTTCCACTTCACCCAGGTTGCCTAAATAGGCTTCTTGTCACCATTCAATCTTACTCATGCAACAATAAAGAACTCACTTGAACTCTCTACTCAATTAAATGGTCATTATGACTTTTCAATTGAAAATTATTCCATGACTTCATAACCTTTCAAGATAGAAGACACCAAACTTTGTAGATATTGTCCTAATTAAGGTTGTTCCCATATTGTATTAATAGGATAGTCATCAACCATGGACCCAAAACTTGTAATTTTATCAAACCCTAACAATAAAGGGGTCTAAATACATCCTAAAACCATTACAAAACAATATTACACAAGAAGGATTCACATCCTACCATCACAACTCTCAAAATCACCATTGTACCTTGTATTTTTTAGATTTTTCACAATTTTTAGAGCTAGGGCATCATGGAAACTGCCCAAAACCTCATTCTCATGCACTAAAATCTTGATATCATTTAAATTACTTATCAAAATCCCTTATTACCAATTTATAGAGATTTTCAATAGTTAGAATTTGAGAAATTCAATTTTTAATGCACATTACTTACCCTAATTTAGGGTTTTACCCACCTAGAGAGTTTTGCTTATAAATTTCTCAAACTTGAATGGATTTTTATGAAACTAGATGCAAATTAGAGTAGAATCATAGGGATTCAACCTACAATGGAGGAGGAGAGGTTAAAGTATAGTACTTTTCTATACAATGGCCTAAAAACAAAGAAAATGTTGGAAATTAACAAAAAAATAGAGTATTTTATTCATTTCTTCACTTATACATCATGCCTTTATAAATAAAAAACAACCTATAAAATTGACTCCTTAACTACTTGACTATTCACCTTCTTCTACTTGGCATTTTTTGCATTTTTTTACCATTTTACATTTTGTATGACGACTTTTCACATTTTTACAAAATTTGATATAATAGACACAAATGACCATCCTAATGATCCCAAAATGTGAAAAATTACTCAAATGACCTTATGACAATGTTGAATCATCAAAATTTAATCAACCTTTAGTATTTTCTTCATGGAAACATGACATTGTCATGGTGCTCCTGCACCATACTCTCGACCAAATGAATTTCAAGTCCTCTTGAATTTGAAGTTGTCAACAAATCTTCCTCCTTTGTATGCTCTACCTCTGGTCCAGCTTGAAATTTCTCTCATTGATCTTCATCTTCACCTTTGGTTTCATTTTTTCCATGCAAATCAATCTCCTCCTTGTCTTGCCACTTGGAATAAGATTCTCTATGCTTTGATGCATTTCCATTTTCATCTTAGTACTTTGTTCTCCTCCTTTCACTCTGTACCTTGGCTTGTATCCCATTAAGACTATCATCATAACAATGAAATGATAGATTACCTCTTTAACTTTATGCTCTTTCCATGTGCCAATGGATTCTTCACCTTTTGTTATGAAATAACTTGCACAATAGGAGAATATGATATGAAATATGCTACAAATACTTTATAATAATTGAGAATATCAAACCACTTCGAGGGGAAAACCTCCAAATATCTCTAATAAGAACACACTTCACAACTTGATGGTGAAATAAGACTCTCAACCTCCTATATATACCTATTTATGCCTAGGATATCACCTAGGATGACTTAGACACACCTATAGAAGTATTAGGCCGACCTAAACAACTAAATAACAATATACTAATGATAATATGACTTAATTAAGAGTTAAGATAGCCACAAGATGACTATTCATAACCGGATGTACACTAATATTAAGGGCATAACATGCTTGTTATGAAATAACTTGCACAATAGGATAATATGATATGAAATATGTTACAAATACTTTATAATAACTAAGAATAACAAGCCACTTCAAGGGGTAAAACCTCCAAATATCTCTAATGAGAACAAACTTTACAACTTGATGGTGAAATAAGACTCCCAACCTCTGATATATACCTATTTATGTCTAGGATATCACTTAGGCTGACTTAGACACACCTGTAGAAGTATTAGGCTGACCTAAACAACTAAATAACAATATACTAATGATAATATGACTTAATTAAGGGTTAAGATAGCCACAAGCTGACTATTCATAACCTAATGTACACCAATATTAAGGGCATAACATGCCCCCCTTCTTCAAAGAAGCATTGTCCTCAATGCTAATCAAGTTTGGATTATTTTGAATGAACTCCTCATCCTCCCATGTGGCATCTTCAAATAGAAAATATTTCCTTGTAATGTGGTAACTTGGAATTGTTGATGTCCACAGCTTCTTCATGGGTTTCTGGAAAAGTAACTTCAACTCCAAGATGTGTCTTCCCTCTGCATCAAGCTCTTGATGACGATGAATGTGTTATGCCTTTACTTGAACCTTTTGATGTGCCATAGAGGAAGAGTTGAGGAATAATACATGGTACCCTCACATTGGTTGAATAGCTTGATTAGGAACTTCTTCTTCTTTCACTTCTTCTTCTTCATTTTCATTTTCATTTTCTTTTGTTTCTTCTTCTTCTTTTGGTTCTTCTTCTTCTTCTTCTTCTTCTTCTTCTTCTTCTTCTTCTTCTTCTTCCTCTTCTTCTTATTCTTCTTTTGCTTCTTCTTCTTCTTCTTCTTCTTCTTCTTCTTCTTCTTCTTCTTCTTCTTCTTCTTCTACTTCTTCTCCTACTTCTCTTCTTCTCCTTCTCCTTCTCCTTCTCCTTCTCCTTCTCATGCTTCTTCTTCTTCTTCTTCTAGTTCTTGGTTGCTTGAGACCTCCTTTCTTGGTTCATTCATAAAGGTGTTTAACATGCTTCGTATGACCGATATATCTCCTCTTAGGTCACACATATCCATCTTCATTGAGGAAATTTCTTCCTTGACCTTAATTATTTCCTCATTAGGAGTAATATCCTCTATTGCTACCCCATCCTTATTATTATTCTTCCCTAAAGTGACAACATTCTTTTTGCCCCTTGTTGCAGGCCCCGTCATGGTGGGAACCAATAATTTTGAAATAAATCACACAAATGAAACTTAAATTCTCTGAATTTTTTACTGTAACTTACTAGGGCCAAAATAACTCTCACCTAGAAAAATTTCCAAGAAATGAGCAGATTTGTAGCCTTGAGAGTGATATTTGTGAAAACCTTAATTTTTCAATAACTTACTTATTTATGCTCCAATTCCTCAAAAAAATTTTACTATAATCTCCTTTAGTATTTCTTCAAAATCCCAATAAAAATTAGGCTCCAATTTGACAATATGTGAGAGATATGTAGATTCCAAATAAATTATGTAGAAATCCTAATTTTGCAATAATTCACTCAATTTTTCTCCAATTATTCTAAAATATGGACTACATATTATTTAATATGTTCTTCAAAAACCCTTTAAAAATAAGAAAAAAATTCACCAAAATTTGAAAGATATGCTCTTCCCAAAATTGCCTCCAATATTGAGAAAAAACCTTACCTCTACGATGCCAAGATCATACTTTGATACCACTTGTTATGAAATAACTTGCACAATAGGATAATATGATATGAAATATGATACAAATACATTATAATAACTAAGAATAACAATCCAATTCAAGGGGAAAAACCTCCAAATATCTCTAATGAGAACACAATTCACAATTTGATGGTGAAATAAGACTCCCTACCTCCTATATATACCTATTTATTCCTAGGATATCACCTCGGCTGACTTAGACACACCTATAGAAGTATTAGGCTGAGCTAAACAACTAAATAACAATATACTAATGATAATATGATTTAATTAAGAGTTAAGATAGCCACAAGCTGACTATTCATAACCCGATGTACACCAATATTAAGGGCATAAAATGCCCCCCTTCTTCAAAGAAGAATTGTTCTCAATGCTAATCAAGTTTGGATTATTTTGAATGAAATCCTCATCCTCCCATGTGGCATCTTCAGATAGAAAATATTTCCTTGTAATGAGGTAACTTGGAATTGTTGATGTTCGTAGCTTCTTCATGCGTGTCTGGAAAAGTAATTTCAACTCCAAGATGTGTCTTCCCCTTGCATGAAGCTCTTGATGACGATGAATGTGTTCTTCCTTTACTTGAACCTTTTGATGTGCCATAGAGGAAGAGGCTCGAAATAATACATGGTACCCTCGAATTGGTTGAATAGCTTGATTAGGAACTTCTTCTTTCACTTCTTTTTCTTCATTTTCTTTTTCTTTTTCTTTTGTTTCTTCTTCTTCTTCTTCTTTTGGTTCTTCTTCTTCTTCTACTTCTTCTTTTGCTTCTTCTTCTTTTGCTTCTTCTTCTTCTACTTCTCCATATGCTTCTTCTTCTTCTTCTTCTTCTTCTTCTTCTTCTACTTCTTTTACTTCTTCCTCTACTTCTCCTACTTTTGCTTCTTCTCCCTCTCCTTCTCCTTCTCCTTCTCCTTCTCCTTCTCCTTCTCCTTCTCCTTATCCTTCTTCTTCTTCTTCTTCTTCTTCTGGTTCTTGGTTGCTTGATACCTCCTTTCTTGGTTCATTCATAAAGGTGCTTAACATGCTTCGTATGACCAATATATCTCCTCTTAGGTCACACATATCCATATTTATTGAGGAAATGTCTTCCTTGACCTTAATTATTTCCTCATTAGGAGTAATATACTCTATTGCTACCCCATCCTTATTAGGATTATTCCCCAAAGTGACAACATTCATTTTGCCCCTTGTTGCAAGCCTCGTCATGGTGGGAACCAATAATTTTGAAATAAATCACACAAATGAAACTTAAATTATCTAAATTTTTTACTGTAACTTACTAGGGCCAAAATAACTCTCACCTAGAAAAAATTCCAAGAAATAAGCAGATTTGTAGTCTTGAGAGTGATATTTGTGAAAACTTTAATTTTTCAATAAATTACTTATTTCTACTCCAATTCCTCCAAATATTTTAATTATAATCTCATTTATTATGTCTTCAAAAACCCAATAAAAATTAGGCTCCAATTTGACAATATGTGAGAGATATGTAGATTCCAAATAAATTGTGTAGAAACCCTAATTTTGCAATAATTCGCTCAATTTTTCTCCAATTCTTCTAAAATATGGACTGTAGCTTCTTTAATATGTTCTTCAAAAACCCTTTAAAATAAAGAAAAAAATTCACCAAAATATGAAAGATATGATCTTCCCAAAATCGCCTCGAATATTGAGAAAAAACCTTGCCTCTACGATGCCAAGATCATGCTTTGATACCACTTGTTATGAAATAAGTTGCACAATAGGAGAATATGATATGAAATATTCTGCAAATAATTTATAATAACTAAGAATAACAAGCCACTTCGAGGGGACAAACCTCCAAATATCTCTAATGAGAATACACTTCACAACTTGATGGTGAAATAAGACTCCCAACCTCCTATATATACCTATTTATGCCTAGGATATGACCTAGGCAAACATAGACACACCTATAGAAGTATTAGGCTGACCTAAACAACTAAATAAAAATATACTAATGATAATATGACTTAATTAAGAGTTAAGATAGCCATAAGCCGACTATTCATAACCCGATGTACACCAATATTAAGGGGATAACACCTTTAATCTTCATGTTCTTTATCAAATTATCTACCCCCTCAAAGGTTCATTCTTCATTTGCTATGTATTAAGCCTTAGCCTCTCATCTTCTTTCAACTTCATCTACATCTCTTCTTCTTCTTTCCTGTTAGCTGCTTCACTTGCTTTTTTTATTCTTCTTTTGATTATCTTATTTATGGGCCATGTTAGTCTTTTCTTAATTTTCAAGTGCCAACTTGTTATTTGCTTAATCCATTGCTCCATATTTATCTATAGCTCCTAGAACTCTGTATCCAACCTTCTCATAGCCTGCTTCAACTCAGCTATCTCTTTGCCAAACTTCTCTTGCATCTTTCTCTCTTTCCTTATTTCCTCTGCCTACAAATGTCTTATTAACACATCCATCTTGTTCTTTACTTAAGCAAGCTTCTCCTTGCTTCTCAGCTTTTCTTTGTCTCACCTAGGTCTTTCCACTTTTCCTCTACCTAGTCATTTGGCCACCAACATGCACACAACCAAAAAACTCTCTTCCTAGATCTTTTGAGCTCTAATACCAAACTGATGACAATGCAAGAGCACAAACTCTCAACCAAACTCAACTTGACAAGAACACAACAAAATCTTGCTTGTCCTTGCAACTAGGACTCACTTTTTCTTCACAAGACACTTTTTTCACAACACCAAAACTGAGATTAAGGAAATATAACTCTTGGAGAAACCTCAAACCACCTTGAACAACATCAAAATAATAGAATCAATCCCAAACACCAATTTAAACATCCCAGATATATGAACTCTCAAAATGGACTATAGTAACTGACCTAAATAGGCTTCTTGTCACCATTCAATCTTACTCATGAAACAATAAAGAACTCACTTGAACTCTCTACTCAATGAAATGGAAATTATGACTTTTCAATTGAACATTATTCCATGACTTCATAAACTTTCAAGATAGAAGACAACAAACTTTGTAGATATTGTCCTAATTAGGACTGTTCCCACACTGTATTAACAGGACAGTCATCAACCATGGACCCAAAACTTGTAATTTTATCAAACCCTGACAAGAAAGGGGTCTAAATACATCCTAACACCCTTAAAAAAACAATATTACACAAGATGTATTCACATCCTACCATCAAAACTCTCAAAATCGCTACTATACACTCTATTTTTCATAATTTTCATAATTTTCAAAGCTAGGACATCATGGAAACTGCCCAAAGCCTCATTCTCACACATTTAGTCTTTATATCCTTTAAATTAATTATCAAACTCCCTTATTACCAATTTACAAATATTTTCCATGGTTATAATTTGAGAAATGCGATTTTTAATGCACACTACTTACCCTAATTCAGGGTTTTACCTACCTAGAGAGTTTTGCTTATAACTTTCTCAAACTTGAATGTATATTTATGAAACTAGATGAAAATTGGAGTAGACTCATAGGGATTCAACCTAAAATGGATGAGGAGAGGTTAAAGGATAGTACTTGGCCATACAATATCTTGAAAAAGAATGAAAATGCAGGAAATTAACAAAAAATAGAGTATTTTATTGATTTTTTCACTTATACATCATCCCTCAACTTGCCTCAAAGTTTGTGAGGCTTCAAAATGCATTTATAAATAAAAACCAACCTCTCAAAATGACTCCTTAACTACTTGACTATTCACCTTCCTCTATTTGGCATGTTTTGCATTTTTTTTTCCATTTTACATTTTGTACGACAACTTTTCACATTTTTACAAAATTTGACATAATAGACTCAAATGACCATCCTAATGACCCCAAGATGTGAAAATTGACTCAAATGACCTTATAACATTGTTGAATCATCAAAATTTAATAAACCTTCAAGATTTGCTTCATGGAAACATGAAATTACCATGGTGCTCTTGTACCTTAAATTGATGACAATGCAAGAGCACAAACTCTAAACCAAACTCAATTTGACAAGAACAAACCAAATCTTGCTTGTCCTTGCAACTAGGACTCACTTTTTCTTCACAAAAATCTTGTTTCACAACACCAAAACTGAGATTAAGGAAATATACCTCTTGGAGAAACCTCAAACCACCTTGAACAATATCAAAATAACAGACTCAAGACCAAACACCAATTTAAACATCCCAGATATGTGAACTCTCAAAATGGACTATCCTAACCGGCCTAAATAGGCTTCTTATCACCATTTAGTCTTACTCATGTAACAATAAATAACTCACTTGAACTCTCTACTTAATTAAATGACCATTATGAATTTTCAATCGAACATTCTTCCATGGCTTCATAACCTTTCAAGATAGATTACAAAAAAATTTGTAGATACTGTCCTAATTAGGATTGTTCCCCCACTGTATTAATAGGACAATCATCAACCATGGACCCAAAACTTGTAATTTTATCAATCCTTGCTTTGATACAAATCGATGCAAATAATCTATGAAAAACCACAAACCAATAAGGATACTTCTGACCCAATTCACAAATGAGAAGATCAATTACAAAACAAAATTGAATCACTTAACTTTCATCAAAAATCCAAACAATTTCTCTTAATTCTTCATTTCTACAAAGCCTCAAACCATCAAAACTTGAATTCAATCCTTTACCAAGCCCAAACTCACCTTATCCATCATCAATTCATTAGAATCAAAGCAGTAACCTCTTTAGAAAACTCAGAACCAAATCAAACACCCAACTTACACCATATTACTCTTCATTTCAACTTATTTCCACAAGGAAAAATAACCACAAACAACCATTCATGCTACAAACCTTCTACTATACTTCCAAGACACTATATTCATCATGTTTTAGATTGAAATAGACCAATACATACTCACATAACACTGATCTATCAGATCATTTGATTCTTGTAGCCAAAATACCATTTGTACATCGGGTTCATATTACTCAAACACCCAAATTAGCAAGTTTTCTTTCTAAAAATTTCCCCAAACATTAAGAAATCTTTACCAATGACACCAAAATGTACAAGTACATCTGAAAAAAATAATTAGACCATTTCCCCATCTGTATTCATGATATTTTATCAAACATCCAACCCAAACCTTCATTTTTTATTCCAAAAGAAGTCTGTCATAAAACTTCCTTAATAGGATAGTAACAAAAGTAGGCTCTATCATTTATATTCTCATCATATCCTATCTGAAAATGAATCAAAATATATTTAACAATATTTTCCAATCAACTTTTCCTGAAAGGATTACCTTATTTCTGACAAACAAATCACTAATCTACAATGTACTTTGTCATTTTCTAGATTTTACACAATTTATAGACCTAGGGATTTGTAAAAACTACCCAAAACCAAACCTTCAGACTCTATAACTTTAAAATCTTTTAGAACACATATAAAACTCCTACATCAATTTATAGCAATTTCCAAAGGTTAAATATTGAGAAACACAATTTTTATTGCATATTGTTACCCTAGATGAGAATTTTGACCAATTTCAGTAAACTTGCAATATCCTACTCAAAACTAATGGAAACAAATGAAAAAAAAAAAAATAGAGTAGAATCATAGGTGAATCAATCCCAATGGTTTCCCCTCAAAAATCACATTGTACATGGCTGTACAACAACTTGAAAATATGTTTTACCAGTCTAAAATACAAAAAATGCAAAGTTGGAAGCATGCACAGGGGTGTCTAAATGATTTACTTCTTATTCAAACTTCCCCTCATCTTCACAATGATGTAAAATTCAGTTTTAAAGGATTTTCATCTTCCCCAATTGAAATAAAATTATTGAAACTGCTTATGACCTTTGGTCTTCCACAATTGCATGTTTTTCTCACTTTTGCATTTTCATCATTTTGACAACTTTTACAATTTTTGCAAGTTTTATTTTTTCCATCATTTTCACCACCTAGAGACCTATTAATGACTCAATTACATTGGAAATTACTCTTACATGACCCTTTTACATTATTTTCCATTTGAAAACTCAAATTTTACAAATTTTCCTTTTGAAGGAATTCAGTGAACAAGGTGCACCTGCACCATACAACTAGCCTAAAAAAACTTTCTAAGTCCCTTTGGAAACATGTTGCATCAACATTGCTTGTTCTTTCACCTACATTAAAACTTCAAATTTTCCTTGGATTGCTTCCTCTTTCTTTCTCTTGTCTTTGTCTTTGCCTTCAACTCTATCTTCATTTCTAACTCTTCGTGTCTTCACTTGTCTTTTTCCATCCTTCTTCTCTATCTTTCAGGGTCACAATCATTCTTCTCATTCAAAAGGACATGGAATTTTCCTTCCACTTTGATTTTCCAAGCAATCTTTCCTCTTTTTCCACAATTCATCCCTAACCTTCTCTGACCAATCACCTTTTCATCTACTCCCATCAGTGGAGTACTCTCAAACTAACTTTGAAATCTTCAAATGATTGCAAACTTAGTGATTCTTCAAAAAAGCATCCATATCCCTTATTGCTTCACCACACAACTCACCAACTCAGCAAACCATCCATCTTACCCAATAGTAGAACCTAGAAGATGCCTCACTCTTTTTGCACCTTCTACCTAGCTTAATCTCCATTGGAGGATGGCGACCATAGACCTCAACTTGTCTTCCAACACACAACTTCTTAGATACCATTTTCACCAAAAAAACACAAACCAACAAGGGTACTTTTTGGTGTTATGTGAGTATGTATTGGTTTATTTCAATCTAAAACATGTTTATTTCAAACACCTATCTCAGACCTTCCTTTCTTGACTCCAAAATAGGACAGCCCCAAGATTGTCTTATCAAGACAGTATACAAAAATGTATTCAAAGGCCTATTGAATAATCAAACCTACTTAAAGAAGGGATCACAACACATTTTACAACTTTTCCAACCATTGTTACCCTATTAATAATACCCATTACTCAAAAAATCACTTAAAACTTCATTGTCATTGTTTTACTAGTCTATACAAAAAATTTACAAACTTAGGGCATGAAAGCATCAGCCCCATACCTCAACCTTCAACTCTACCACTTTGGAATCTCTTAAAGGACATAAAAAACTTCCCTTTCACCAATTTCCAAAAGATTTCAATGGTGAAAATAAGAGAACATTCTTCCATTAAATGGCCATTATGACTTTTCAATTGAACATTCTTCCATGACTTTATAACCTTTCAAGATAGAAGACAAAAAACTTTGTAGATACTATCCTAATTAGGATTGTTCCCACACTGTATTAACAAGACAATCATCAACCATGGACCCATAACTTGTCCTTTCATCAATCCTTGCCCTGATACCAAACTAATGACAATCTAGGAGCACAAACAACTCACAATCTCAACTTGACAAGACTCAACCTTATTCTTGCTTGTCCTTGCAACTAGGACTCATTTTCCCTTCTCAAAACTCTTGTTTTCTTAACACCAAAACTTAGATTAAACTAAAAAACCACTTCTTGATTCTTCAAAACACTTTAAACAACAATAAAAAGATTGACTCAATCCTTTTCCCCACTTAGAAAACTCAAAAATGTGAACTTCCAAAAGTTGATAGTCTAAATCAACAATTAGGCCCTATTAGGCCACTTGAACAACACAACTACAGAATTCCAATCCCATTCCATTTTATTAGTGCCTCAAACAAGTGTAAACATGCCTACACAACAAGGTTATACCATTCCCCAATCCTTATTCATGACATTTTATCAAACACCTATCCCATACCTTCTTTTCTTGACTCCAAAATAGGACTGCCCCAAGACTGTCTTATTAGGATAGAATACAAAAATGTATTCAAAGGCCTATTGAATCATCAACCCTACTTAAATAAGGGATCACAACACATTTTACAACTTTTCCAGCCATTTTTACCCTATTAAGAATACCCGTTACTAAAACAATTTCACTTAAAACTTCACTATCCCTGTTTTACTAGTCCGTACATAGAATTTATAGACTTAGGGAATCAAAGCATTAGCCCCATACCTCAACCTTTGACTCCACAAATTTGGAATCTCTTAAAGGACATAAAAAACTTCCCTTTCACCAGTTTCCAAAATATTTCAATAGTTAAAATAAGAGAACATTCCTCCATTAAATGGCCATTATGACTTTTCAATTGAACATTCTTCCATGACTTCTTAACCTTTCAAGATAGAAGACAACAAAATTTGTAGATACTATCCTAATTAGGACTATTCCCACACATTATTAACAAGATAGTCATCAACCATGGACCAAAAAATTGTACTTTCATCAATCCTTTCTCTGATACCAAATTGATGACAATGTAGGATCACAAACAACTCACACAATCTCAACTTGACAAGACTCAACCTTATTCTTGCTTGTCCTTGCAACTAGGACTCACTTTCCCTTCACAAAACTCTTGTTTCAAAACACCAAAATTGATATTAAAGAAAAAAATCACTTCTTGATTTATTAAAACACTTTAAACAACAATAAAAATATTGACTCAATCCTTTTCCCCACTTAGACAACTCAAAAATGTGAACTTGCAAAAGTTGATAGTCCAAATCAACAATTAGGCCCTATTAGGCTGCTTCAAGAACACAAATACACATTTCTAATCCCATTCCACCTTCTTAACACCTAAAAAAAGTGTAAAAATTCCTACACAACAAGGTTAGACCATTCACCAATCCTTATTCATGACATTTTATCAAAAACCTATCTCAGACCTTCCTTTCTTGACTCCAAAATAGGACTGCCCCATGGTTGTCTTATCAGGACAATATACAAAAATGTATTCAAAGGCCTATTGAATAATCAAACCTACTTAAAGAATGGATCACAACACGTATTTTACAACTTTTCCAGCCAATGTTACCCTATTAAGAATGCCCATTACACAAACAAATTCACTTAAAACTTCACTATCCTTGTTTAACCAGTTTGTACACAAAAATTACAGACTTAGGGCATCAAAGCATCAGCCCCATACCTCAACCTTTGAATCTACCACTTTTTAATATATTAAAGGAAATAAAAAAAATTCCTTTCACCAATTTCCAGAAGATTTCAATGGTGAAAATAAGAGAAACATAATTTTTATTACACACTGCATAACCTAGCTCAGGGTTTTACCCGCCTAGCATAAATTGCCAATAACTTTTACAAAATTGAATGTAATTTGATGAAACAAAATTCAAAACAAAGTAAATTCACATGGATATCACATACAATGGAGGAGGGAAGGATTTATGCACAGGATATGGTTGTACAGTAGCCTGAAATCAATAAAAACGCTGGAAAACTATCAAAAAAAGAGTATCTCATTAAAACTTTCAATCTTACATCACTCCTCTGCCTGCCTCAAACTTTGTGAGGCTTCCAAATTCCTTTAAAATAGCATATATATATATATATATTATTTTAATAATAATATATATAAAATACGTCAAGAGATATCCTTCTGGAGGCGCCTATAAAAATTTGATTAAAAAATAGACGCCTCGAGAAGGATATCTCTCGGCGTATTTTATATATATTATTATTAAAATAATATATATATGCTAGTAGCAGTTGCAGCACATGTAATATCTTAAATAAATTATTTTTTATATTTATTATATATTTTAGTATACTTTTAGTATACTTTTAGGATTAGGGTTAGGTTAGGTTTAGGATTAGGGTTAGATTAAGTTTATAAATTTTGTTTAGGGGTAGGGTTAGGATAAGGGCTAGGATTAGGATTAGGGTTAGGATTTAATTAGGTTAGGATTGGATTAGAATTAGGATTAGGGTTAGGGTTAGGGTTAGGATTAGGGTTAGGGTTAGGTTAAGTTCATAAATTTTGTTTAGGGTTAGGGTTAGGAAGAGGGCTAGGATTAGCATTAGGTTAGGGTTAGGGTTAGGGTTAGGTTTTTTAATTTTATTTAGGGGTAGGATTCGAGTTAGGGTTAGGGTTAGGATTGGGATTAGGGTTAGAGTTAGGGTTTAATTAGGTTAAGGTTAGGGTTAGGGTTAGGGTTAGGGTTAGGTTTAAGGTTAGAATTAGGAATACGATAAGGGTTAGGGTTTAATTAGGAATGGGATTAGGGTTAGGGTTAGGATTACGAGGTTTAGGGTTAGGGATAAGATTAGTGTTAGGGTTAGGGTTAGGGTTAGGATTAGGGTTAGGTTTTTTAATTTTATTTAGGGGTAGGATTCGAGTTAGGGTTAGGGTTAGGATTGGGATTAGGGTAAGAGTTAGGGTTTAATTAGGTTAGGGTTAGGGTTAGGGTTAGGGTTAAGGTTAGAATTAGGAATAGGATAAGAGTTAGGGTTTAATTAGGAATAGGATTAGGGTTAGGGTTAGGGTTAGAGTTATGGTTAGGGTTAGAATTACGATTACAGTTAAGATTAGGGTTAGGGTTAGGGTTATGGTTATGGTTAGGTCCTAATCCTAATCTTAATCTCAATCCTAACCCTAATCCTAATCCTAACCCTAATCCTAACCATAACCATAACCCTAATCCCTATTCATGACGATAACCCTAACCCTAATATTATTTAGGGTTTAAATTATAATTAGATATAGATTAGGGTTATGTTTAAGGTTAGGATTAGATTTAAGGTTAAGTTTAGCATTATAGTTAGATATAAAATTATTGTTAGGTTTAGGGTTCAAATTATGGTTAGGGTTAAGGTTAGTTTAAAGGTTATGGTTAACCTAGTTAGGAATTGGGTTAGGGTTAGGGTTATATTTAAGGTTAATATTAGGATTTGTGATACAATTAGATATAGAACCCTAACCTTAATTTAACCTTAACCCTATCCCTAACCCTAATTAAATTTGAACCCTAACTTTGAACACTATTTTAATCCTAATCCTAACACTAACCATTATGTTGATTGAATCCTAACTATAACCCTAACTTTAATTGAATCTTAACACTAATTGATCCCCAATCCTAACCCTTTAATTGAATACTAAACTTAACTATGACTATAACCCTATTTGAACCCCAATTGTAACCCTAACCCCAATGTTTATTATAAAATCATAACACTAATTAAACCCTCATCTTAGCCCTAATTGATGCCTAACCTTAATTGAATGCTAATTTATAAGAACCCTAATTGTACCCTAAACCTAATCCTAACTCTAACCCTAATTGAACTCTAATCCTAATCCTAACTTTAATGGATTGTTAACCTATTTGAACACTAATTTAACCTAATCCTAATTAAATTCTAACAATAATTATACCTTAAACCTAATTGTACTATAGCCCTAATTATACCCTAACCCTAGCCCTAACTGTAGCTCTAACCCTAATTAGATTCTAGCCATAATCCTCATTAACTTCTAACCTTAATTGGACCCCACTCCTAAGCCTAATTACACTCTAACCCTAACTTTTAACACTAATTTAATCATAACCCTAACATTAAACCTTACATTAATTAAACCATAACTATAACCCTAGCTCTAATTGGATCCTAACCAGGTAACTGATCCTCATTCCTAACCTTTTAATTGAATACTATACCTAACTTTGATTGTAACCCTATTTGAACCCTAACTATAACCCTAACCCCAAGCTCTATTATAGAATCCTCACCCTAACCCTAGTTGAATGCTAATAACCCTAATTAAATCTTAACCCTAGTTATACCTTAAGCTCAATTGAACACCAACAATAAACTTGACCCTTATTAAAACATAACCAAATACATCCATAATTGAACCCTAATACTAACTTTAATTGAACATTATCCATAATTAAATCTAATCCTAATTGAACTCTAATCCTAACTCTAAACACTATTTTAATCCTAACTCTAATTGGATCCTAATCCTAACACTAACCTTACACTAATTGAACCCTAACTATAATCCTAACTTAAATTTAATTCTAATTGAATCTTACATCTAACCTTGATCATAACCCTATTTGAAACCCAACTATAACCCTAACCCCAAACTTTATAATAGAATCATATCCCTAATTGAACCCTAAACCTAAGACTAATCCTAGTCCTAACTCTTACCCTATCTTTAAGCCTAATTGAACCCTAACCCCAAGCTTTATTTTATAGAACGGTACCCAAACCCTAACTGCAATAGTAACCTTAAGTGAACATTAACCCTAATTGAACAATAACCTTCACCCTAATTTAATCTTAACCCTAATTCAACCCTAATAGTAACCCTATTTCTAATCCTAATTGTAACCATAACCCTATTCATAATGATATCACTAATTGTAATAGTAATCTTAACCCTAATCCTAGCCCTAATTCAATGCTAATGTACACTAACCCTAATTAAATCCTAACTCAAATTGCACCCTAACCCAAAATAAGCCTTGATTTAATGCTAATCGTAATTGAACCTTAAATCTAATTCTAACTCTAACCCTAATTGAACTATAATTCTAATTGTGACTTTAATTCATTCCTAACCCTATTTGAACCTTAACCCTAATTGAATCCTAACATTTATCATAATAAACTCCAATTGAACATGAACCCTTTTCTAACCCTAATCCTAAGCATAATTAAATCCTAGTCATGATTGTAGTTGAATCTTAATTAAACCCTAATCATAATGTAACCCTAATAGTAACCCTAATTGAACATTAATTAACCCCTAATTGCACCCCAATCTTAATAATCTTGATTATAACCTTATTTGAACCCCAATTGTAACCCTAACCTCAAGCTTAAATCATAGAATAGTAATCCAAAACCTAACCCTAATCGTAACCTTAAGAAACACTAATCCTAATTGAATTGTAACCTTAACCCTATTTAATCTTAAACCTAATTCAACCCTAACCCTAACCCAAATTGTACCCTAACCTAAACCTAGTAGTAACCCTAATTGAACTATATACCTAACCCTAATCAAACCCTAACCATAATCCTAATTGAACCCTAACCCTAATTGTATCCTAACCCTAATCAAATTGTAATCGTAGTTGGACCATAACTTTAGTTCTAAATCTTAATTGAATTGATTTATCTTTGTGATCAAATATTTTTATCAAATTTTATTTATTTAATTCATTTTAGTTTATTGAAATATTTGAATTATCTTTTATCTTCGATTTATTTATTTAATCTTTAATTTATCTATGATAAAGATTTTTATTTCATCTTTTTTATTTAACTTTTATTTTTGATTTATTTATTTTATCTTTTAATTTATTTATTTTTGTTTTGATTTAATTATTTGATCTTTTAATTAACTTATTTTTAAATCTTTATTTATTTATCTGATTTTTAAATTATTTATAATAAACATTTTCAAATCTTTGTGATCTATCTTTGATTTCTTTTTGTGACCAAATCTCTTTGATTTTGATTTTTTGTTTCAATAAATCTCTTTGATTTGATTTTTTTTGTTTCATCAATTCTTTTGGTTTTGATTTTTTTTGTTTCATCAAATCTCCTTGATTTTGATTTTTTAGTTTCATCAAATCTCCTTATTTTAATTTTTTTTTCATCAAATCTCCTTGATTTTGATTTTTTTGTTTCATCAAATCTCTTTTGATTTTGATTTTTTTTTATCAAATCTCTTTGATTTTTTTTGTTAGTTCAAATGACTTTGATTTTGATATTTTTATTTGAGCAAATCTCTTTGATTTTGATTTTTCTATTGGATCAAATCTCTTTGCTTTTGATATTTCTATTTAATCAAATCTCTTTGATTATTTTTTTTTATTTGATCTATGTGATTATGATTTTTTATCTTTGATTTATTTATTTGATCTTTTCATGATTTATTTTTTATCATATCTCTCTATGTTCAATTTGTTTGTGATCAAATCTTCTATTTTTATTTATTTGTTCATAATATTTCACATCAACAGTCAAGAAATGCATGACACAACTATTTGATCAAATCTTCTATTTTTTATTTATTTGTTTTTCATTATATTTCACATCAAGAGTCAAGAAATGCATGACAGAACTATTGATAACAATCCTAACAAATTAAAAATAAATGAATTGATTGAAAATAAATGAATAGATGTAATACTCTTCCTTTAAAGAATATAATACTCTATAATTAGCATTTAACCAAACATAAAAACTAAACTTGGAAACATTAACAAATATATTGCACAATATCATCATTCTTCAGTCACCAAGACGATCCCTGTCATTACAATCTTACCTTCTAATAACCATATTTAAATGCAATATATCCTTGCAGTAGTACAACATATTATTAAAACCATATTTAAGTGCAATGCATCCTTCCTTGTTAGCATATCCAATTTTAACATATTCTTGTGGCCATCAATCACAGCAAATGCATAGCAAAAAACATGCCACACCAAAGTGCAGAGATGGATATGGCAAAGAAAAAAAGGACAAAATAATGCATCAAATCTTTCCTTTAAATTATATATTTGTATTCAAATCTTTTGAAATATAGGCATTCAAAGTATGAATTTTAATCCTAATACTAACTCTAATTGAACACTAACCCTAATTAGGGAACCATAATTGAACCTTAACCCTAAATTTAACTAAATACTAACCTTAACCCTTATTAAACCCTAATTACAATTGAACGCTAACCATACCCCTAACCTTAAGGGAAGCTTGACTCTAACCCTAATCCTAAACCTAATTGAAACCTAACCATAACAATAACCTGAAGATTTATCATGTACCCCTAGTTGAACCATAACCCAAACCCTAAATGAACCCTAGATCCAACCCTAACCCTAATTGAACCCTAATCCTAGTAAAATCCTCAACCTAACTTAATTGAACTTTGACTCTAACTCTAATCCTAACCCTAGCTCTATTTGAACCTTAACCCTAGTCAAATGTTTATTGAATGCTAACCCAAATTAAATCCTAACCCTAATGAAATGCTAACCTTAATCAAATTATAGACCTAATTGAACCATAATTCTAACCTTAATAGTAACCTTCATTGAACCATATACCTAACCCTAATTGAATCCTAACCCTAATTAAACTGTAACCCTAATTGAACCCTAGCCCCTATTGTTACACCAAACATATCCTAACCATAATTATAATCACAATCATAACCTTAATTCTAAGCTTAATTTTATTATGACCTTGACACAAACCTTAACCCTAATTATAATTATAAACCTAATAGTACCCCTAACACTAACCATTGTTATAACTATAATTCTAGCTCTACTTCTAACTCTAATTCTAACCCTAACCCTAATTTAACCATAATTTTAATTAGACCCTAACCCTTACCCCAACTAAACTTTAACCCTAACGTTGACCCTAATTGATACGTAATCCCAAATATAATTAAACCCTAACCCTAACCCTAACCCTAATTAAACCTTAACCCTAACCCCAAGATTTATCATAGAACCCTAATTGTAACCTAGATTAAACCATAACCGAACCTTGACCCCAATCCTAACCTTAACCACAATGCTAATTGTACCCTAACCCTTACCATAATAATAACTTTATTAAAATAATTATTTAATAGGGTTAAAGCTATAAAATAATTGATTATCTCTCTTATCCTATTTCTTCATCTATTTTCAATTACATATTCTTTTTGTTTATTCCACCTTACCTTATGTCCATGTTTGCACATATTCCTATACTTCCTAATTCATTATAACCCATGAATATTTGATTTAAAGGTAGTCATTTAAAAATTCTTGATTGTATAGTACACAATTAAATAAATTGATAACAACTATCATAATTAAATCAATATCAAATCAACAACTAAATACTATTGTTATATTTATTTAATTTTATATATTTATTTTACATGATTACATTCAAAACTCTTTATTTTAGGATTATTTGTTTATCAATAACTACTTAATTTACATAAGGGATACAATACAAAGGTAGTCATTATTTCTTTACAAGTAGAATAGAAGACTTAATACCCATAAGGATGAGACAACATATGCTGCCATAATATTTTCTAAGTGTTTCTCTTCTCTATATTTAATTTGATCATGAACTCTCTTATTTTTTCAACCATCTATTTTTTTGAAGAAATCTTCTAAGGAACTACTACCAAAATTCAAGTGTAATTGACTCAAATATCATTAAGCTTCACACTTTGAAATAAAATACTATTATGATTTAACTACCCTTATCCAAGTTCTCATCTATGAGTTTTGTTTTAATCTCCTCCATTTACATGTTTCATAAGAAAAAATAAATTAAATATTAATTACACTTTATAAATCTTTAGTTTCAAAAATTCTTAATTGCACTTTTTATAAATCTTTGGTAGACTTGGGATGCTTTACAATATGCCAATTATAAAGTTAATTATTCAAAATAGGTCTAGGTTTAAATTTAAATGTATTCTTGGTGGCAAAAGTATGTGAGGAGAAGGTAAGCAATCAAAAGAAATAAAATGTGAGATTTTCAAAAAAACATAAATGACATTGGCAGACGTGTCCCTTCAGAAAAATTAGAGTAACGTGTACAGGAACATTTCTGTCAACTGACATAATCTAATGGAAATTACATTTCAGTCACACCAATTGAAAAGCATAAAGCCCACAGTTATTTTGATGGAATCTAAAAGAAATTACGTTTCAGTCACACCTGTTGAAAAGCTCAAAGTCCATCGTTATGTTGATGGTATCTAACAGCAATTACTCCAAAATCTACGTTAAATAACGACACTTGCAGAAGAGAGGATATCTGCAATCGTGTCATCAATAAATGCAGATCCATTTAAGGATTCGCCACCGCCAGCCACATTGTTGGAATAATTTCATTCCCATTAAATTATTTTCCCCCAGTTCATATGAATTGGACTACCAACATTAAATGTTTGGCCCATGGCTTATAGGAACTAACAACTTCCCAGAACAATAAACATACCGTTATCAGACAATGTACACTCGCTGGGTTTGGATTCTAGAACACTAAATTCTGGAGGCTTTTGAGTTGTTGAATTCTACATTTATAATATGCACGAGGTACACACAGCTCTCATTCACTCACCCATTAAATCTTACACGATTTCTCTAAGATATAAACTGTGTAAACAAATTACAGTCAAGACAAATACAAATATAGACACGGGCAGATTGTTGGAGCTCAATAGAATCAACAGCCAAGGGCATGTTCTCTTGATATGGACTACACTGAGACTGCCGAGGTGAGTGGTCGTTGTACATACATAACGGCTCTCAGAACTACAAAAATTGTGGTGATATAAGCTGTTTTATTCTTGGCCAGCAACCAAGTGAGGCCCATTAATTCAGTCTCTGTTATACATTCGACTCATTCTTTCAGAAATCCCCCCATTTTTGCCCGTCTTGCCCTTGAGCTGCACAGACCCCAACAAAGAGAAAAATGAATTAGGTCCTCTGTGGATGATGAAATCTTGAGACAATTCACAAAACATCCATAGCTCATTCTACAGATGTTAAGTTGCTAAAAGGAGGAGATACAGAATATAAATGATTCAATAGACATGTAAATAAAATGTGGAAGCATAGAAAAGGCTTACAGACTCATCAAGGAATGTAAATTATGTACGATGCAGATCCCCTCCAAGATAATGCTCTTAATGCTGGACTCCAAAACTCAGGACAGATCAACATGGAATTTGTTGATATCCAAAGTCACTCATTGCCTCTCAATATACCAAGAAATCTCCACAGCAGCAATGTTTGTATTTCCTATGCCTCAGATGGACTCTCGATACAACCATTCAAGATGACGGCGAGAGGCCTCAAGAGTGAGATAGATGGAACAGGTATCCATTTTTGCGCATGAGGAGGAATGGGGATGGGCAAGTCCAAAGATGTTGAGAAACATAATGATATAATGCAATTCAGAAGTATCTAACCAAGCATTTGATTTTTTGGAGAAAGCGTCTTTTCCGCTACCATCGGCAGACCCTTCTATTCCCATCGGTCATGATATAATGCAATTCAGAAGTATCTAACCAAGAATTTGATTTTTTTGGAGAAAGCGTCTTTTCCACTCCCATCGGCAGACCCTTCTATTCCCATTGGTTACGATCATGTGCATGGCAACCGCTGCATGAACGTTTTTCTTCGAATGTAATGGTTTACCTTTCTTTTTTATGTACTCAGGTTTTTTGATCCCCTGTTGTGACTGATAGAACGCCTCTCGGCGTAATAACCATATCTAATGCATATACCTAAATTTTCAACTACTTGACCTTTTATATTCCCCTATTTGTCATTTTTTGTATTTTTGCAATATTGTTTTGACAACAATTTTAGCATTTTTTGAAATTTTTACACTATGTATCCAATGACCTCAAAATGATTAACTATGACCTAAAACATAGTCAAAATGGTATAATAAAACTTATTGCAGCATTGTGACATGAAAATTAAATAAAAAACTTGAAGTTTCCTCATGGAGGCATGCTCTTGCCAGGGTGCACCTGCACCAGTTCTTTAATGAGATCACTGATTGTGTCTCCATTACCAACATTGGAACACATAACTTCATCACAGTGTAAAACATGTTGGGTCCCAATGTGGGACCGAATAATATTTTTGTTTTGTTTTGGAACAAATTTTAACCCTGAATTGATCTAAGACTGCTTCAACATGCTTTTGAGGTGAAAATTTGAAGTGGGTTGCCATTAAAATATACTTTTTGGCATATTTGCATAGTGATCAAAATAGGTCAAGTGGCCTCTAGAATCACCTAGGAAAAATAGTCAAACAACCTCCTAGAGCTATGAAAATGTACAAGCATGTAGAAACTTGAATTGAAAACATAGTGTAGCAAACGGTTCAAAAAAAGAGACTTCGAGGTGCGAGATATTCAATGTCAAAGTGGCTTACTTAGAATTTTTTTGCAATTGCACCTATTCAAAACTAATTAGGGCTCACCAAGTCACCTCCTTGAGAAAATATCAAATCACCTTCTGGGAAGCTACCACTGGAAACATTAGATCATTTAGGTCCATTAAGCATGTGTGCAAGGGGGCTTTCCTTCAATCATCATTCATCATGAGATATTGAGGGTCAAAGTTGACCGCCTAGAAACATTTTGAAAATGTAGATGTAAAATAAAAACAAACTACATTTCCTTTTGATCTCAAAAAAATATCAAATATGATCACGAGGCTTTGAAACTAGACTAGGGATCATATGAATGTGGGGGAATGTAGGGAAATAATCCATTTTCCATGACAATCATATAGCTGTGAAATATCAGCTAGAACAGGAGGTCACTTTGCAAAATTGAAAGTTCACAAATAACAAAATAGTCCCATAACCCTCCAACTTTTCTTTTCAAATCCATGTCAAAACTCATCACAAGAAGCTAAAAATTGGCATGCATATTGAAATATTTCAATTGAATATGTTCACTAAGGGGTTTGGCCTGAAAGTCAACTGGCTCTGAATTATGACTATCCAAAGTAGGTCACTTGGGCAGATTTTTTAGTTGCACTTTTGAGTGTGCGAAGGAAATTTTTTAGTACAAGCACTTGAAATTTACAAAATTTGAAGGTGCCAGTAGTCTTAAGAGAATCTAAGGTTGCATTGGGGTCTTATGATATTAATAACTTTCCCATCTTGATAAATGCATGGGCATCACATGGATCTATGCGAGTTTCCTTAATATAAAATTTTCAAAGCTTCTCTGCCTGCCCTTCCTAAGCATATATATGGCCTACAACTTTTAAGCTCTCACAATTCTTAGGGTGGACCTCTAGAACCTTTTCAAAATTTGAGAGAGAACTCTTAATATCTCCCAACTTCAATTGAACCTATCCACAAAATCCTATGGCCTTTGGCTTTCCTTGATTGATGTCATGTAGTAGCAGCCAGTGGTGTCATAATCACCTTTAGTATGATAGGATTATGCAAGATTATAATATGAATGAGATTTGATTAGAGCCTATTTAGTTGAAACAAGAGCTATCTCAATCAATTATTCCATAAGAAAATGTTTCCCTATGAAGAAAAAATGGTTTGCTAAATGATTCAATGCCATTGCATAGTATAGGTATAATTCAAAGGCTCTACGTATCTTTTCCATTCCTTCATGAACACTAGCTTTTTCACTAATTGTGAGAATCCTACAAGTAAAAAATGCACAAAACTGACGACAAAGATTTATGTAGAGGCATAACATAATTTCCTAATGCCTCCATAAAAGTTTGTTGAGCCAACTCTAGTTCCTTGTGATAAAAATGAAGGACCCCAATGTTGTTTAACAATTCAATGGGTACTTCTTCTCTACTCTTCTTCAGAAGAGACTTTGGCATCTTAAGAGAATCTAAGGCTGCACTAGGGTCTGATGATATTAATATATCTCCCATATTGATAAATGTATGGGAATCATGTGGATCTATGTGAGTTTCTTTTCTTAAAATTTACAAAGCCTTCTCTTCCTGCTCTTGTTGAGCATATATATGACCTACAACTTTTAAGTTCTCATAGTTCTTAGGGTGGACCTCCAAAACCTTTTCAAAATTTAAGAGAGAAATCTTAAGATCTCTCAACGTCAATTGAACTTGGCCTAGCCCAAAGTATGGCAACACAAAATCTTGTGGCCTATGGATTTCCTTGACTGATTCCATGTAGTAGCAGACAACAGTGTCATAATCGCCTTTACTATGATCTAAGATTGTGCAAGATTATAATATGAATGATATTTCATGAGAGGGTGGTCAGTTGAAACAAGAGCTATCTCAGTCAACTGTTCCACAAGAAAATGTTTCCCTGTGAAGATAAAATGGTTTTCTAAATGATTCAATGTCATTACATTGTACGTGCATATTTCAAAGGCTCTATGCATCTTTTCCATTCCTTCATGAATACTACCTTTTTCACTAACTGTGAGAATCCTACAATTAAAAAATGTGCAAAATTGGCCACAAAGATTTTTCCACATTTAAAATAGAAAAATTTCCAAAAAAAATGCATTTAAAACCTACAAAAAAATGCAAATAAAATAACGCTAATTTTCACGCCAAAAGAAACCATGAGACCATAGCTTGTTGCTTACTATTATGCTTTGATAGATTTTTTCCAAGCATCCATAGCTTGTTTGAAATCACCTATTTTAGGCTTTTAGCCATAGCAACAAGGTAGTGAACTATTTGATAAAATGCTTTGGTAAACATGTATGAAAAATGTGGTAACATAGACAAGGCAATGAACTTTGCAAAAAAATTATCAAAGAAATGTGGTCTCATGGTGATGGAATGCTATGGCGAATGCCATGAAAAGCAAATTGTGATGGATTGTCATGGCACTCCATCACCATGAAACCATATTTCTTTGAGTCATTTTTTCAAACAATTCACTGCCTTGTCTATGCTATTGCTTACTATTATGCTTTGATATATTTTTTCCAAGCATCCATAGCTTGTTCGAAAGCACTTGTTTTAGGCTTTTAGCCATAGAAAAAAGCTAGTGAACTATTTGATAAAATGCTTTGGTAGACATGTATGAAAAATGTGGTAGCATAGACAAGGTAGTGAACTATTTGAAAAAATACCTCAAAGAAATGTGGTCTCATGGAATTTCATGACAAGCAAATGAAATTAGCAGCTGCTCCTAGTTATTAGTTATGCAATGTGAAGTAACTGCATAACTACTTAGGTTGACTTTGTAAATACTATATTGTAATTGAAATTTTGTCATCTATCAGCATCTAGTTATTAGCTATGCAATGTGAAGTAATGCTTTGAGTTTGAAAGATGTCCAATGCAATGTAATTAGCAATTTGAATATAAACTACAAAAATCTATTTTTTAAAATTCATTAGCTAAAATCTCTATTTTATATTCTCTTTATAACTCTTGCAATGGAAATTTCTTTCAATTTTTTTTTTTGTCTCTTAGTCTATATTTTTTTACATTTTATCATCTATTAGCATCTAGTTATTAGTTATGTAATGTGAAGTAATGCTTTGAGTTTGAAAGATGTGCAATGCAATGTAATCAAAAATTTGAATATAAACTACAAAAATCTGTTTTTACAATTCATTAGTTATACTCTCTATTTTAATTTCTCTCTATAACTCTATTGTTATGGAAATTCCTTTCAATTAAAAAAAAAAATTCTCTTAGTCTACAATTTTTAACATTTTGTCATCTATCAGCATCTAATTATTAGTTATGCAATGTGAAGTAATTATTTGAGTTTGAAATATGTGCAATGCAATGCAATCAACAATTTGAATATAAACTACAAAATTCTATTTTTTTACAATTCATTAGTTAAAATCTCTATTTTATTAGCTCTCTATAACTCTATTGCTATGGAAATGCCTTTCAATTAAAAAAATGGTTTTTATCTCTTAGTATACAATTTTTTGCTGCTATGTGAAGGAAATTATAGATGGATTGATGCAATGCTAGAGGAAGAAAATCACAAACTCAGTCTCATTTTTCAAAACTCAAAAGCTTCTTAGTTTGTTTACTCATTTCAAGTTCACTTTTCCCTCACAAAACCCTTATTTCTTAACACCAAATAGATATTATGGCATAAAGATTTTCTATAATCTCCAAAATCCATTAGTCAACATCAAAATAACTGACCCAAATACTTTCACCAACATAAACAACTCAAATAAGTGATCTTTTTAAAATAGATTGTCCAAATTCACAACTAGGCCCATTTAGGCCACCCAACAATAACTTCAACATTCCCAAGTCTAAATTTCTTTTAAAATACTTCAAACAAGTGTATTTAAGTCTACATAACATGGTTATACTATCTTCTAATCTTTACTTATGATTATTTCAAAAAAAATCCTATTCATAATATTCAATTTTGGACTCCAAAACAGGATTGCTCCAAGACTGTCTTATCAGGACAAAATACAAAATGTATTAAAAAAACCTTCACTTTGACAAAACCTTATAAAAAATGAATCAAATAATACCCAAGAACCTTTTTGAAACAATAATACTCATGAAAAACTCTTGACACAACTCAAAAATCTCAAAAACCACTCTACAGACTATTATTTTTAGAATTATCACAAGTTTCAGACCTAGGGTTTATTGAAAAAACCATCTCCACAATCAATTACCCTTAACAAATAATTGGAACATATTTAATTAGAATTTATCATTCCTATTGAATCACAAAAGGCCCATTACCATGTGTATTTTACCAAACCCTAAGTGATAACCTTCTTAAACTCTACTTTTACCAATCTGTACATAGATTTACAGTCATGAACTTCAATTCTTCACGCCTTGGTCTTAATCTCTTTATCTAAAACCTTAAGAATGTGAGAATAGATGATTTAACATTTCTTTCCACCAAGAATCAGAGTTTTCCAATGGTTAATAAAAGAGAAACACAATTTATTCAATCACGGTTTACCCTAACAAAGGGTTTTGACAATTTTATGAAAAATTGCTAAACTAACTCAAAATCAAACCAAAATACATGAAAAAAAAAGGAATTGGAAGGTGATTGATTATACCATAATTTAAAAACATCCAAACATGTCTTCCTACCCGTACAGGTCTATACACTCATAGAAAACACCAAATTTCTTAAGAAAACACAAGATTAACATCATAAGGACATTGCAGAAAATATATCATATTGAGATCCCATGTCAGCCTATTGCTTAATTCGGGCTCATTTCATGTCGGCCTGCAATGGTAAAAATAATTCCATCAATAAGACACATCCCCAGATGGAGCCACTGTTGGAACTATAAAAATCTGACGATTTTACATGTTTTTCATCCCCTTGAGTTTCCAAAATAGTTATCATCATATGCACAGGGCCCTCCATCATGAAATTTTGCTTACATTTTTCCCATATAGCCCCATTAAATCCATGAGGTCATGCATTTTTTCATGTTGTGGTCCATATCAACATAAGTCTATCTAGGTCTCCCCGACTCGTGATGCTTTTGTGTTAACATATGTTTGTTGCAGGTGATTGGCAAGACTTGTTCATTGTTACAGCGATCGACATTCACCTATTGGATTCTATCGGCATGACATTCACGTGGTTTCAGCGACCGTGGAGGAACCTATCGGCGAGAGTTCGTTCTTCGGTATATCATCTCACCAAGTGCCTTATGTCTCATCGACCGGTATATGCAGATGCATCAGCAAAGGATTTTCTTCGGGGTAACATCTTGGCGAGTGACCTTCGGTCTTGTTGATATTACACAAGAGGCTCGTCGGTGAGAGACTTTTTCTTCAGAGTAAGTCATAGCAACTTCACATTGTCTCACCGATAGGTGGCGGAGAGATGCACATATTAGTAATAGTTAAAGCTTTCGGCATGTGGTCTTGGCGAGTTTGGATTGTCTTACCGACTGACAACATAAGGACATGCATCTCGGTATGACTAATGGGCATCGATGTAACATCTTGGCAATCCCGTCCGGTCTTGCCGATTTGTTTTTTCACACTGAGATGCAGATTGCATCGGTGTGAAAATGCTTTTGTCTCAGTGATATAAATGTATCAAGGGGTACTTTCGATAAGACACAAGATAATCTACGAAGCCTCTTCCCGACTCAGTGTTGTCTTGGCAATCTAAAAATAAGCTCGAGGTGTTTCATTATGGCATGGTCTAATCTGCATAGGGTCTCCCCAATATCAGAAAGTCATAGCGACATCGAAAGGTAAAGGAACTCTCGGGGAAACATAAAGTGATCTATAGGATATCTCCCCAACTTAGATATGTCACAGTGAAAGTGATTAAAACACAGGGTGACTGTAGCGATTGAATTGCCTTCGGCATCACTACGATATGTCTTGGCAACTGTTTCAGTGAGATTAACAGAAATTCAAATACTGTGGCCGACATGTGAATTCCTAAAATACCATTGCAGGCCGACATGAAATGAGCTCGAATTAAGTGGTAGGCCAACATGGGATCTCGATATGATATATTTTTTGATGCTGGTGTATAAATAGGCATTTTTGTAATTGTAAAATCATCAGTTATTAGATATTCGATACACAACAAGTAGATAGAGTAGAATAAAATTCGCAAATCAAAGACTATTGATGCATGTTTTCAAAATGGAGGTATTTATGAAGGTCAATTCATGTTGTTGCACATTTTTGGTGTCAATTATCTATTGAATTTAATGAAAGTATTGCTAAGCTGTCTCCAAGATGGATTCTTTCTTTTTTTTAAAATTGATATAACAAGTTTATATTCAATTCATCAGTGCACATTTGTTGTTTCTATGTGGTTAATCAATTGGTTCTTTCAAGCAAAGATTAAATCCTTTTAATTGATCACAGTAATCAGAGAGATTCATTTGGATTGTTAAAGTAGAGCTTAGTAGTTACAGTATTGCATGTTTATACAAGTTGTAAACAGAATGTATGCCAGATAATTTGAGTTTTATCCAGAGAGTGTTGCTCATCTTGATTTCATTTGACTCGGCATACCCAATAAGGCACTAGTCTTTGCAATTTCATCATTAAGATTCATTTATTCTCTTTATATCTATTAATTGAGCATTTTAGGATTTAGATTAAGAAGATTGCTATTGCGCTTGAATTCATTTCTTCACTTCCATCTGCCATTGTGGACAAATTATTGCAAGAAGGATAATCATAAGTCAAGTTTGCTTCATTCATAAAGGTACACCCGCCTAGGTCTAGTAGCACCTGAAGAGTAGAAGGTTGAATGATTTTAACCTTGTCTGTTACCCTAAAGCGTATCAAGAGATTGGCAACCTCTTGAGGCATTATGCCTACATTTTTGAGAGCTAACAAATTGGCGACTTTGCGGGGGATACATTTAGAATCAAGGCCTTAATCATAGAGTTAGGAACTTTATACATACTCCGCTGGGAATAAGAAACATCAAATATTTTCTCATTTTTTACAAAAGTGAGTGGTGACTCTGACATAAATTTTGCAGCTATTCAAACATGAATGGAAGAAGATATCAATATAGGGGAGGTCATACTAGAGCTCCTGCTAGCAGCAGTAAGTGGACACACAAAGATGACAAGGTTGATAAGGGAAAAGGGATAAGTGCGGATATGTGCCTAACAGATAAAGACAAAGTATTAAGAGCACATTGTGAAACATATGATCACTATGATACATGGAGAAACAATTCGAGTGCAAAGCCTTGTACTCCAGAAGATCAAAGAAATCATTTCTATTTTCTAGATCCTCAGAAATAGGATGAGTTTAAAGCTGAATTGGAGGCTGAATGAATCAGAATTCAACATGAATATGATCAAAAGATGGAAGGTAACCAAAATGACTTTATTGATCATGAGCTTCCTGAGGAAGTAAAAGCACCGTTTGAATCATAGAGGAAGGAGATAGAGGAACTAAGGGCTGCATTGTTGAAATCCCAAATTACTTCTCAGATAGCTTATTGCCCCCCAAAGTATGTACCACCTCATAAGAAGGGTAATCATAGTGCAGGGCCTTCTGATCCACTTGTGTCTTCTCACCATTAGACAGGAAATCACTATAATCAGCCAAATCATCCACCTCATATTCCACATAGCATACAAATATGCAGCCACCTCATGGTCAGCCTTTTGTCCCACAACATAATGCACAATATAACAATCCTATGAACCAATATCAGTACCCGTCTTTTCCTCCCCCTCACTAGTATACATCAATGATCAGATAGGGTTTCATCTATACCCTTACCCTATGGATGGCAGGTGGAGAAGTTTGGTACCTAAGTTTATAGGGAGTAATGCAATTACTACTGAAGAACAGTTAAGGAATTTCAATGTGTTCATCCAAGACATAGGTGTGTCATATGAAGATTTACATATGAGGCTATTTATGATGTCACTTCTTGAGGATGCTAGGGATTGGTTCAACAACTTGCCAACACTCTCAATTAATTCTCTCCAAATATTCCAGGATAGATTCCTAGAGCAATATGGGAATCTAAATGCACCAGATGCAGCTCTTCATGAATTGATGCGAATTCAGAAAAATCAGAATGATTCAATTTATGATTTCAATCAAAGATTCAACAAGTTGCAGACTAAAGTACCTCTTGGATCAATGTTTCTAGATTCTGTAGCATTGAGTGTTTATTTAAATGCATTTGATCCTAAAACAAGGTATGAACTGAGAAATAGGTTCCCAAGAGATCTGGTTGAAGCTTAGAAGATAGCACTGACAATTGAAAACAACAGGAAGGTTGTAGGTATAATCAATAAAAGAGATAACCCTAGGGCTCCTCAGCAAAGCAATAATTATCAGTATAGATAGGAAAGCACATACATACATGAAAGGTTGAGGTTGCATGACATGCCATATAATATAGACTAGAAGGATGGAAAACCTATAGCAGCTAGGCCAAGAAACAAAGAGACTCCTGATCCATTGAGCAAGAAGGGAACATATATGGTGAGTAACAATTACTTTTGTGAAGCTTGTGATAAGCCACATTCCCTAGACTATTGTGTTGTATCTCAAAGGATGCAAGAGGAGGGAATGTTGATGGAAAATAATGGAGAAGATCACAAAGTGTATTTGACTTCAAACACTTTTCACCATGTGGAAGAGAGGTACTCATCTTCAGAGGATGAAGGTTATGAGTATGATGTTTCAAATCAGAAATACAATGTTCATATGGCTGAACAGTAGGTCCTTTCTAACTCTAAAGAAGATTATATAGAGCCACATTATGTTGAGGCACCTACTCAATGCAGTATGAGAAGACTCACCAAATATGAAATAGAGAGACTAGCTATTGCTACAGTTGAGGAAATACTGGTTGAGAAACATAATAGTAAATGAGAAGGAAGGTGTTCCTGGGGGAATCTTTATGAAGGATTAGAAGGCAACACAAGGAACTATGAAGAAATCAAAAAATAAACAGCATGATAAAAGTGAACAGAAGCCTGTCCAAAAAGAGGAAGTGAAGGAATTACACAAAGAGATACAAAAGCCTGATCAGCCTAGTAAAAGAGAAAAGGAAGACAACAAAGGAGAAATGCCTGAACAAAAGAAAATTGTTAAAGTGGAAGGCTCTTCTTTTGACTTCACTCAGGCATTATCCCAGGTAAAAATGGTTGTCCCACTACTTGAAATGATGAAAATTAAGGAGTACAGAGATAACTTGTTGTTCAATTGATAACAAATGGAAATGAAAAACATGTGAATTATGAAGATAGAGTAGCTATTAAAGCAGTCAATAGGCAAGAGAAAGTAAATATCCCAGAGGTCTGCTTGAGTGATGTGTTAGCAACTCCCCCACAAGTGGATCCTTTTTTCACTACATTGCTTATAAACAACAAACTGTTGAGAAATTGCATGATAGACTCTGGTGCTGCTATAAATATCATGCCAGTGGGAGTTATGAAGCAGCTTGGCATGTGGGTTGATACATGTGAAGGGAAATTCTATGCAATGGATAACTGACCTATTCCTGTGGTAGGCATTATGAGAGGTGTTGAAGTCAAACTAACTACTTATCCACAAGTGGCATATAATATAGATATAACAGTGATTGATACTCCTCTGCAATTTGGTATGCTTCTGTCAAGACAATGGACAACAACAGTTGGAGGAAATGTTCAATTTGATCTATCTTATGCTATAATTCTAGTGAATGGTCAAGAAGTCAAATTGTATAGAGAGCCAAGAATGAACCAGCTTGTTGACTGTGTACCACAAGATCAGATCAACTATTTTTGTGATGTCGATCTTGGAAGTTTTAAGATAGAATCAGCCTAGCCAAAATTAACCAATAGTGATCCAATTGAAAAGCATGTGGCACAAAGTTGCAATGAAGTGTGGAAGATGTATTTTGATGGAGCATGCATCCATGAAGGTAATGGAGCCGGGATTGTATTTGTTTCACCTGAAGGTATTACATTTAAATATTTGTTCCTGTTGACATTTGAATGCACAAACAATGTGGCGGAATATGAAGCTTTATTGACAGGTCTGAACATAGCTGTGAAACATAAGATTAAGTTGCTGGCTATTTTGGGTGATTTTGAGTTGGTTGTTTCACAAATCAAGTCGAAATATGCAGCAAAACACAAAATATTGAAATAGTATAGGAATTTTGTATGGGACACAATTGAATTATTTGATGCCTTCTCAATTGAGTGGATTGACAGATCAAAGAACATAATGGCCGATTTTTTAGAAAATGTGGCACTGAAAAGAGATGATATCACATTGGTTGGGGTATCATAGATTGAATTCAAGACAAGGCCTATTGTTCCTGATAACATTTATAGTTGGTAGGTCTTCAATGATGATACTGACCTTTTGAAATTCCTCAATTGTATAGATCAATATGAAGACCAGGAAATTGACTTCAATATAAGGTTAGGTTTGGCTCTAGATGGGGTGAACCCATTCCTAGATCAAATTACTAAATGGTCAACTTGGCCAGTGTTTTTAGTAAATTATAACTTTCCTCCATGGTTAGCAACTAAACCATTTTTCTTAATGCTATCATTGATTATACCAAGAAAGAAAAGTGTGAGTTTAGATACAATCGATGCTTATCTAGAGCCATTATATGATGAGCTAATGGATTATGGAAAGGAATTGAAGTAATTCAATTTGAAATGGATGATCAATTAAATTCACTTTAAGAGCTTCCTTATTATTTACGATTCATTATCTTCCTACATATGTCACATTTTATGGTCTCAGTGTTCATGGATGCCATGGATGTCCTACATGTAACTTTAAGGATTTTGTGAGGCACTCAAATTTTTTGCATAAGTGTATTCATTGTGGACATCTTTCTTACCTTAAAATTGATCATCCATATCATCAATAAAATACATGTTTCAATGGTCAAGAAGAGAATCATGAAGCATCATTGCTAATAACAGGTGATTACATTGTTGAGAATGGATAAAAAATAATGCCATTTATTGAAAATGATTGGATTTCTAGTAATAGATATGATCCATGTAATGAAAGTGGTGTAAAACGATTGTGCATATTCCATAAGTTTCCATATTTTAAGGATATAGCCATTAGGAATTCTATTGACTTTATGTATATTGAGAAAAATATAGCCTATGCTATTATAGAAACTCTTTTTGGTGATTTTGATACTATTTCATCACATGAAGACTTTTCAACGACTAAAGATTCATCAAAATCTTTGGGTTGAAAAATATGATGACGAAAAATATAGAAAACCTAGTTCTCCTTATGTTTGGACAAAGGAACAACATGCACAATTCTTATAGTTGATGTCTCAAACTCACTTTCCCACTGGATATGTAAGTAGTAGTATTAGAATCCAAACTAACATTAATCGCTTAAGAGGCCTCAAGATCCATTACTATCATGTCATAATTGAGAATATTTTACCTATTGTGGTAAATATATCAAGTTTGGTAAAGGGTCCAAGATTGGAAATTATAAGGTTGGGACTAATATTAAAGAGAATAAGTTTACATGTATTGGATCCTTTGAACTTTGATAGTTTGAGTGAGGAGGTTGTTGAAGTCTTTTGTCAATTGGAACAAGAATTTCCACCAACAATCTTTAACATTTCTATGCATCTTTTGATACATCTAGAATATGAACTAGAGCATTGTGGCCCAGTAAGAAAGAGATGGATGTATCCTATAGAATGATGTATGAAGGTTTTGACAAAATTTGTTCATACTAGGGAAAAGTTAGAAGGAAGCATGTTTGAGGGATATTCAATGCAAGAGGCCATGGGATTTTGCATAGAATATATGAAGGATTTTAAAAATGTCAATTGATGTGTATGGGATGATGATGAATATGAGAGAGTTGAAGGTGAAGTATTAGAAGGAAATTTATATCGTTTCAAGCTATCACATCAAGAAAGAAGTGTGGTACATGCCTATATTCTTCAAAACATATCTTCGTTCAATAAGTGGCATAGGTTAAAAAAATTACACAATAATTTATTTACTCAATTTCATTTACAATATTATTAATCTTACTATTTGTACGTTAATATGATATGTAGAAAATATGAATAAGAAAATCAAGCTTGGATGCAACATTGACCTCAAAAGCACAAACATAATGATTTGATTGGAGGTGATTCTTTTCCAAAATTTGAAGAATGGATTGCTAATGCAGCCAGTGATGCAAAAGAAGAAGGTCAAGATATAACAACAAAGGAAAGTGAGCTTTCACAATCTCCACATTTATAGGCTATGCATTTCAGTGGAATGTGGGCTTATGGTAGTCATTTAAGAGTGGAAGAAAAAGACAAAGGAAAGACAAATTGTGATTGTGTTGTTAGTGTTGAATTTCTTCATGAAATTGAGAATAAGTTTTAAGTTGGATTCATCCAAGAAATTATTCAAGTTGATTTTGGTGAAAATAGTCCTATATTATTAAAATGTAAGTGGATCTTACCATTCGTAGTACAATTTGATGAGTATGGATTTGTACATGCAAATACCCAACAATTTTTATCAAAGACAAATGAGTTGTATTAATGCAGGAGCATTTAGGGCCAAGAACAAACCTACATCATTATCCCTATTTTTTTTTAATAAGGGCCAAGGCTTTGAAGATTCATGGAGATCCAAGTTTTTCTAACTCATGTCACGAGGTTCACAAGTTCCATAATAGCCCAATTTAGCAACATAGTGATAGAGTTACATTAGCAGGCCAGATAGTTATCTGACAGAAAGTTGTTGGTTTTTATAACTCCATAACCCCTGACTAGAGGTTCTTAAGTTATGATCTTCAAAAACTTAGTGATTTGGGTTTCATTGGCATGAGGACCTCCCGACTTGTTGTTTCCTTTTTTTGTCAGCATGAGTCACACTTGTTGGTAGGACATTTGTCAATGTCTCTTTGACATGCCAAATTATGTGGGTTTAGTTGACCGTTGCATTGAGGTGACCTTATGGTGTCAGTGGGAGATACTCATAAGTCTCATCGACTTGGCATGTCTCATCAACAGTGTGGTGGTAGCAATGTCAATGCGACATATGTGGTTTTGTGTGAGCTCTTCTGAACTCTAGGCGATATTCCAATGGCAATGATGAATGATGATGGTCAACGTGGTGGATGGTGAGTGAGGTTACAACACTTGGCGAGACGATATTGGATATATTCCACATCGTTGTTTTGGAGTACCTATCCATTGGCCAACTTGGTGGAGGTGTTGATTACAAGGTAACAACTTGGAGATTTCAAATGATGATTGGACAAAATGAAAACTACGACATGAGGAGCAAGGCCAACCTAGAGAACTTGAGAGAAATATAATGATGAAGGAATACAAGAACAATGAGGCAGCATCAGAAGTGTGAGAAAAGCATATAGTGTAGAATTGAATGTCAATTAAGATCTGCACTCAATAGATGCATGTAATAATCAGCCCATAGGATGACATGTAATTTGTAATACCTTTCCTATAATGAAGAAAATATTTTTTTTTCTTCTTGCATCTGGTTGCTCTTTCTATGTGTCTGTAGTGATATTGTGTAGGTAAGGGGAGTCCCCTTCATCACATATGTTTCCCCTATTCAAACTAACCAATCATTTCTAGTTGATGATGCATGAAGCCTAGGATGGTCGTATGACATTCAAACAAAGTCTCATTCAAAATGAAAATTCATGGAATTTGTCAATATAATGCCTAATGGGAAGTATATTAAATTAAAATAAATATTTAAAGTGGATGAAGAATATGATGGATTTTTTGAACAAGAGATTTTGAGTACCAATGAAGAGATTGGGAGAGAGAATGTATTGCATGTCATAGATGAGGATGAGGAAGAAAATCAAGCAGATGCAAACATGAGTGATCAAGATTTTGATCTTTCTGGAAATGCAAATGATTATGATGATGTTTTGTCACCTTAACTAGCCTATCACCTTAAGAGTTTATCTTGTCACCTAAACTCTGGTTATATGTATGGTGTAATTTATTATTAAACACAATAAAGATATGATTATAGGTATGCTTATTCACTATTGTTTTACCGATACATTTCTAAATGTAATCATCATTATTCTACTTGTACATTATATAAAAAAATTGAGATGTTCAATACTTATTTGAAGTGAATTTAAAGTTAGGTTCAATCATTCTTCTTAGTTTGTTTACTTTGGTTGAAATTGGTTTTGTTTAGTTAGAATATAATTTCTTGTATGTCCTATATGTTTCCTAGATGCTAGAATTTTCTAACTTCTCTACAACTACTAGATATGAAAAGAAGCAAGCAAGGTCTAAAGGTATCAAATAATGGAACTAGATACCTATGAAATTAAACAACTATTTAAAATCCTAGAAATAAATTGTAGTCATTTCTTTGATATTTGGATAGCTTTAGTTTGTAATAGAGCTTCTAGCCTCCACATGCATTGAATATGCTTGTGTGAAGGAAACAATAATGAACAATTGTGATTTAATAATACATATATATATCTTAACATTAGGTGAACTAAGCCTCCTTATTACAAAAAAAGAAATGATCTCTTAGGTCTAACTGTCACTAAAAACTAAAACTGAGAGATTATAAAATTAGAAAATTGTTTAATCTTTTTAGTAAAATGATATCTAAAATACTACATTCATAATAAAATCCAATACCACACTACTCCAATAGCTAATAGAGGTAAGTGCGAGATGGTGGGACATATAGGTCAATGTAAAAATGCTTACCGCAATATTGCAACAACCAAATATGAATAGCATGAGGTGGTGGTGAGAACGTGTTAACAACTAAAGTAAATTGTAGCCCCACAAGGGGTAAATAGTGACACTACAGTATGGCAGTGAACAATCGCTCAACCACTAGAATTAACCTACCATCCCATGGGAGTCCAAAGGGGTGTGCATAGGGTGGTGGTACTGCTAAACCTACCATACCACTACCTTGTAGCGGTCTTGATATGATAGATCGGTACTGCAGTACAAGCTATCAAAGCATTTAAATCATTAGTGGCAATGATTACACCTCTAAACATAAATTGTTCAATTTACCAAGATAAAATGAATTATTCAAACTCAAAATATGTATAGATTATGAAATATTTTGCATGAATTGGCATTAATAGTGGGGTGATTGAGCTCAATAGAAAATATACTTGGGATTCGATGACATTTTTGTAATCATTGACATAGCTCAACATATTAGAGGCAAGGGATTTCAAGGGGGAGACTCTATAGCTATTATTTCGCCAAGTAAGTTCACATAAACCCTTTATAGCAAGTGTATAAGAACTGAATTTTCTCCTACAAGTAGAAACTTAAAGAAATCAAATAGGAGTAAATTCTTCATCATGCCACCTAAAAGAAGTCAACTTGCGAGTAAAAAGGGAGAGTCCATAGTTTCTAAAAAAAAGAAGAGGTCCCTATAACAATCCATTTTAGATGTGTTACCTAATTTTGTAGAAAAAGGATTCAAAAAGGTGTTTAAAGATACAACCCATGGATGTAGAGATGCAATTATCCCTATCTCAGGGCAGGATTTGTTTTGTACTTCTATGAAAAAAGGGATGACAAGATTCCATTTTTGAATCCTTAGACCATAGATTTGGCTGAATTGATAGTCCCAAATGTCTTCATAGATGTTGAGTTTACTAAAGTATTGGCACACTATTATCATTTGACTACCAGGACTATAAGAATGCCATATGGTTCACCATTAGTGGTGTTGACTAAAGAATCAATTATAGAGTGTTTTATGTTAAACAAGAAATTTATCACTAAGATCAACTTGGAAAAAAGTGGGGAGGATTATATGTGATTGATAAAATCATATAGGAGAGATGAACTTCCTTTACACATGAAAAGGGGTGTAAACAATAGGATGATACCTATCTCTCCCTCCCAAATTGAGCCATTTTCCATAGAAGACTTCCAAGTATATTTCAAAAGAAGTTATTTTGATTTGTGCCAAGTGCTTGGAATAGATGCTTAAGAGAGGATGCCAATCAATCTCATGATGATGGTAATGAAGATGCAAAATCCTGAAGTGAACATTGAGTATGAATTTTTTGTTGTAATTGAGAAAGGGATACATGAGGTATTTTTGCAAGTAAGAGAGAACTTAGCTCCCATCACTTTTAGGAAATACTCTCTATTGTTTCATTTAATATTGTACCAAAAAAAAAAATGGACTAAAAGAATGTGTTTGGGAATGACTAATAATCAAGGGAATAGGTTGCCTATACAAAATTAGTGTTACATCTGGGATAGTAGATGTTAAAATAGTGATTATGTACTATTTCATAATGATTTCATAATAAGGGTCATTGCTAGTCTTGGTCATATTTCACCAAGATTTCCTAATGAAATCATGCAAGTATTAAGACCTTGACTATTGAAGCCAAAGTAGGGAAACACTCACAATTTTGGTGTCTAGTTCCTCTTAGCAAACCAAATAGTAATGAGGATCTATGGGTGTCCTCAAGCCCCACATGTTTTACCTAAATTTATTTCTATTCAAATTGCATTTTTAGAATGTATGTGGAAAATGTTATGGATGGAGCAAGATGTTATGAAAAGATAGAAAAAGGGGACATTCCTCCTTGACCTACCTGAATGTGAGGAGCTATCCATAGGGTCTAATAGTCTTCAAGAAATTCAGAGCTATTTGAAGATGAGGTATTCATCGAAGTCACAAGGAGAAAGGGTCTTTGATCTTGAAGGGCATATTAATTTTATAAGGTAGACACTTCTCACTAGAGCTAAGATTACCCATGAAATGGATTATGAAAAAGATGTAATAAGAAATTGGTTTACACCTCATGAAGTTTTTAGAGGAAGAGGAAGTGGGAAATCATAAAGAGGCTTGAGGAGGAGAAGAAGAAAATGGACACTGGATTCCATGTTGAAGAAGGGAATCCTATCAAAAGGATGAACTTAATAATTGACAACTTTGAAATATTATATGTTGGACCAGATGAGAAAATTGAGGGTCAGTCTTCAAAACCATCCAATTTTCCCATCAAACCAAGTGGTATTGTAACCATAGAGTCCCTACTAGACATTGCCACAATACAATCAGAATCATCCCTTGAGAAACCAAGTCCTAAAAGGCAGAAGACACATGGAGTGGCCCCCTTAGTGGCATATGAAATAAGTGAAGAAGTACAGGATAATGAAGAGGTATCCAATGTGCTTGTGAATATTAAAGATGATGTAGTTGATCAGCCATCACCTAATCTTGCAAATAATACACACAAACTAGAAGAAAGAGTGGATGTACATGGGCATAATTATCAAGAAGTGCATGGTGATGAAAGGATTATTGTTGCCCTTAGATTTATTGAAGATGATGACTTTATTCAAACTCTGAAGTTTAAAGATTTTTGGATTAAGATGAAAATGAAATAATTTGAGGAGAGACTCCAAATTAATAACATGGGCACTAAGGAGTCATAGCATGACCAAATTGTTTCCCAAAATTTTGAAGAACTCAATATTAATGAAATTATTTTTAGCCCCCAAGAAGCAAGAAATTTGGTCTTAGAAAGAAATATACTATTTATTACTAGGATGGAGTTAAAAAATATATTCTTATTAGATCAATTAAGAAGTCAAGAAGATCCCATGTTGGTTTCTAAATTCAATTCAGATGAGGGAATGAGTGGCACATGTTACAATCAAAGAATTGAAACCCTATCCTTTTGGAAAAAGAAAAAAAGAATAGAAAAACCAAGATTGAATGATGTTGTACAAGAAATGAGAGGGATTACCATTGTAAAGACACTTCAATACACATTAGCATTAGAGACATCTACTATGACAATGCACTCAACAATGTTTACTAGGGTTGCAATCAAAGGTATGGAGCTTAGATTGGTAGAATATGAGAAAGCACAAATTGATCTAAATGATGAAGTGAATAGGTTATTCATAGAAAATGTGAAACTAAAAGAGCAGTTGAAGGGAGCAGGTCCTTCCCAAAGCACATAATTAATAGTATACTAGCCCCCTACCATCCATACTGATATAGGCGCAATCACTATTGAACAAGTAAATGTGCTAGAACAAGAAATTGAGAAGTTGAAAAAGACTAACGAAGAAACAAAGGAGCAAAGAGACAAACCCTCAAGGTATTGGAAAATATCTTGGAGCATAGGGTTAAACTAATTGTGGAAAAATTAGAAAAGGTGTGTGAATGTTGTCTCCTTGTCACAAGCAGTTGATTAGATGAAGACCCATGTACCTATATTGGACCCCTTATTCAAGAAATGGAAACTTGTACATCACACCTTAATAACTTTGTGCAAAATTTTAAAAAGATGAGGCCCCCACAACTTAAAGCCTACTGAGCAAATGGTATGAATGGTCATAGATTAATTTCAATACATATCTACAAAAGACAAAAATATCAAGGCAAGAATGGATTCATTTCACACACTAAAGCAGTGGTTTGTTCCTAAGATACTAAGGGATGATGATCAATTGAAAGGATCCAAGGATTGGATAGATGAGTTTAGTCAAATTGTTCCCAAATACCTTACTAATTTACAGAAGGATGGTGAGATAAATATTCACACACTCAATTTAACCTTGGATGGAATAATTACACTAGATGTTGGATACTCAAAATTCATCACAGATTCCAAAGCGTTATTAGACAACAGATGGAAGAGTCACTTGACCAACACATGAAAAATCCAGGAGTACAAATGGCCTCATGATTACACAGTGTAACAATGGGAGAAGACATATCTAGCTCCCACAGAAGAATAGGCCTTGCATTGAAGTACCAAGCCTTGCAGATACTATCATGGAGAGAGGATCTAATTGACAGATCTGAATGATCACAGGTACGTTATGATGAGTAATGGACTTCTATATATTACGAGTGCTCTGGACTTCAATATTTGATCATTTCTCTTCATTTCTCATATTTCATTTCATTTATGTAATCTTATGTAAACAACGATAATTAAGACTTTTTTATTTATGTTAACAGTGGGTAACTGAAAAGACACTTTTGACATGTCAATTAGGACAAAATTTTCAAATGTATTGTAAAATCTTTTTGAAGATCAATAGAATGAAGTTATAATTAGTGGCTGAATTTTGGTTTCAATTTTTTGTTGAAGTGAATTAATGAATGTTATCTTGTTGTCTCCAGTTTGATCTTTCCTTATTATTTAAATCAATATATCAAGGGTATATTTGGTTTATCAAAACAAATTTTCTATCTTTGTGTGGTTAATTTACTAGTTCCTTCAAGGAAGGATTAAATTCCTTTAAGTAAATCACAATAACCTAGGGAGAATAAGTAAATAAAACTAACAAGGAGATATGTGGTTTACAATTAGGAATGATTTATTGGAGTCAAAATATCATCATATATGTTAATATTAGATATATATTTGTATTGGTTCAAATCCCAAGATAATTAGAGACAAATCAGACATAACCTTACTAGAGAATGTTTTTCTTTCATCTTGCTTGTGTTATGCTTTTATGAGTTCTTTTCTTGTGAATATATCCCTAAGGAAAATGTGTTTGATACCTATAATTGTAAACATCTTCTTGGTTTTTGACTGCAAATTCATTTTAATCAATAATCTGAATTCTATTTTATGTTTCCATTTGCAGTTATCAGGGGATTGGAAATTCAACAGTTATCAACTTATGAACTCAGTAATTTTTTACTAATTCAAGTTGTTGACTTATACATTATTTTTTATTTGGACTTTAGGAAATGAGGAAAAGGACTGTAAGATGAAAATTAGATGATAGTGATCATAATGCTGAAATTTTAGTAACAAATTATGAGTGCTTTTGTAGAGAAAAAGTGGCCAAGAATAATGAATATTTATCACATCTTGGTTTGAAAAACGGGAAAGTTGTAAATCCACTAAGTAGTATATTATTTATTTAATAGTATTTAATGAAATTTTATAGGCAAGATATTTATGTATATAAGACATAATATGATATTTTTTTTTTATAGGCAAGAAAAGAGTGCAAAAAAAATGTGGAGAAAAACTAAAAGGAAAGAAAATATATAGTGTCATGATCTCATAGAATCCAACACGTGTGATTCAACAAATGCAGTTGGTGAAAACAATAGTTGTGATTATGTGCAACTTGATATAACATATGGTGATGTGCAACCTAATATAGCACATGGTGATGTGCAACCTAATATAGCACATGGTGATGTGTAGCTTGATATAGCACATGGTGTTGTGTAGCCTGATATAGCACATTGTGATGTGTAGCTTGATATAACACATGGTGATGTGTAACTTGGTATAGCACATGGTGATGTGCAACATCGTAATGGTATCTTAGCACAAAGTGTAAGAGATATTATTGAAAAGCATTAGAGAAAAGGAACATCAGGTCTGTAGATGATTTATTCAACATTAAAGGATGTTTTTGAAGTGAAATTTGTGGAGACCAATACTAATCTACCTACTCATGCCACACCTGATGTGGCCAAGGAGCATGAAGTTCTAGTTAATGAAATTCATGAAGAGAGACCACTTGCATTTTTTGTGCCTCTAAGTACACTTGTTGCATCTATAAATTTTGATGGAACTAGTGGATCAACCAGAAATACTGGTAGTGCCTTAATAGAAGATGTGTCTACTTTTGTCAAAAGACAAAGATTAAGTCAATATTTGTACAAAACTATAGAGAGGAATATAAAAGAAAGACAATTAGAAGGAAAAAATTCATTCTTGGTTGAGGTATCAAGAGATGGTGAGCTCATTAGGCCAAATGTTGCAAATTGGGCCTCTTAGTTGGGTGTAAGATGTAGGCCCCATTTGGATATTTGCAAATCAAGTTTTGCAGAGCAAGATCCATGAACTGTAGAAAATGTTATACAAAAAATGGAAAATGCTTTTGAGACTATTGGTGGTCATATCTCTAGAAAATATTACAAGCAAAAGATGAGAATTTTGATGAACAATTTTAGATACAATTATAGAAAAATAATCATGGAGGGAAAAGAGAGGTTAGAATCCACTCTATCTCCCAAATAGTGGGAGGCATTGAAAGAAAGTATGCATTTTGAAGAATATTTGGCAAAGTGTAACAAACAAAAGAGAGCAAGAGATAATGTGAGGGCTGAATATACATTTGGCTAAGGTGGGTTGAAGGCCAAAATGGATAAATTTTTAGTAAGTGTATGGCTTTTTGGTTCAATTTACATTGTGTTATTTATTTCAATTTTTTATTGAACTAACTATATGTTGAAATTGACATTGTATTTTAGGAGGAAAACAATAATAGGAAGCAAGTGCAAAAGATATTGTCAATTATATGACAACACTAGATCCTGGTAAATAGAAGAGTAGGATGAAGTAGAAATCTAGTTAGTCAATAGAGATTTCACAACCATCTACTAAATTCCTAGTAGGAGCCTCTCTAGATCATGTCAACTCAAATGAAGGGTACTAATGGGTAATGAGTTTCATATTTAGTCTCACTCAACAAGTTTCACAGTTGGTTGCCTTCGTTAACCCTATAGTTTCTGCATGGAATGAGCATAAATCCATGGATTCATATGAGGTAAGAGGCTCTATTGATCTCATTTCTTCTTTTTTGGTAATTCTATATACAAATTCCTCTTAATATGTAGATTATTGAAATATGAGCATAGGAGAATCCAACCTAGTTTCTTTATTATTGGAGTGATCCAAAAAATGTTATTTTGCACAAATTTATAGCTTCCATTCTTTACTTGACTATTGAATTATTTGTATATTTTTTTGCATGATGGTTAAACCACATGCAGAGCAATTTTATCAAAGTAGCAGGAAAACAAAATTTCCTTCATGATGTCAATAGATCTATCGATATTGATAGTGATCATGATGAACTAGACAAGAGTGCACAACAAAGTCATCATAGTTGTGCTAAAGTTGAGGTAATATAATAGTTTTCAGTTATCTGTCCTAATGTTTTGTCATTATTCATGCTTAAAATGCTCTTTTGGACAAAAATTTATAACTTTTCTATTCTTTAAGTTGTAAGTAATCTATCCCAATGTTTTGTCATTTTTCTTTTGGACAAAAATTTATAGTTTTTGCATTCTTTAAGTTGTAAGTTAATTTTTCCCAATGTTTTGTCATTCTTCATGCTTGAAATGTTCTTTTGGACAAAAATTTATAGCTTTTACATTCTTTACTTAACTTATATTAATTTTTACATGATGATTAAACCACATGCAGAGCAATTATATGAATGTAGAATGAAAAGAAAAAGGCCTTGTCAATAGAGCTCTCTGCAAAGTTGTACAACTTCATGTCAATGTTGATAGTGATTATGATGAACTTGATGAGCATGTGCTGCATGATATTCATATTAGTAGTCTTTTTGAACTTGAGGTGAGTGCTATGAAACCACATGCAAGTAAGTAGTATTCAAGTAAGTAATGGTTGTTTTATTATGTAAATAAGGGTAATCATTACCTATTTGATAGAAGTTGGTTAGAATAGTAGTGAAGTGTAATTAGCTAGAATACATAGATTATGGAAATAAGGGAGAACATATAACTTACATATGGAAGCTTAGAGATTAGTTGTAATAAAGTGCATACATAAATTTTGACAATGCATTAGTGTATTATGTTAGGGGATGTCATGGTCCTCACTTGGGGGGACTTCATTTCCAATCCATGTCTCTTTCTAGAGTACTAGGATAGTCTAGCACTATTTTAGTATTTCCATCCATTTGTTTGTACCTCACAATGGGTCAGGTTTTTTTAGAGTAAAAATTTGCTTCTTTGTTATTCAACAGAATCAAAAAAGCACATACAAAAACTGATTTGTTCCAAGACATAATACATTACATACAGTTGTCAAAAACAATATAATGTATATTTTTTTGTTTTTACATACATTTATAATTGATAAACTCCAAGAAGGGGATAAATTTGGGGTGTCGGATTGATTTGATGATATTTTTGTGGGCATTGGGTGGATTCACTTTCTATCTATTGTACATAGAGTCAAATTGAAAGGAACAAAAGATGCAAATGTAAATATTTTAAAGGTCACAAGTAACATACCCATTGCTTATGAAGACAAAATGGATGGAGTTTTCATTCTAAAAGAGAAAGAAGGGACCTTCACATGGTGGCCACTAAAATATTTGAAAACAAATTCATAGTTGATGTTTATCATGTACTAGTTGTTAGATAGCTTGGCCCACTACTTTATACAATAGTTGAACGTGTTGTTTAGGGATCTTAGTGTTTTTTGTCTATTTTGGAGTTGTATAAGAAAAAAGAGGCATTGTAACTCAGTTTTCTTAGTCACAATACTCAGAAACACACTTTGTAACACATTTTTCAAAGCAAAGACACATATTTGTGTCTTGTATCTACTATAAGAACACCTTTTCTCAATAAAATTTTATTATTTTTCCTTCTTAATAGCTATCTCATTATGTGCAAATGAATTATTTATTATGTTTTTCTATGTTTTATGTTTAAACCTCAAAAGCATTGTCTCATTTCCAACACTTTTAGGTAGAAATTAGTGAACAAAAACAATTAAATAAACTACCAAATTTATCAAAATGATGATTAAAATTAATGACTAAATACACTACCAATGGATGGAAATTAGTGAATAAAAATGACTAAATAAGTGACCAGTTAACAACAATCAATGACTAAATTAATGACTAAAGTTATCAATGAATAAAAAATGACTAAATAAGTGACCAATTTACAACAATCAATGACTAAATATACTACCAAATCGGTCAATCAAAATAACCAATAAATGACTATAAATGGTTTAGTCATCAATTCGGTCACATTATAAATGACTAGCAATAAACTAATAATGGTCACTTGACCATTTTTTGTCATTTATATGCAACTTTTAGTAGTTTTCTTAATCGTATATTGATGTTTTTGTACTAGTACTCACACTAAAGTAGAAAAATATGTGTCAAGAGGGGTTTGAAAGTACAAATGTTGAAGAGATAGGATGACTAAGGATATAGGAAAATATCTTAAGTCCCTATGATCCAAGACCTCATGGAAAACCAACATAAGCACAAAGTAACACACATGCACATAAATGATATGTAGCAAGACAACATACAAAAAACTACATGTCGAAAGACATGAAGCATACATGATGACAACACATGGAACAATGGAACATAAAAATGAAAATGAAATGAGAAAAACCATGATGTAAACATGGAGAAGATAGATGAAAAACACACAACAAAACACAATGCTAGTACTTAAAGTATTCGAGTCAGTAAGGCAAAGAGATCCCAGTCTTAAATTGTCTCAAATACCAAATTTCATTCATCAAATCAAGAAATACTCCTATGAGGAGTGAAGTCATACACATTATTCATAGACACATGGATCCATTGGAAAGCATATTATATTATGCTAAGTGGCCATGTTGAAAGATATTCATGATTCTCACCATAGAAAAGTCTAATATTTACTAGGTGAATATTGAACTAAGAGACACATAAGCTAGTGAAGTTTGATATTCACTAGGACAAGGTAGAATGAGGGAAACACATTAGGTCTACAAGGTGTACCTGTAAAAAGGTACTAAAGTGGAAAACACACACTAGGTCTACATGATGTGCCCATGTTGCAAGTATGCGAATTTGGTGTTGATTTGGTGTTGTCATTAATGTCAATAGGCTTATGTGTTGTGTTGTAATTGATGTAAACTAGTATATGGGATTGTGGTGTTGCTTTGATTAGTTACATTATGTTGTCTTTAATAGGTGTTACTTGTGTCAACCTCTAGTATTGCTTTGATAATATTTTTTTTATTGATGTATGTCTATGTTGCAATTAGTTTGATGGTGATGATGAAGTGCTAAAGTTTATGAGAATGTGTCTCTAGTTCTTGGTTTCCAAGTGCTTTTGAGAAAATTTGAATAAAAGAGGAAACAATATGTTGAACAGGTGTTTTGTGCTATAGAGTATTATTCTGGTTTTTATCTGCATTTCTTTTGTGTGGAAGATCTTGTGTGGTTTGAATATGTTGGTTAGAAGTGTTCAAAGGTGATATATCCAAGATTCATTGGTTTGGATAATTGTGTAGAGAAATTTATGCTTACTAGTGTGTGAATTATGTGTCATAGTGGTGTCTGAGAGAAATAGTTTTTCTCCACATTTATCTATAGTTTGGTTTCTATTCATTTAGGTCTATACATGTGTTGATACTACTTATATATATATATCTTCAATTGAAGTTATTTGTGGTTTGGTGCTCCATAAGGTGGTTTCTTGAGTTACAATATGTGGAAGATTATCTTAGTTTATAGAGTATGTAAATTTTTTAGGTGAAACTTGTTGTAAAGGAGTTTGGTGTATTTCATGGTGTTTGTGGAATATTCCATATTGTATTCAAGTGATATTTGTGGTATGCGAGTCATATTTGAATCAAAGGAAGTGTTTACTTAAAATATTAAAGGTTCTTACACAAGTGCGACTAACCTTGGGTGTTTACACTAATCGCGGATATGCTTCAGAGTTTGTGGAAACATGGCCTGACATGTTTGAGAAGATTTAGGTCTAGATTAAGGAGTATTGTGGTCTTCCTTCATTCCTTTCCATCAAGAGAATGTTTTTCTACCAACATAATTTGAATTTGCATGGTTGAAGTGTTGGACTCAAGGAACATTGAGAGGGGGGTGAATTAGTGTTGAACAAAATTTCAATTTCAATTCAGATATTAAACCATTCACAACATTTAAATAGAAGTAAAGATACAAGAACATGAAGGAACCAATAAAAACACCATAACACCAAGATTTTTACGTGGAAACCTTGTTAGGAGAAAAACCACAGTGGAGATTAATCCACAATTTATACTTTGTTAAAAGTATGAAGAAAAGGGAATGCACATGCATTCAGGCACACTACCTAGAGCTCACTACTCAAAATAAGGAAGGCTCACTACCTTCCAAAAATGTTTGTGATTACAACAAAAGGTTGAACTAAGAATATAGCATCTACAAATTCCTGGTTTTAGTTCCAGTGAAGCACATGAATCAAATTCTGAAGCTTTTGTCAAACTCTGTGTTTAGCTCTTCTCTTCCTTAATTCACTTCACAAAATCCTCTTCTGCACAAGTAGAATTCACTCAACTGCCCTTCTAATATTTGCACATGCATCTGCTCTACTCTATTCACACATTCACACACCAAAATGAATTTCCCAAACTCACATATATATCCGCTAGCAAGAATTCAATTACTATATGTCAGATTCAAATAAAATACAAAATATTCTCCATGTGTCGGCTTAGATCATGAACAATCTTTAATGCATACCCACATAAGTCATCCAAACCATAGCTAGGACCCAAAACAAAATTCATGAGCATAAAAACATTTAAACAGTTACTCCTTATACATCCGCAACGCACAACATTCACCAAGTCGACCACTAAGAATAAATAAATAGGAAAACATCATGCCAGATCTACAAGCGCATACATCGATGAATGCAACATCACAAAACTTACCAATAAGGTAACATATATTCTTAAAAAAATATCCTAGGGATCCACAACACAAAATGATGATTTGGTGAAGCATACCAATCAACTAATTAACCATATACCATGTTCTTTCTACTTTCTATCGGTAGAACATTGTTCTCTACATTTCTTGCTGACATGAGCAAATTTTGATTTGCGGACTAGAATAATGACTTCAGTTGCCATCAATGACAACACTAGAAGCCATATGCCAACATGAAGTGCATATTCAACCTTGGAGAATGTTTTCAAGGTTGAAGATGGTATAAATAAGTGTTGTGTTGATGAAGAATTATGTGATGAAATGTGTGATGTGAATTGCAAAAGTGTGAAGTGTAAATTTGTGAAGTTTAGTCTGAGCTTTAATGAGTTAGACTACTAGAAGTAGTGAGCAGAAGGTGTCTAAAATCTTCAGTAAGGCTATGAATATGTTGGTGATGTTGTGTTGGAATTTTCTATTTCATTTAGATGAATTTCTCTCTATAACACTCTTCTTTTATGTAACCTAGTAGTGAGCCTTTGGAAGTGATCCCTCTAGTAGTGAGCCTATTGCATTTGCTGTTGTTATTACTTTATATTGTGAGATAATCCTCACCATTTTTTTTCCCTTCTTGGGTTTTCCAAAATTATCTAGTGTTCTATTATGCATGGTGTTGATGTGTTTTAGTTTTTGCTATTTGCTTTCATTTTAATCAGTTTAACAGATTGATGGTTAATTAAGTTAATACAAATCTAAATGTTTATGAGGGTTTTGAAGTTTTAATGTATAATTGATTTAGCCCCCCCATCAATTGTCTTGTGCATTTAACAATTGGTATCAAAGCTTGCTACCTTGGAAGAAAGCTTAATTGCTTGAGGTAGATCTAGGATGGTCCACAAGAAGGAGGTTCTTCTATTTGATGGAGTTGATTATGTATTCTGGAAGACCAAGATGGAAGTTTTTCTCATTTCACTAGGGTATGAGATTTGGAAGTCTATTGAATCTAGATATACTATACCTACAACTAGTTCAAGTGCCAAAGAGGAAATCGAGGCTTATGAGAATAATGGGAAAGTAAGGTATTCTCTTTTGAGTGGTCTTTGTAATACTAAATTTGTTTAAATTATGAGTCTTAAAACTACTAATGAGATCTAGAAAAAGTTGGAAAGTGTTTATAAAGGAGATGGGAAATCAAGCAAGCTAAAATTTAGAATCTAAAGATCAAGTTTGAAACCCCGTGGATGTTAGAGGATGAAGACATTACAAGCTACATGAAAAAAGTGGATGAATTTGGCAATTCCATCAGAAGTCTTGGTGTGACTCTTGATGATGATGAGGTGGTAACGAAGGTATTGAGAACTCTGCCTAAATCCTATAGTCAAGGTTTTTACTATTGAAGAATTTTAGAATCTAAATAGTTATTCTTGAGATTAGTTGCTTGGTACTTTAATTGCTTTGAATTAAGAGAGTTTGGTTAAAGTGATTTAAAGAAAGAGATTTCTTTTAAATTTGGAAAAGTATAAAAAATGAGGAATCTAATATAGATGAATTTGATTAATTGGAAGCAAACTTTATGAGGAAATTGAAAAAGGGCACTGGAAAATATAAAGGTATGCTACCTTTCAAATGCTTTAATTGTGGAAAGATTGGTCATTATGCTTCAAGATGTCTTGTTAGAATTTCAAAAAGAAGTACTTGAGGAGAATAAATCAATTAAGAAAAGTTACTATGTTATACAAGATGCTAGCATATCTGATGATGAATTTGATTACTCTAATGATGAAGATGATGAATTCTTGTTCATGGTTTTAAATGTTGGAACTAATTCTGCTAACTCTAAGAAATGTATGAAGGATAGTACATTAGAGGTAGGAGCAATGGTAACTTCTCTTTAGTATAGGGAAGTGAAGAAAAACTAGATTATTGATAGTGGATTCTCAAATCACATGATAGGTGATAATATTAAGTTTGTTAAGCTTGGAAAGTTTCAAGGTGGTTTAGTCAAGTTTGATGATGATACATCTGCTAAGATATATGGAAAAATGTTCAATCAGTTTTGATGTCAACCATAATACAAATGATGCTCTATATGTTAAAGGTCTATGTCATAGTATTTTGAATGTAGGATAGATGTGTAGAAAAGGAAATAATATTTTGTTTTAGGATGATGGTTGTGAGATCAAAAAAGGCTTTGAAACTATGGTGTTGCTAGAAAGAGAATAGATGGTAATGTTTATCAGCTCAAAGGTGCAAATGGTATGTGTTTTACAACTTATATTAATGAAAGTTGGCTATTGCACAAAAGAATGTGTCACATCAATTTTGATAGCCTAGTGAGGATAAGTTCAATTGAATTTGTGAGATATTTTCCAAAGATTACAAAGTATATCAATATTGTTTGTAAGGAATGTCAGATTGGGAAACAAGCTAGAAGGAGTTTCAAAGTCAAATAATAATCTTCTACTGGTCCTATGGAATTAGTGTATATAGATCTTTAAATACCGACAAGAACAAGAAGTTTTAAAGGTGATAGGAATTTCATGTTGTCAATTGATGATTATTCTAGAATTTCTTGGGTTACTTTCCTTAAAGTAAAATCAAAATCTCTAGATAAGTTTAATACATTCAAAGATATGGTTAAGAATGAAATGGATATGAAAATAAAATGTTTGAGATCTGACAAAGGTGGAGAGTTCACCTCCAATGAGTTTAACACCATTTGTGAAGATCAAGAGATAAAGAGGAATTTGTCATCCCCCAGGACTCCTTAGCATAATGGAGTGGTTGAAAGGAAGAATAGGACATTCAAGAAGTTTCAAAAACTATGATGAAAGAAGTAAATATACTGGAAGTATACTAGAAAGAAGAAATTCACACTATAGTATACATAAAAGATTACAAGAAATATAAAAAAATTCAGACTCCCTATGAGTTATGGTATGGAAGGATTCTTGTATTTCAGACTGTTTGGAAGAAAATGTAATATTGGGAGAGATGAAGAAAGATTAGGAAAGCTTGATACAATATTTGATGAAGGTCCCTTTCTTTTATTTTCTTCAAAATGCAAAGCTTACCGATGATACAATAAGAGGTTAAGAAGGATTGTTGAAAGTGAAAATGTTAAAGTAGATGAATACCTACATATAAATTCAGTAATGATAGATGGATACAAATCAAATGAGCCCTCTTGCATAGAAGAAGAGATGGATGAAGGTATAGAAATTGAAATACAAGTTGAAGAGGAAGAAGCTCCGGAAGAAGTTCCTAAAACCCCTAAGTATGTGCAGAAGAATCATTCTGAAGATCAAATCATTGGTGACAAAAGAAGAGGTGTATTGACAAGAAGAAATTATGCTATGTTAGAAGAATGAGTAAACTTATCTCAACTTTCAAAAGTTGAACCTAGAATAGTGATTGGAGCATGCAAAGATGAATATTAGATCAAGTCTATGGAAGAAATAATGTAGAATGAGAGGAATTAGACTTGGAAACTTGTCTAAAGACCAATAGACAAGAATGTGATTGGAACTAAGTGGGTTTTCTATAACAAACTGAATGATAATGGAGAAGTAGTAAGAAAAAAGGAAAGGCTTGTGTGTAAAGGCTAATCACAAGTAGAAGGAATAGATTTTGAGGAAACATTTTCTTTGATGGAAAGAATGAAAGCTATCAAGATGTTTTTTCCTTTTGCAACACAAATGTTTTAAAGTATATCAAATGGATGTGAATTCTACATTCTTGAATGGTGAATTGGAAGAAGCTTACACTAAACAACTTGAAGGATTTTAATTATTAGAAAAAACCAAATATGGTTTACAAATTGAAGAAGGTAGTTTATGGATTGAAGAAAGCTCCTAGAGCTTGGTATGCAAGATTGGATAGTTATTTATTGTACCAAGAATTCAATAAAACGGTAATGTAGATAGTAATCTCTATTTTAAAGTTGAAAAAGATAAAATCTTGATTGTGGTTGTGTATGTTGATGATAAAATATTTGGAGGCAATGAAAAAATGTGCAAAATATTTGTAGAAGAGATGTAGAAAGAATTTGAGATGTCTATGTTTGGGAAAATGAATTTCTTTCTTGGACTACAAATCAATCAGACAAAGAAAGGGATGTTCATTTCACAATCAAAGTATGTCAAGGATATGTTGAAGAATTTTGGAATGAAATTTTTTAAACCGGTATGTACCACTATGGTTACTGGTTGCAAGCTCAACAAGGATGATGAATCTCTTAAGGCTGATTAGAGAAAGTATAGATCAATGATTGGAGGACTTCTATATCTAACTGTTGCTAGACTAGATATCATGCATGTAGTTCATCTTGTGGCTATATTTCACGTAGATCCCAAAGAGCCACATGTTGCAATAGTAAAGAGAATATTCATATACTTAAAGGACTCTTTGGAACATGGCTTGTGGTATCCAAAAGATATTGATTTTTCTCTGAGTGCATATATAGATATAGATTGGGTAGGTTGTGTGGATGATAGGAAAAGTACAAGTGGTGGTTCATTATTTATTGAAAATAGATTAGTGTCTTGGCTAAGAAAAAACTAGGATCCAATTTCATTATCTACTAGAAAGGGAGAATGTATTGCTAGCATCATGCTACACACAAGTGTTGTGGATGAGGAAAACCTTGAAGGATATCGTAGTAGTATATGATGAACCAATTTCTATATTCTATGATAACACAAGTGCTATCAATATTTCAAAGAATCTGGTAATGCATTCAAGGATAAAACATATTTCAATCCGGTATCAATTTTTGATAGAGAAGGTTGCAGAGAATGAAGTAACGCTTGAGTATGTGCCTACAAAGGATAAGGTTGCTGATATATTTAACAAGGTTCTTCCTAAGGATAATTTTTAGTATCTCAGAGAGAAATTAGGGGTCATTTACTTCCTCCTTTGAACTAGATTCATAATGATCTATGCATCAATCCAATGGATCTCAATATTCATTCTTTATTATAGACTGATTTTTGGTGGCTACTGTTAGTTCTCAAATTGGTTGAAAAACTAGAAGAGGTTGCCAAGCTCTTGGTATGTTTTAGTCTAACAAACAAGGCCAAATGGTGTGCTTGAACCTTCTTCTCTTTAGGCTCTGCCAAACCTAGGCAGGTGTACCTTTGCAAGTAGAGCAAACTTATACTATATGTTTCCTACTTGGGCAATCTATCCACAATGGCTACTAGGAGTGGAGAGATGTAATCCTAATTTGGTATAAATTATATAAGCAATATCAAGGTGAAGTTAATTAATATGTTCAGTTAACAAATGTGAGGTTTTGAATTTTTTTTTGATAAAACTAAATGATGAAATGGGTAAGACCAGTGCCTTGTTGGGTAAATGGAATCAAATGAAAGTCTAAGATAGGTGGCTTGTATTTGGTAGTAACCCTAACTATTTGGCACACTAATATTGGTTCATAACTTGTATAAATATGTAGGAAAGTGATTGACAAACTCTACTTACTTATCCAACTAACAAAACTAGGTTGTTTGTAATTTATCAAAATGATTTTAATCTTTACTTGAAAGAACCAATTGAATAAATTATGAAAGAACACAGATTGACAATCCTAAGTATATGGTTCTTCTTACTGATCCAAATAATACTTCCAAATTACTATGATTGAATAGAAGGATTTTAATTCATTTGGGAAAACCAATTAATCATATCACACAAATACAACAAATGTTCATTGATAAATTGAATATATACTTGATATACTAATTTAAATAATAAAGAAGTTGCACTAAAATGGAGACAACCAGATAATTGAATAACTTCAACAAATAATTGATACCAAGATATTGCCACAAAATTAGAAATATTTCATTGACTTCTTCAAAATACAGCTTGCAACATAGTCTTTTAGAATATAAGTATTATGAAACTTTTATGCTATTCATTATTTATCCCTATTCTACTACTATTTTCTCCTATATATTTCTTATGGTCCTAGTCTTTCTTATATATACAAGAGGCAACAAGCTTTAGACCAAGAGACATGACTTTTGATAACAAAATAGGATTTGAAACTAAACATAACACAAGAAACTAACACAATCACAAATATGCGTGCCAATCCATTAATCTCTAAGTAAAAGCCTATGGTCATCTAAGACCTATTCAAAGCTTTTACTATATGATATTTCCTCTCTGTGATGTACATAATCAATCTTCTTTAGAGCCCAAATATTTTTCTTGCCACTTATTAATTGCTAGGTCACTTGGCCATTTGAATTCCTATGTAGCTACAAAGTTTGTAAGGCGACTCTTCCATTTGTTATCCAAGAGATTTTTGGCATCCACCATGAACTTTGTATATCCACTGTCTAGCATGAAAATCCCATCAATTAAAGTATGCAACTTGTTGAGATTGATCTCCCCCTCATCTTGTATATGTGCCAAGCATTTACAAATCATCTGATCAAATTCTTCTCTCCATTCATCTATACCTTTTAACTAATTGTCATCTTTGAGGATTGATGGGCTAAAGATGTATTTGATGGAGTCAAATGTACTCCTCCTACTTTCCGCTTTCTTCATTATATCCACAAGATACTTATACTCATCAATCACACCTTTTACCATTTCATTTGTAGGCTTGAGACTTGATGGAGCATTTGGATCCCTATGTGTAGCTTTGCATAAAGTGGTCATTATGTGGAAGGTGGGTTGCCATCTCTTTTGGAGTTCTTCAAGGATGGGGAAATTAGTGTTTATTTGTTCCAAAGCTTTAATCAGATTACAAAAATTTTCATGCACCTCATTTATATTTTCCTTTAATATCGCATCTCTATACTCTAATATCCTCCTTAGAGTATCTATGATATGATTCTTGAAATTCTCAATATTATGCTTCTTTAGCTTATAAATTTCATCTCTCATTTGTTGTATCGGTGGATCTTCTTCCTAGACAGGTGGGTTATAGACAATTAATTCATCTCTTCTTACCATGGTGGCTTGCTGCAACTATTGTTTTAGCTTTACATTTTTAATAAACAACTTGTTCAACTCATCATTCGATACTTTCAATCTCTTCTCATATTCATTAATCTTCTTCTCCATATTTTCTACTACATCCTTGGTGAACATTGCAAAATGCATGGTCATAATGGCAGCTTTTGTGGGAGTTGTGTGCCTCATTTTTATGACCATAGTTGAACCCCTCAATTCTTGTACTGCATCCAAGAGTCAAGGCTTCCTTGTATTTTTTTACTTTTTCCATAGAGCAAGTGTTTGGGTAGTAGGATTATACCCTATTCCTCAGACACCCTGTTCTGAATCAAAATTTTCTATCAACATTGAGTCATCCTATGCCCTGGTCTAATCTAGAAGAAACATTTTAGACAACTCCATCCCTGGTATAATTAGCATATCACTTTTCAATACCATTTCTCTCACCTCCCGGGGGGTTACATTAATGTTATCAACACTTAACTCTACAAATTTTTGAGCCTGGATCTCATCTTGCTTCGACTCATCAACTCCAATAAGATTAATTTTGAACCTTTCATCAAATTTTTTTATTTTCATTTTAATAAAAAAATCCTTAAATTCATTAGTGTGGATAAAATTATCATCTTCCATGAATCTTAGAGAATCCACTACCCTCTCATCTTCTTTAATTTCATCAACTCCTTCTTCTGAAAGCCTGACCTTAGGATCATGAGGCTTTTGACTTATTTGTTGTTGTGCTACCTCCTTTATTTCAATTAGAGCTAGGACTACTTCTTCTTCTTCTTCATCACTTGATTCATATTCAACCAATGGCTCAATATTCTATCTTTTATCTTGTGTTTCATGAGTAGGAGATGGAGGGGATGGATGAGTATGTGATGGGGGTGGGGGTTGTGATGTGGATGCTTCATGAGGTGGTTGGTGAGGTGTAGAAAGTGGGATCAACCCTCATCTTGGGCCAATTTGTACAATTCATCAAAATTATTAAGGATCATCTGCATCCTTTTTAGGAGGTTGGGTTCATCTGCAAAAAACCTTCAAAACCTTCTCTCCTTCTCCTTCTGATTCTCCCACTTCATCATCATTGTCCACCTTTCTCTAGTCTGCATGACATTAGCAAAATACACCAAATTTCTTATAACATCCTCCTCAAGGTCAAACTCATGTGAGATGGCCCTCTTTGTCAACGAGGTTCTTTTGATCATGTTGATATGACCCTCTGCGTCACACACTCTCTCTTTTCTAGATTTGAGGGGATAATTAACCCTCATAAACCTCTGTAGTTCTTCTAGCATATCAGACCCAATAGCCAACTCTTCAAATATAGTCAAATCGGCAAAAAATGTACCTTTCCTTTGATTTCTCATCAAATCATGCTCCATCCAAAGCATTTTCCACATAAACTCTAGAAAACATACCCTTGCAGGTGCAAACATAGGAAAAATATGTGGTGCTTGGTTGCATCTATTTACTCTAATAATTGTTTGTTGAGGCATTAAAAACCAGTCAGCATAGTAATGGGTACAACCCTGGTCTAGCCTATACTATATCGGCCTCATCACTTTCATCGATGATTCAGGCAATCTTGGTGTTGGGTAACCAAGGGAAGCTATCAATCCAATAGAGAAATCATCTCAAAACACTACGAAATAAAACTTTGTACATCTACTATCCCAGATGTAACACCAATTTTGCACAGGGATTCTTACTCCATTTTCTTGTGTACATAATTTCATTCTTTTAGTCCACTTCACTTCATTCTAACACAAGATTAAGTGACATAATAAAGAATATTTCCTAAAAGTAATGGGGGCCTTAGCTTCCCTAACTTGCAACAAGCCCTCATGTATTTGTTAGTTAATTATAGATGCAAAATCAAAATCTACATTTGACTCATAATGTTGAATTATCATGGCCATTCTCATCAATCCTATTAACATATGTTCCTTTGCATCTATCCCCAAGACTTGACACAATGCATGATAAATATTTTTGAAATAAACTTGAAATTCTGAGACTTGGAAAGGTTCCATTTTAGAGGAAGGGATGGTTAGTTTTCTATTATCATCACCCCTCTTAATGTGTAGGGGAAGCTCATCATTCCGGTATGTTCTCATTCTATTATACTCTTGATCCAGTTTAACTAAATTCACCTTCGTTATAGTTGGTTTATTCAACTTGAAACACTTTATAGTGGCATCTCTTGTGACATCAACTTAGCACTCGCCACTTGGAAACCTGACACTTTTGGTTGGGGCATGGTAGCTATGGGAAAGAGCTTTTATTAGCTCAATGTCAATAAAAACATTAAGAACAATCAATTTATCCAAATCTAGGGTCCATGGGTTTGATGTCGGGACCTTGTCGTTCCTATTTTGATAGAAGTACCAATAAAGGGTTCCAACCCAACTGAGGTATATTGGGGTCTCTACAACCTTGAGCTAAGTCTCTAAAAACCTTTTTAGGTCATTTGTCTACTGAACCAGGCAACAAAGAAAGCAATGGGGATTCCAATGATGGTTTACTAGTTTTGGTTTCATAGCTTTTAACTCCTACTTCAGTCTTCTTTGGTGTCATTTTATGAAATTCACACAAAATGATGAGCAAAGCTTACCCAGGAATAGAACTCGCTTTGAAGAATTCCCTTCACTCCCACAATTTGAGCTCATCTGCAACTTGGTTTCAGCTATTATGAGTGAAAAATCTCAATGTGTTTTGTGTATTTCAATGCCAAGATGCATTTACTCCTAACTCATAAATTCACACAATTCAAATCTTTGTATTGAGCTCAATTTTATATTTTGATGTTGACTGATGTGATTGGTGTGCTTTAAATGACCCAGCGTTTCACTTTAAATATGGTGCCTTTCTAACAGCGTTTGAATATGGTGATGCCATCTTGGGACATTTATTGGTGGTGTGATAGAGAATGTGACAGGTGTGGAGATTGGGCTAGATAGAATGGTGCAGCCTTTGGGTAAATGGAAAGTGACGAATGGCAGCAATGGCGTTTGTATGAAACAGGTGGGCACTTTGTTTGGTGAGCTTTAGAATTTTTTATGAAAATTCTCTTTCCAACAGTGGCTCTAGTTGGGGATGAGTGATTTACAAATCACTGCAAGAATCCAAAATATCTCTGGGTGTAGACCAAGTGTCCCCTTCATATGGTTTATAGAGGATATGAAAAATGGAACAATGGTGAGGATGGAATGAAGATGGATATGGAGGTGAAAATGATGGACATGGAAATGATCCTATTCTACTATACATGGAAAGAAACTTTGTTTTTATTGTGGGAGTTCTAGGATTCTCCATGTACTAGCAAGTTCTAGTCCCTTTGATTTCCTAAACTACTATGCATGGAATGAATAGTAGTATCCTCAAGATTTTTTTAAGATTTTTCCATGCACTGGAAACACTTATCCCTCTTTTCATTACTCTGCATGGAACTAGTGATTTTATTAAAAGAAAATTTTTAGAAACTATCCATGCATTGGTAGTTCCTATTCTTCTCCAGACATGTTTTTCAAATAATAAGAGTCCTCCCCTCCTTTTCCAATGATAACAAAGGGACCTAACCACAAGGCTTCAAAATTTCCATGCTTTCCCTTTTCTTGGCATCTAGAATTCTACATTAGTACCAAACCATTCACCTCAAATTTTCTATCTTTGGCTTTCCTATCAAAAAGATATTCATTTGTGATTGCAACTTCATATTTTTCTTTTTGGCCATTCTCCTTACTTCATCAAGTTCTACAATCTGCTCCATCCTCTCCTCCATTGGTTCTAGAAGATCTAAGTCTTCCTACAAAATGAACCTCCTTACTGGAAGCAAATTATGTAAAGGGAGCCTAGCTTGAGCCTCATATACAAGTTCAAAGGGAGACTTTCCAATAGCCTTCTTCATAGTGATCTTGTCTGCCTATAAGAATAGCTTTAACTTGGAATCCCAAGATTTCTTATTATTATTCAACATCCTTCTTATGATTTTCAAAATACTTTTATTACTAGATTTTGCTTGACCATTTGCTTGTGGGTGGTAAGGGGTGGCATAAGAAATAGTAATGCCATATGTGTCATAGAAATTTTTGAATTCATCAAACCTAAAACACATCCCATTATCTTTGATCAACCTTACTGGTGTGCCAAATCTAGTTATGATATTCTCCATTATAAAATTTATCACCACCTTGCTTGTTGCTTGTTTAGTTGGGATTGCCTCCACTGATTTTGTGAAATAATTTGTGGTAGCCAATATCCATTTGTGCCCTCCACTAGATTTTTCTATAATTTCCCCTATGAAATCAATTCCCCATTGATGGAATGGGGCTTCAACCTGCATAGGTCTTAGAGGAAGTGCTCCTTGATACTTTAATTTTCTTAAATTTTTTTGGCATGCCTCACACTTTCTAGTATAATATATATCTTATGAGAAGTAGTTTTTGGTAAGAAATTTACCCCACACACTCCTTCATGCATCTCCTTCAGTTTTGATTGATGTTCATCTAAGCATAACAATAGGACACCATCCCTATGTTTCCAATAGAGGTCTCCCTCCATGAATACATATTTTGAGGCCTGCAACTTGAGTGTCCTTTTTTTGTTGTCATAAAACCCTTCTATACATTTTAAATTTTTGAGATAGTACACAATATCAGTGTACCATGAAGTTTTTTCAATACTTTTGACCATATCTTTTCACCATTCACATTGCATACTTGGGCAGCTTCCAAATTTGTTTCAACCATAAACTTGGCTAATCCTTGACCCCTTGCAAGCTTAGTGATCTAAAACTCAATATAAAACTCTTGGATCCTATTTATCCATCTGCACCTATGTCCTATTATCTCACTTTGTATGAAGACATCTTTCACTACAGCATTAGGCACATAAGCTATTACTTTTCCCCTACTAGATTGACCTAAATGACTTGACAACTCTTACCAATGCATAGGCTTGTTTTTCAACAATATCATACTTCAATTTTTCATTTTGAAGGGACTTGCTAAAGAAAGAAACTGGTTGTTCATACCCTTCATCATTATTTTGAAGCATTACTACAACAACTGTGTGATAGGATGCAAATGAGAAGATCTGGAAAGGTTTGTTGAAATCTGGAGATTTCAATATAGGAGATTCTTTGATTGCTTTCTTTATGGATATGAATGCATCTATAGCCTCAGTAGTCCAATCAATTTTTGCACCTTTCTTTAGTATTTTTTATATTGGCTTTACTATCTCGGCAAAATTTGATATGGGTATGTGCGGGATCATCATGGAAAAAACAAGCCCTTAAGTGGCAAAAAAATTAGAAAAATCAAAGTTAGGCAATTTGACATAAAAATTTGAATAAGTTATTTATATTATTTCAAAAATATGTAAGAATAGAATTTTTGGCAAATTGAATGTAGTTTCTACACTACTAGGTTTTTTTTTAAAAAAAAAATATATATATATATATATATATATATATATATATATATATAT